>VDFB02009622.1:99922-224287 GCA_007258455.2 Sequoia sempervirens | reverse complement strand
CAAAAACCTAACGTAGCTATTTTGGACCTTCTAAATTTAATGTTATGGCTTGTTTTATTTTGGACCTTCTAAATTTAATGTGATGGCTTGTTTTCTTTCTTGGAGGCCTTTTATAATAGGTGATCTAAAATCACTCAATTTGCAAGACTATAAACCCTAGATGCAAGAAAACTAAAACAAGTTCAATTTGAATTAAATGACATGCAAACTACCTTGTTTTAATATGACGTAAGATTTAATGAAGAATTAGCTTGCAACAATTAAATCTACCTTAGGAACAAGAACAACATTACATGAATTCAATTGCATACAAAAGGAAAACATTACATGAATTCAATTGCATATAGAAGGATAATGATAAATCTCAATATTTACATTCATGATACAAGTAAAAGGAAATGACAACAATATATAGAGTTTAGAATGCACAAGTTAGGGTGACAATTATCATAGGGGAGTTGAGTTAGCCACAGTGATCCAGTGGACTGACTCAATATATAGGGGTACTAGTGCCAAGGGAAGTTAGCTTGATGAGGTAGTGGTGGCACTTAACTACCATCAATCATGGAGTGAATGAGGTAGTGATGACACAAGACTTCCAACAATCAAGAGGTTTGACAATGTGCTTATTATTTCCTAATTTACTTATGTAAATAAAATAAATTACCTAAGTAAACCTAAGTATAAGGTGCAATATATGATTACACCAATAGCTTAGCTACTCCATAACCATACATTACCTATGATGAAAAGATAATAACTGGGGGCATAACAAATTGTGAGTTCAAAGTTCAAACAATCTATCCTTGGCCAAAATATAGGAAACTTGTTGAACTTGCCCTTGATAACACACCATTATAAACTCAAGCCTACAAAAATGCTCCATTATCAAGCTGATGATGAATTGGCTTTTATTATAATATTATAATGTGCATGAATGGGGTTGGGGCCCTAGCTCGGTTGGCTAAACCTTTCTTGCTGCAGGAGGTTGGTCACGAGGTCTAGTCTCCCCCACCCCCGTGGTACCGGAGGGCGTGTCGCGCCAACGCCGCCGGTCACGTTAAAAAGTTTACCAGGCGCTCTGCAGTTTATAGGGGGTCGTGCTACCCGATTCCTATAGTCTAAAAATAAAAAAATAAAAATGTGCATGAATCTTACAATGCATTGCAATAGGATGTTGTATAAACACTTTCAGCTAATACACTCTTTTACCAATTGTTTTGAAGGAATGTTGATTTCCTTTCAAATATTGTAAACTTTGTTAGTGGAAATTTCATTTATATTTCTTTGGAGAGAGCATTGGTGACCCAATTTTAAAATTGTGGCATGTGTATCTCCCACTAGATTGTGTTTGTATTTAACTTTCCTTGGAGGGATTTTTGGTTGCTTCTCTACATTATTTACACAAGGTGGGCGGGATATGGAAGAATTGAATATAAACATGAATTAGTTAGCTTCAGTTACAATAGAATACCAATGATGAACATCGAATAATACTGAGGATTGACATGATAGACTTGATGATAGCTGTAATCCAGTCCTCACTATGAATGTTCAAGAAGAATATTTATGCATCTTTACCCAGTTAATTTCTCAGTAATTGCATGCCAACCACATTAATAAAATGCCTGTTGTTTCCATCTATGTATGAAAGTACAAGGAATGTGTTACATGACAAATTATCCTAAGCAAGCCCCTTAGTAATAGTATTTCTTTTATAACAAACATCGAAAAAAAGTCCCTCACTAATATAAGTTATTTGATCAAAAGAAAACTCCTACATGTGACTTTTTTAAAGGTACCTGATTTGGTGGCCTGGAACAAAGATAGTATAATTGTCAAGGTTGAGTTGGCCTATCAATGCCTTTAAGGCAAAGATTTACAAGATTTTAAAAATATATTTGGTTTACTATTGGCTATTCCAAAGTATAGAAAACTTAACCAGTATGTATGTGTGTACACTGATTAGGGACAATACACTGAAAATAATTTTTATGGGGCTGCATGAATGAGAAGAGCTTCTTAATCAAAGTCTCCTTAAAGATAAGAAGGTTAAGAAAATTCGGATGAAAACTAGTATTAGTGTAGATATAGCAGTCGTTAATCAGCTTCCTAGAAGACAGCTACATTTCAGGCTGCGGTTGAACATGCCCATGCAAAATTATTCAAGAGAAGATGTCACTCATTCCTTCTTGCTGGATAATTTGGACTAGATGCAATGTAAAATTCATTAAAAATAATAGGATGGAACTTGTGTTGGATTTGGCACCCCATAAAGAGATTGGTCATGAATGTTCCATTGTAAAAGCCAGCTCGTGTTTGAAGGTAGACCATGTATATTCTTAAGATGAAGGTTTTTGATAATATTAACCTCTAAACAGGGAAAGGTAGTGCACATATCTTAGTGGGCACATAACAGTGACAATCTATAGAGGATACCATTGTGAGAATGTATTGGTCAACAAGGTAAAATGTTATGTTTGTTATATAGTATACCAAAGCTGACAAGTAAGCTAGGGTGTAAATGTAAGGCAATAAGTTAAGAGATGGTTAATCCAGGGGATAAACTAGGACAGTATGGCAATAAAATAAATAACATGCAATAATAAAATAACAAGCATTTATGAAAAATCTGACCTGTATAAATGAAATGGGTGGAATAGAGAGATGCTTACCTGGAATCAACTTGTAGGCACATCAACCTCCTTGGATTAAGCACTTGTGAAGAGATAGTTGTAGGTGATGTTGAGGTGTACAAAAGAAACCCTTGTAGACCGCAGCTAGGAACTCTAGAGACTTGGTATACACTAGAGGTGAATCTCCTATCCTTGAATCTTCAACGGTTCTTGTATGTAACTTGTTTTCCCTTAGTAAATTATTCCTTCCCCTTGTCCTCAAAAAATCCCAAAGGCTATATGCAAATGTGACAGGAGAAGATTGTTCACTTCTAACTTTGGAAATGGGAAAAGAAACCTATTTATAGGGGTTCAAACCCTAAAAATGAAAGTCCAAAATAGACAGATCATTAGTCCAGCCAGTGGTGTTGACCAACTAAGGGGACAAGCAGATCATTAGCATCCGGGACAATGATGTTGTGCAGACAAGAAAAGATCAAAAAGGTGAAGACAAATTAAATGGAGGAGGTAAGAAGGGGACCAAAAGGCCAAAATGATTGCAAAATGAAGAGACAGAGACAAATGTTGGGCAAAAGGAGAAAAAAATATAAGACTTCCCATCGATCCCTATTTGGGAGATTATAGCCACAAAAAGTGTTAAGAACAAGATATTAGAAGGTTGTTTTCAGGCGTATACAAACTATATCAGATCATAATAAATAGTGGGATTTGATCTAATGTTCAAACTAAGTAGAAAATACTAAGAATACAAAGCTCCCAAATCTTAAGACCTTACCTTTTCTTTGATGATTCTGCTGTGAGCAACCTCAGTAATGTAGGCACAAGAGGAAGTAAGTTTACCAAACCTGCTTTTGGAAATTGTAATTCTTAAAAAGAATCGACAATGTCTCCGATAAGATTTCTGCTTGCAATTGTTACAAGAAAATGGGTTGCTCCTAGTCATAATGACATTATTGTCTATTGAAAAATTTGATCTTGCACCAAGGGGAAACGAATCTAAGGAATAGAAACAACCCACAACACACTTCTCAACAAGTGCTTAAGCCGACCCACTCCAATACCTATTTGGGAGGTTAATGTGCCCATAAGACTTTGACAAAATAAGATGCTAATAAGCTCATTTTCTAGTATATACAGACCATACCGGATCATGAAAAGAAAATCAGTTTGATTTAGAGCTGCTCACTAGAAGATATTTATGAATACAAGGCTCCCAAAATTTGAGACCTTACCTATTCTTTCATGATTCTGCCATGGGCAATCCCAATGTTACCAATCTTTTTCAAGGTTGGAAATTAAAATTATTGAAAAGAATTGACATTACTCAACTAATATTTTTGGTTGCTAGCTCTTCATTAAGGCTTGCAGCTGTCACAAGAAAATGGGGCCTTCTCTATAAATATTTTATAAGACTTTCTCCTAGTCATAATAATATTATGGTCTATTGAAAATTTGATCTTACACTCAAAGGAAAGGCATCTAAGGAAATAGTAATAAACCCACAACACACCTCTTGATGAATGCTTAAGCCATCCCACCCCAATCCCTATTTAGGAGGTTAATGAGGTGTATACTTAGCATATCAAATTATGACAAGTATTGCAAAGAAATTTGATTTAGAGCAGTTCATAGTCTACCAGAAAATATTTAAGAATGCACAGCTCCCAAATATCATGACTTCCTTCTTCTCTGATGATTCTACTGTGGGCAACTCCATTACAGCAGGAGCAGACAAAGCAATTTAACCAACCCTGCGCAAGGTTGGAAACTAGAATTTTCAAAAAGAATTAAATGTCTCAAAGAATGTTTTTGTTCACTAGCTCTTCATCAAGGCTTGCAGTTGTTAGAAGAAAGTGGGATTTGCTCTTATTGGTGTTTTAAAAGACCTGCTACTAGTCATATCAACATTATGGTCCGTCTAATCTCAAGTGATTTTGTAAAGGAAATTGGTCTGGTTTTCTTACAGAACTGGTAAACTAATCACGTTTATAAAGAGCTAAATGTGGAGGCCTAGTCTTAGCCGAAGTTAGTGCCCATCAAAGAAAATGGTTTTTTGGAAATGAATACGAAGAATCTGACTTATGATGGAAACTAATATCAGTCACAACCTATGTAGCATAAATTTTTCTTCCCTTGTTTAGTGGAATTTTCCTAGTCAGCATACTACATTTATTTTTCCTTAATATAAAAAAGAAAGAATGAATGACTAGAAAATTCCTATGGTTTTTTATCATTAAAAAAAGTAGTACTTTTATAATCAAAGCCACATTTGAAATATGATTCTTGTGAATTGAAGTACATTTATCAGCATTTCTATTTCCTATTCATATTGATAGTGGGCTCTACATATAATTATTAATTTGCATGTAGTTCTAAGAATCATCTTATTTCAAAATATAACCAGCTGAATGACATCAACATGCAAAAGATAACCTAAACAGACTTTTGAAATAAAGGGTTGTATTTCTAGATCTTGTGTAGTCTGTCAGAACGGAGTCATTTGAACTTCTCATAACATGCTTATTCTTGTAGAATCCATGCATCGAGACTGGAAATAAGGCCATAGCATGAAATGGATCACCTGCACAGAACTGAAGAAAGATATTCATTTAGCGAACATGCCAACCATGAGCTGGTAATTAAATGTTTTCCTTATAAGTCACAATTTCTAACTAAGATGGATCCAACTTGATGTTTTATAATTTTCTTAAGGAATACACTGTTCCAACCATTAAATTAGACATGTGGCAGTTACGCTAGCTACAACTATCACGCCTTGAATATTGAGAGTCCGAGAATGTGAATAATGGTGGACTTCTTTTGCATCTGACAAACATACTATGCCCATTATTTGGTTTGGAGAAATTGCGAACAGTTAATAAGGTAGGCGGAGTTTAAGAAATTCATGATTATAGGCAAAAATAAGGACAAGGCGTGCAAGAATGCATTACCAAATTTAGGAAGCAATTAATAAAATTTATGTTGGACACACAAAACGAAACCATGGTGGTCAAGTTCATAGGAAGAGACTTTTAATCAGCAAGGCACATCCAGCCTAAGGGATAAAGAGGACAAAGGTTGATGATTTCTTCAATTTATGTTCATAAGCAAATCTGATTTCACAAGGATTTGTAAAGAAGCTTGGGTTGGGAGATGTAACTATCTGGTACTCATCAGGGTGGGTGAAGTAAGGATTTGATTGACATTATATTGAGGAAATATATGTTGTTCCATTTGATGCTTGTAGTATAGTTTTGGCAGCTCATATATGTATGAGATGGATGCAATCTTCAGAGGAGAGAATACACATACTAGTCAGTAAAGGATGGAGAGAACTTCACCTTTACATTGTAAAAATGAAAGTCCAATCTTTCTTTGGCAAGAGCCAACCAAACCAAGGAACTCATCAATGCAAGTAGAAATTCTTCTTTGCTTCTTTTGAGAGATCAGAAAGAAGAAAGTAGTAGAGTAGAATCTTCTTTGTAATATGTGTGCTAGCAAAGAACAACAGGAAATGGAAAAGTTGTTGCAGTTCTGATTCATCCAGATCCTAATGTAGACCAGTGAGAAGCAGAGCATACAATCTTATTGCTACTAGATTCACCACTTATAAAACGGACCTCTATATGCAATCCATTTTAGAGGCACACAAACTGTACTTGTAATGTTAGAATAGTTGGATCAAGAAGTCATCTACCCATTTGCATCCGCATGCGGTTCTTTTACTGTCATTTTCCAAAGAAACGTTATGGATTTGCAGAGAATTATAGACTTTGAACAAGAGATTACAGTCAAGAACCACTATATTTTTAGATTTTTGAGGTTTTGTCTACAGAGCTAAATTTATTGTTCACGTTTTAGAGTTTTAAGGTTTCATTCACAATGCTGCATTTTTTGGTTCAGATTTCTAGAAATTGTTGATATAGGTTTTTTTATTTCATTTTATTAGGTTGTTATGTATTTTCTACACTAAGGTTTAGTTTGCTTAAAATGGATACTTGAAGCTTGGTTTTGGTAGATTTTTTAGTACTTGATTTGCACTGATTTTTGTAAGTTGCATGTGTTTTGGGACATTCCAACAAGTTTTGAGCCTATTGTTAGAGGTTGGAAGCACTGAAAACATTAAGATTGTTTGCCTACGGAATGGGATTCAACTTTACGTACTACTGGCAAACGTGTAATATGCAGAACATAGGATCAAACAGTAACTAACAGATATCATAGGAAAATGCCAAAGCTTTATTCATTCTCAGGAAATATCATGTACAAAGAGTGGAATCAGCAATAGCATAATGTAACATCAATAACAGCATCAATATATCTCCGACTATTCCCACCCGACTACATATAACGCTCGGCGGTGGTTAGACAACCAACCGACACGACGTTTCATAACATCATTACATTATCATTAATCTAAACATGTTTTGCCGAGAGTACATGACATCACATGACATTATTATTCTTTACTAACTATTGTTTTATTTGACAACTGCCGAGTATGACCGAGGCCAACTACGGCCGAGGCCAACTACGGCCGACAACAAGCAACCGACAACAAGTAAAATATCTGACTAACAAAGATTTGATATCTATTTGTTTGAAATTAAGATTCATTGTCGATTTGTTGAAATTAGAGCACTTTCCCCTAAGACTCCTAGATATTTTCTCTAGTTTGAGGCTCTTTTTTGCATGATTTGAGGATTCCTATTGAATGGTAGAAGGTTTTCACTATTGGGGTGTACTTTACATGCTCCAATAGGTCACATCCACTTCAACATCCTTAGCATCACTTGACTCCCTTACATTCAATACTCAACATCATTGTAGGTCGTATAACACTCCTTGGCACTTATAACACCTCCTACATAGCTTGCGGTATCCTTGACACCTAAGTATATCAGCCAACCTCATTTTGCCAAAGCTCGATGTACTAGACTCAAGTTTTGGATAGTCCATTCAAAGAATAGTCCTATTCTTGGTGTTCTTTGCTCAATAGAATCCTATGATAGTAATATTACTACCATTCAACTGTCATTGTGTCCTTGATAGTTAGTTGCATAGGTTTTTAGAATGACTATCATACCTCTTGGATATTCTCTTTTCCTAGTTGTGCATATAGTGGTTGTCACTCTGACTAGCTCACTCCACCTACATCCACGTAGAGTGCCACATAGGCGACTTGCTAGCTTCTACATCAACTCACTTGTAGACCCCACAACCTTGCTAATTGTGCATGCTCCTGGCTTTGTTGACATCATCAACCTTGATAATCATTTGAGAGGTATTTTCCACCCTAGTTTTAGATGTACTATGTTTTCTTATTTGTCTTCTCATGGATATGGATCTTGAGCATCTTGTGCTATGTTTATTAGTTTTGAAGGGCTCATTTGAGGAGTGTTTGGCATGTTTATTTCCTTGTGCGTATGAGTTTTTTTATGATGTCATCCATTGACATGAGGAGTTTAGGAGATGTTATTGGGATTATTTTTGGTTTAGGGAATGGATTGAGCTTTTTTTTTATTGGTTAGAGAGGCTTACATCCATGTTAGTTATATGAGATACATATGTTTTATTTGATTTTGGAGATTGAGCAATTTTGTATTGTTGAGGCTTTTCATTTCAGGTTGTGAGGGAGATCTTACTTGACACAACTTAGCACTTTGAGGTGTGGTAGAAGGACATATTATGTGACATGATTGATAGGTTTTCTCTCTTTGTTCTATGGTTACTTCCTAGAGGTTCATGTTCACATGGTTTGTTGTAATGGACTTGGGAGAGTTATGATGACATGTTGTATGAGAGTATGCACTAGGTTTTTGTTGCGTGTGTGGATCATTGTGATTTTTCTTTATTACTACATGGTCTGATTATTAGCCACACCTTGGTATGAGTGTTGATTCATAGACTCGGTATGCCATGATCTATATTTAGATTTCGCAATACCTATGTAGTGGGAATTCTTGGATGTGTGTTCTTTATTGACATGTTTCACATAGGGAGCTTGTGATTGCAACTTATGAGTTGGATTGCTAATTTTAACAATTCACATTCTCTTCAATCAACCTTTGGAATGGCTAGCTTTACAACCTTGACAAGTGTTGATGGACAACAAGCAAGCATGAAAGTGATTTGCAATACAAATTCTAAGGCAAGTATTGTTCTATTAGTGTACCAAGTTAAAATGTTTCCATTAAATCCATTTTGATGTTTTAGGATTTTGAATGATATTTGGATTATTCCGAGATGGGAATTAATATGTGAATGAATTTCTATAAATACCAAGACATAACAAATTCTCACACAGATATGTATCAAGTCAATTCCCAATGACTAGAAGAAGAGTCAACAATTTAAAATTTAAGAATTTAAATCTTGGATTAGATCAATATCGTGCATAATTTCTCTCATGCAATACAAAAATGATCTAAGATAAAAAATAAAAAATAAAAAACAAATTTTAAAGAAGAACAATCATATGAAAATATAAAATAATAAATAAGAAAAACGTTTGAATATAAATACTTAAAACAAAAAGTATAATACATATAATTATCACCATTACAATAAGACACATCTTAGCAAAGTTAAACCTCCACAACTATGGGATGATTGGATTCCTTTCGATTGAGAAGCTTTTCATCCTTATCACGAGAACTAGAAAAAGCAAAAAGCGAAAACACTTTCTTGTGATTTGGACTAGATCACACCAGGAAAACGGCTATAAATTGAAAGATGAGCACGTATAGATAATATACATTTTCTTTAAACCTAAGGAAAGCACCATCTGCTGTGATTTTAATGGTCTGAGCTTCCTAAGATTGTAAGTGTGTTTGGTGAAGCAATCATGGGAAAAAGAAAACTGGAGCTCACATACAGAACCGACAAACTCAAAAGAGAGAAGACCTTTCATGACAGAAAAGCCGGTCTTTTCAAGAAAGCTACTGACATTTCTGTCCTCTGCGGTTGTAAAGTCTTTATTAGGGTTGAATCCGAAGATGGTGAGACATTTGAATTTGGAGAGGATTCAGATTCAGCCAAGAACGGAGCTCTGGTTTCAACTTCTTTTGATCTTCCTCACAATGACAATGGCAATCAAGAAAACCCACCAGATGAAATTCTCTCTGCACAGAGCTCCCTGGAACATGCTTTTCCTCAGATCTCTAAACCCATCTTGGAAATGGAGGTTGAAAAAGATCAGACCCATTATTCATTCTCTGATGATTTACATTCTTGTTTCTCCAACCAGATGGATCCAGGGCAGGAAATGTTCTTCACTGATGCTGATTACAATTTCAAGCTAACTCCAGGGTGGATTTGTTCTTCACAGAATGCTTTTTAGATTCAGTCATGCCACTGTAAATTTGCAATCAGATTGGAACAGGGGACAAAGGATTTTACCATGCATTTCAACATTGTATATAGAGAGAGCATTCTTTTTATGAATTGCTTCCAACAATTGGCAAAATAAATCTATGTTTGTGGTGTACAGATCTGATTTTTATGGCTGTTTATGGTTCTTTCAATTTCTTCTAGTCTTCATGAATATAAAGTAAAAATAAACAAACCCACTCTGAAAGCATTGCTACTTGGTTAAATTCTTAATCAGATTGTTTACATAAAGTTAATTCAATTTTGAAATTTCATGGCAATGCTTGGCCAAAGTATGAACTGAAATCTTATTAAACTTGCTAGAGAATTTATTGACGTATGGGGTTTTAACATTTGGCTATTATTTTCTTTGTAAATTATTTTAAATCTTATTTTCTATAAGATAAATAAACATATTGACCACCTGGGTTGTGTATGGGATTAAATTTGATAAATTTAAAATAGTTTAAAAAAATTATTTATCTGAGTTTTAAAGCATGCTAAAATTATTAGCCATCTGGTTTGTGGATGGGATTAAATTTGATAATATATTAATGTGCACTGGTTTATGTTTTAAAATTGTTTGAATTGTGGTACTTTCATATTTGGATCAGTTAAATGCTTTTTTATATTATTGTAATGGTGAAAGTTGTATATTTATTTCAATTTCAATTTTATTTTGGGTTTATTTTTATGGAATGATTTAATGTATTTGTATATTAACAAAGAGTATATTTTTTTATTTTATAAAGTTGGACTCATTCACTCATGTCATTACTCGTCTTTGTTTACTTTTTTTTTAATTTTTTTTTAATGTTTGAGTATTTTTTATCCATAGTTGTACATATTTCCACATATTCAACATTCATTATATCTATTATTTTCCACCACATTAAAATATTCATTTCTTTCCTAGATCTTAATGTTTACATGTCTCAAATCAATCTTATAGGCATAAAATTGATTCCCCACCCAAATGTCTAACCCCTAAATTTTTAAAATTTGAATTTAGAATTTTTTTTGACTCCTACCCATTTCTTTCCCACCTTTCAACCCAATATGGTAAATGTTCTATGTGATTTATGACTCTACTTGTATTTAAAGGATTCAAATTACATTAATTTCACATCCTATCATATCTAGTAATTATTTGCATCAATTATATGTAGAGAAGATGCATTCTAGGAACACTTTAATTGGAACACTTAAAAGAACTTAATTCTACATCATCATTCCAAAGCATTTGCATTTATAAAGATTGATGTCCTTGCTTCTTCTCGCAACCATAAAGCCACTTTTTCTAGGGGGTTTCCCTAAGGAAAAAAAATTGTAGTGATCTACTAGCCTCCTCAGGGTATTTTTAAATGTTACTAGTCCTTAATAATTAGGATATAGTCAAAAATCTAATTAATCAAAGAGTGTAAGAACACAATATCCCATATCAAATCAATGGGTCATGACAAAGATTTGAAGCCATGAAATTGATCTTGATCCACAAGATTGACCCACAACAAAGTTGATAATTTATTTTGATTCCAAAGTAGAATATAAAGAAAGAATACTCCTTTTCAAACTCAAGGTAACTAGTTTATTTGGTACATCAAGATTATTAGTCTTCATCATTCCTATAGCTAAGTACACTAACATATTCATATGTAATTTCCTATAATAGCATGTAATTGTTCAATTATCAATCTCACAACTAAAAGTAATTAATCTAGGTTGATTTATGTTGATGTGTATGCATCTTATTGAATTATCCTAAATTAGTTTTAAGAAAAGATTATTTTCATTTATATGTTGGTGAAGCCCTCCATTCTTATATTTATATGGTTTAACCTTAGGGCTAAACCTTCACATTTGTTTAGTATTTTAGATTTTATGTTATTCTTTTTTTATTAATCATTTCCAAATTTCCTAGAGTTTGAATTTATTCATGCTTTTTATACCTTTGATTAGAGTTTGGATTTACATAACTATGATATACATCCTTTTTCTCACTCTCTCATTCCTTAGGATATTCGACCTTATGGCTCATCTTAGGTCTTTCTCCTTGGTTGGTATTCATGCATATATTTTAGAATTTGATAGGTTCTCTCACTACACATCGTCTCTCCAACCTTGATAAAATCATGATCCACATTTTTACAAGGATAAGTCTTTAATGGAGGTTTTGTTTTATCATTGCTCATCTTTTCCTTCATTTGTAGAGTTGATTAGTTCTCATTCATGCCTATTAGATACGCTCTATGAGCTTCATAATAATCCTAGGTCTTGTGATAGTGATGATCATCTATCTAACAAGGACTTATCATGTGTAAGTCATGTATCTAGTACATGGTGGCTATTCATGATGTGATAACTCTCTCATCTATTCATTAAATTGTCATACCTCTTGATGATATATTTCTTACATTTATCGTTTCCCCTATGTCATTGATTAATATTCTTTGAAATCAATACCTTAGTTTTATACATGACAATGAGTATAATAATGATCATTGTTTTACTTCTCCTTATAATACACATTTCTTTCTTTCCCCTACCTATGATGATAATGAACATTTACTCATACTTAGTGATATACTTATAAATAAGTTGGATAACTTGATTATGATGACTACCTTAGTGATGAGATTTATAATGATTGCTTCTATCACTAGCGACATGTGGTGTTCAACTCCACATAAGATCATTGCATACATTGCTAGTTCATAATGACCCATCTTTCATACATTGTTAGTTCTTAATTGATCCTTATAATACACATTTCTTTCTTTCCCCTACCTATGATGATAATGAACATTTACTCATACTTAGTGATATACTTATAAATAAGTTGGATAACTTGATTATGATGACTACCTTAGTGATGAGATTTATAATGATTGCTTCTATCACTAGCGACATGTGTTGTTCAACTCCACATAAGATCATTGCATACATTGTTAGTTCATAATGACCCATCTTTCATACTAGTAGATCATGATATATTAATGATATATTCAATAATGAGCATAGTGATACTTCTTTATCTTCTTATGACGAGGTTGATGCTTCTTTAATTTCATGATTATGTTCTTTATAATAAATGATCTTTCAACACTATAAACATCAAATTTAAGATTAATTCAATACAAAAGAAAATAAATCCTCTTATATAAGTTCAATGCTTAACTTGGATTAAGCATAACTAAAATTCAAATAATAAAATTAAAAAATTATCAAATTTCATTGTTCCAAGTAAATTTCATCAAAGGATTCAGGATGTTGTTACTCAAACACATATTTCAAAACATTTATAGCATATACTTATTAAATATGGTTGATTAATGTTTGGGAACTTGCACCTCCATTTATATTTATATCTCAAATTTGAGAAGACTTTGCATAATCAAAATTTTCAGAATTCAATCCTTTCCACATGGCCGATTTTGACATACACTATTAATGTTCTTAATATATAAATAATGTATTTTGATGGGTTCTTTGCATATGATTTTGACTTCCTCCGAGTTGAAGTGGTGTAGACTCCATCTTGTATTGTTTTATTTATTACATGATCACTGAAAAGGTACCATTGATGCTGATGGTTTTATGAGAAACAAGAGAAACAAAATGGGATTGAGAACTTACAAGCTAAAGTAATGCATCACTAGGATAAATTAATAAATAAATAAAAACAAGGGCGCTAGAGGGTCGACCTTCATGTTAAAGATTAGGGAATAAAAATAAAACATGCATATTTTTGAATTAAAGGGGGTCGACCTTCTATGTTAAAGATTAGGGAATATAATTAACAAAAGCAAAATGAGATGGAGGTCTTGAAAGGGGGAAGCTTCAAGTAAAAGAGAAGATGAATCGTCATAGGAAGGAGAGAGGTTAGTGCCATGAGGTGAAAGGAAAGCTAGAGCCAAAGTAAGAAAAAGAGATAGTGCACAACCTAGAAAAGGAGGGAAGAGTTAGTGCAGAGAAAGGAACAAAAAGTAGTTGGATAAAAACCAAAATGTGTGCAGAGATGGGGTGTAGCATAAGTTATTCCAAGGAAAGACAAGCATAAATGAAGGGCATAAAAATTAGCATGTGTGTAGTACGGGCGTGAGGGGTGAGAAAATAGTAGGCTGGTATGAGTTTTCCATAGTTCATGAATTAGTTGTGCAAGCTTATGGTTTAAACTATGTAAATTTTTCTGATGATGGATCACTGAGTGTGATCCAAAACATCTTTTTTTTTACCTAAAAATGTGCACAGTTTAAACAAGAAGATTGCACAAATAAACAGTAGGTTGTCAAGGAGGAAGGCCATGTATAGTTGATCAACACAAGAAAAATAATTTTGCTAGTAGTTCACTAGGAAAAGATAAGAGATTGACTTTGGAAGAGGCAAAGTGAAGGTGTAGAATAGAGGGAGTAATGCAACAAAGTATAATATAATTTTCCAATAGTTTTGTTCTTGAGAATTGTATGATCAAACAATTTATTTATGCAATTTGAATTAGTGGATTAGAGTATTGATATAATACTAATATATCATGATGTCATGATATGTTCTTGATTTCATGGTTAGAGATTTGACAATGATTTGAATAGTTCTCTTGGTATTTAGTGCATTGATCATTTTCTTGGGAGATTCATGAGAGTGTGGTGCTTCATTTGGAGCTTAGCATGGATTTATATAATACTAATACTTGAAGACTTTGGTGAGGAATTTATTGAGATATTTTATATTTGGAGGTTTTAGCAAGAATTTTCAGGACCCTTCACTTAGATATGGATGTGAATTCATGGTTGATCTATAGAGGATATTGTTCTTAGAGAGAGTCATTGTGTCTTGGTGTGTCCTAGAGGAGCAATCTCGTTCCTCACTCTTGATCTACTTGGAAGATACTCATTTGAGAGGTATTTTTCACCCTATTTTTAGATGTATTATGTTTTATTCTTTGTCTTCACATGAATATGGATCTTGAGCATCTTGAGCTATATTAATTAGTTTTAGAAGGTTCATTTGAGGAATGTTTGGCATGTTTATTTCCTTGTGCATATGAGTTTGTTTATGATGTCATCCATCGGTTAGGAGTTTAGGATATGTTATTAGGCTTATTCTTGGTTGAGGGAATGGATTGAGTTTTTTTTAATTGGTTAGAGCATTTTCAATCCATATGGGTTATATGAGATACATATGTTTTGTTTGATCTTAGAGATTGAGCAATTGAGTGTTGTTGAGGATTTAAAATTAGGGCTGTGAAGGAGATCATACTTGACACAACTTAGCACTTTGAGGTGTTGGTAGGACATATTATGTGATAAGATTTATAGGTTTACTCTCTTTATTAGAGATGGTTACTTCATAGAGGTTCATGTTCACATGGTTTGTTGTAATGGAATTGGGAGAGTTATGGTAACATGTTGTGTGAGAGTATGCATTAATTTTTTGGTTGCATGTGTGGATCATTGTGATTGTTCTTTGTTACTACATGGTTCTATTATTAGCCACACCTTGGTATGAGCGTTGATTCATAGACTTCATATGCCATGATCTATATTCAGATTTGGAAATACTGATGTAGTGGGAGCTCCTGGATGTGTATGCTCTTCATTGACATGTTTCACATAGGGAGCTTGTGATTGCAATTTATGAGTTGGATTGCTAAAGTGTAACAATTCACATTCTCCTCAATCAACCTTTGGAATGACTGAGTTTGCAACCTTGACAAGTGTTGGTGGACAACAAGCAAGAATGAAAGTGATCTACAATAAAAATTCTAAGAAAAGTATTCTTTTATTTAGTGCACGAAGTTAAAAAATTTCCATTAAATGCACTTTGATATTTAGGATTTTGAAGGATAATTGGATTACTCTAAGATGTGAACTAATATGCAAATGAATTTCTATAAATATCAAGACATAAACAATTCTCATAGTGACATGTATCAAGTCAACTCCCAATGACTA
Source organism: Sequoia sempervirens (assembly GCA_007258455.2). NCBI lineage: Eukaryota > Viridiplantae > Streptophyta > Pinopsida > Cupressales > Cupressaceae > Sequoia > Sequoia sempervirens. The sequence continues at coordinate 208,329 of VDFB02009622.1, read as the reverse complement.
GAAGAAGAGTCAACAATTTGAAATTAAAAAATTTAAATCTTAGGTTAGATCAATGTCATGCATGCTTTCTCTCATGCAATGTAAAAATAACCTAAGATAAAAGTAACACAAATTTTAAGCAAGGATGATCGTATAAAAATAGTAAATAGTAAATAAGAAGAATCTATATATATAAACTTAATACAAAATTATAATATATCCAATTAAAGACATTCTTACAATAAGACACCGTCTTAACATTTGGTGTAAAAAATGAATTAATGGAAAGTATGTGAGAATTTAAGAATACTAGTTGAGTTGCAAATTACACAATTACATAAATTGAGATGAAGGATAAACTATGAATAATTGTCTTATTTATAGCTTAGGAATGAGTACAATATATATATATATATAGTAGGAGATGAGCCATCTAGAGTGATAACTGCCAACTAGAAAATAGGCATGTAGCTCCATGCAAGATTGCATGACCAAGCAATCATTATATTAACAACCTAACAACTAGCAAACTTATCTAGACGAATATTCTACACTAACATCCCCTTTAAGTGTAGCTAGGTGAATAGAAAGATATGGGCCCAAGCAATAAAGCTTGATCAGGAACCCAATTACAAAGAGGAAAGGAGAAAATCTAGTGAGAAAAACTCTTAACCATTTATTCAAACTAAAGAGGAAAGTTGCAATTGTCGATGAAGAACTGCAAATGAATCCACATTGCAACAAGATTATATCAGAGTCATAGAAACCACTACACGAATACCTCTGGGATACTCTCGATGCTCAAAATTGCAGTTGTACATATTTTGCATTACTCAATTGGATGAACATATAGGTACATGGTCTCTAAATACAAAAAATGATCACCTGGAGATAGGAAGATTTGATTATGTAGATATGTGTTTTGAACTAGATAACTACATAGGCACCCTCTAGTTGGTATAAATCCAAAAAAATAGAAACACCAGGCCCATGTTAGCTACTGGTTGTCTAGGAACAATGTGAAACTTTGCTATCAAATAGAAACTTTAATATTCTATGTTTATTTATTTATGAAGCTTAAATATAACCTATACTAGATGCTTAAAGCAAAACTTTCAAGTAGAACTTTCTTAAAGTTTGATTTATTACAATGCCCAAATTTTCCCTTATTTTTAGTACTTTATCATGAAGTTTTTTTTATTAGCACAAACAATTTCAAAAAAGAACTAAAACATAAAATAAATATAGAGCATACAAAACTGATGGGATATACATGCATCTACAGATTTACATCTGACTCCATGGTTTCCTCCTTGCAATTTAAAACGAATTTTCACTCAAACTCACCTCAACTCTAATACCATGTGAGAATTTAGGAATACTATTTAAGTTGTAAATTACACAATTGCACAAATTGAGATGAATAAACTATGAAAATTTCCTTTTTTTATAGCTTTAAAGGAATGAGTGCAATAAATATTGCAAGAGATGAGCCATCTAGAATGACAAATTCCAACTAGAAAATAGGCATGCAACTCCATGCAAGATTGCATGAATAAGGGTGGGGACCCATGGGGGGCTTCAAGATCTTCTTTTAAGGAGCATGAGGTCTCATGATGTCAAAAAAAATTTGCTACAGGATTAAATGGAATATGTTCCTGAAGAATAGCAGCTCCTACCTTTTAGGGCTATAGATTTGAGGGGGTAAAAATGAGGTGGAGCTAGAGATTGCCCCTACAGTTTAGAAATTGTATCTACCATTTGTCAATCAACTCAAGTATTAGATTCTTCTAAAATAAATTTGGAGGGAAAATGATGTACATTTACTTGTTTTTATCTCTGTTTTATCTTTTTTTTACACTCCATCAATAGTGTGTAGCCTAAAACATAGCAGCAACAAAAGAGTGCATAGAATAAATTAGAGCAACAACAAAACAACAACAGAAAGAGGTAGTCTATTCATTGGTTTCAATTTAAAAATTTATTTTATGTATGCGTATGTTTTGAAATATTCGATTCATCTTGTATTTGTTTTATTTTTAATTTCTATGTTTGACTCCTGTATTTGTCTTCGTTATGAAATCTCCAATTCATACTATATTCATTCTATTTTTAATTTATGTATTTGACTCTTGTATTTTTCTTCAACAACATCCCTAGTGCAATCCCTAAGAAAAAAAATTAAATATTTATTAATAGAGAAAAAAAAATTATTCTAAATTATGTTTGCTAGTGTGCAATGGTGAACTAGAAAAGTACAATATAGAGGCCAATAGATTACCTTGGAATTTAGAGTGATATCTAGTTGGTTGTGTTTGATAATATCATGTTAAGAACTTGTCTATTATTTTTAGAACTGTCTTGGAAGTGTTTGTTCTTGATAGTTTTTTGTCTTTGATCATCAATAATTTTGACAGGCAATTGGTCTTAGTGCATTTGGTTATTGGTCTCTTTTAGGTTCATGTTGGGTGAGATTATGGGCCTCCTTATTGTAGTTAGGGAGGATTAAACTTGGGGCATACTTTTTGATGCAATCATTAAGCATCCTACTAATGCACCCCCATTTTGCTACACTGCCATATGCCTCTTTGGGTGATGGGCCACCATCTTACAATAGGTGGGAGAGTGGGGATTTGGCTTTGGAACTCATACAAGTTTTCTTCATCTCTATCACACCACAACCACTTCAACTATTTTTACCAATAATAAAGCTAGTTTAAAAGTCACAATATGGAAATTACAAATGTGATTATAGTCTACATGCAAATGAAATTCTTTTAGTATGCACTGTGTTACATGTTTTAGATATATTAATAATTAATCAGAGGTTTAAGTCCCAAATTGACCTTAGAAGACATATGAATTCATAGTCATCTATTACTTTGAGGAATTCCATACTTATTTAGAATTACTTCCCCAAATCCTATACACTCCATATATATATTTATTATAGGTCAAAAGGATGCATCAAAACTTGTGACATGGTTGTAATCCTTGATCCAGGTAATACTAACAAGACATGTTTCTACATGTTTTTTGAATTACATCATGAGAGCTATCTTCTAAACATGTTAAACATTTAGTTGCATTTTGATTTACATATTTATACTATTGTGAGACATGACTTGAAAATAAGAAAATTGAAGCTAGAATTTGATAAGAATTCCCCACTTTGTTTTGAAACATTGAAAAATAGAGTGACCTGAATTTGAAGTTTTGAGCTTAAAATTATGTTTTCAATACCCCAGGTTGTTTATGTTTTTGTCTATTAGTGGTAGTGGCCAATCAATGATGGAAGGTAAATTGAGAAAAATATTCATTTTGAAAACATGCTTCCCATTATGAGTAATACATAGAAGGTTCCATTATAATCTCAGCCTCCATGAAGTAGTCAAAATGGATCACAAGAACAAAATCAGGATGCCAAACATGCTTCCCATAATCAATACCAAATAGAATGGTTCTATTATAGTCTTAAGTTCTCTTAACCTCCACGAAGGATTCAACTTAGATAGCAAGAGCAACATTAAGATAGTCTCGACTCTCACTTATAATGAAGATCAAATAGATAAACAATTATCAATACTATTGCTAACACTTCTCTCTATTTGTAATATAAAAATCAAATTTTCTAGGAATTTTAAATAAATCAAAATTCCAATAAATGAATGTGCCAATGCTATGGTGAACATTCATTGTTGAGCATCTATGTTGCATTTGAAAACATTGTTTTGATGCTTTTTATATGACTACTATTTGTTATAGTGGCTTTGCTTTGATGAATGTTTCCAATGTCTGTTAAACGGTCTTGTACTTAAGAACCTATAGAGAATATGAAAGGCTTATTCACATTTTGGCATTGATCGTAAAGCAAGGAATTTTTGTCTTTCAAGTCACAAGAGGATCTAAATCCTAATAAATAGAAAGATAATTAATTTAAATAACATGTAACATTTTTGTTGAGGTACACTTTAATTAGAAAAATCAACACTTTTCTTGGCACAACTTCTCATAGAGTTACAATTCTACATTCCTTCTCAAGTATGAAGGATAAAGTCATCATAAGGAAAGCAATGGGTATGCACAAGCTCAAACCTTAGATTTTCTTTTCAGCAATCCTTGCCATGTGGTCATAGTAGCATATTTTTTATCACATGGGATGATAATAATTCTACATTACTCTAGCCTTTTACCATATAATACTAGATTTCAAAAAATATTCTCTTCTAAGGCACATGTTATTAAGGCCATTATCCCACTGTTGATTTCTGAGGAGATACTAGAAATTAATCACTTAATAATGAGAAATAAAAGGATTGAAAAACAATTGTGAAAGGTGAACACACTAACTTAAATATATAATCTAGGATTTTTTGTCAATCTATTCCAAACACTATCCTCTTTCCTCATCCAAGCTTTCCACACCAGGATAGGTAGCAAGGACTTAGATCTTTTAACATGTCATATAAATGAGAGCTACCAAGAAAGGTCTGCAATCCAGCATCATGATAGTTCCAACCACTGAGTGGTCATACTCTACCCTCGGTCCTTCAAGATTAAGGTGCAAGCAACTAGAGTGATGAGAAAAGGCCAATCTCTTTCATAACATCTTGAAAACAGTAGTAGAGAGAATTCTATTGGGTTGTTTTCCTGAGGTTGTAGGCATGAACAGGAAATTGTGTTCCATGATTCTTAATAACCAAATTACTTCCAAATTCATTATTGCAATCAATTTTCTTTTGCTAGTACATGCTATATGAAATATTTGTAATGACTATTTTTGGTTGTTTTTCCAAAAAAAAGTTCTTAGTAGTTATATCTTATGTGCATATATATGTCTATCAACACAATCCTTTCATTACATATTATAAATTTTGAATGTATATTTTATTGCAGTGTGTGAGAAACATGTTTTTGTTGCCATTATCATGGATAGGAATTTGCATCGTCCAATTCCTAAAAAGATTAGTTTTAGGAGGTTCAATACAATGTTATCACAAAATGACCTAGAAAATGAAGATATATATTTGATAGATGATGACCTCTCTAATTTTGTTGCAAGTACGCAAACAATTAATGAACCAGCACTTGATACCTGATTTTCCTCCAATTACAAATAGGTAAAATGAAGAAACATTCAATTTTACTCCATTTGAGCATTATACTAATGTTTTGTTCTCCTACTGAAGTTCACTTACCATCTAAACAACCAAATGGACAAGATAATACACCTTTGGTTCCTGCATCACAAAAGGGAAGGACACGTTGGAGCATTTCAAAAACTATGGTACTCATTGAAGCAAAATGCATTGAGAAATATGTAGTATCCAGTGGTGGGGTAATGAATAAAACTACAACTTTTGTTGAAAAGTGGAAAATTATTCAAGACTACTGTTCTCATCATGTTATCCTTCAGACAAAAAATCAATGTTGAGATCAATGGGAGCATATTTTTCCAGAATATAAAAGGACCAGAGATTATGAGTCACATATCCCTCTGGCCATGATAGCTATTGGATTATGACTAGTAGAGAGAGAACTAAGAAAACTTCCACCAAAATTTTCAATTGAATTGATGGAAATCAAATTTGGGACTGATAGAGCTATTGATCTTGGGAATATAATTATTGATACTTCAGAGAAAAATATACATTTAGTGAGAACATTTTGTCTCCAAATGAAAATTCTCCAGTGGATTACATTGATACGGTGAATGCAACATATCAAGGCTCACAAAACACTGATAGTGAAATAGAAAAATGGTACACTGGTAATTTAAGAGGAAATCAACATTTAAAACTACTGTTATGAAAGACACTATTATTGAAAGCAACAAATTAGTTGATTCTACATTGCAAGTTGCTGATGAGGGACATATGAAATGCCATGAAAAATAATATGCTCTAATGGAAAGGCATTTAAGTAAGGAAGAATTACTTAATGAAAAAATGATCTTTAAGTTGGAAGAGAAAAAGGTCAATGTTCAAATGAGCATGGTTGGTGCTCTAAATTCCATTGGTCAAGCAATGCTTAAGATTTTTGAATCATTTTCAAACGAAAAATGATTTGCTCAATGTTTGTACGTAATTAAGTCAAATTTTGTATGACAATTAAATATGCAAAAAAACAATATGTATTTCAGGTTTATTTCAACACAATGAGTTTTGAATGTGGATTTTTTTATTATTATTTTCTCAGCAATTTTATATGTCTATCTTTATCATTCTTCCTATGCTTTTGTTGAGAATGGAACAAATATGCCAACCAATGAATTAGTTGATCTAGTTGCAACACTTGCTCGAGAAGCATTAATGACTTGTAAATGGTGATATGAATTATGTAAACATATGCAGCCATAAAAAAAAAAACTAAATCAATTTTATAGGGATGTAATAGATGTCAAAAATGTTTTGAATTTTGAATAAATTTTAAAAATGTTTATATTAATTTTGTTAAGTTTTGATTCTTATACGATTGTTGGGATTTGTATGTGAGAGTTGGAAGACCGTAATCAAAACTATTAATAGTAGCAACATAGGTTATCTATGCTTGAGGGGTTTAAATACCTAGTCAAATGTATGTATGTTGAAATCATTCAAGACTTGAAATAGATTATATCTTCTTTCACGTGTCAATCATTTCCGAGTGAAGAAGGCTCAAGTGGGTCCACTGACATGTTCTCCCATCATGTGTGTTTTAGTAGAGAATACCCATGTTGATTGGTGTCATCCCTCTGGCAAGGAACTTGATGTTGAACTAAGTGGTAGCCCAACCTCTCACTTTGTTTAATCATGCACACTAAGACCTACATAATTAGTGGTTCCTCAACTTTTAGCACAAATCAAATATGTCTGGTCACATGAAAATTTTCTATGAACTTGTGCAAAGGGAGTTTAATTATCATAGGAGAAGTCAATACAACAAATATTTTTGATATATGTTGTGGTATATTAAGTACAAAGGTCAATAGTAGTAGTCATAATATTAGTAGTTCATGATTTTGTGATTGAGAGAAGAGCTTACAAGAAAAATAAATCTATTGATAGTTGTAGTTGTAGATTAAGCACAAAGGTCAACATTAGCAATGATAGTATTAGCAGAAATTGGACACCTATTTACTTAATTCATGATTTTGTCATTTGCAATAGAGATTACAAGCAAAATGACACATCCTCGCTCTTGAACTTACTCATCTTTCAATATGGATATGATCACTAGTGGGCTCATCTTAATATGTTTTCATTTATTTATAAACAATGGACCTTTGTTCAATCTATTTGTTGATGGGGTGTGCTGATTTTCTGTTATATATTATACAGTTTGATGACATGATATAATTTGAAAATTTGGTGAAATTAAAAATATGTGGCAATTAAGGTTGTTGTCCTATTTGGAAATTGTTCATTTATTAACTCTCAACTATGAAATTGAGAATGTAATATCTTAATGTTTTTAGAAAGTTGAATAATTTATTTATTTTTTAAATAGTTGTAGTTAAATAATTTCTTGCGATTTGGACTGAATCACAGCAGGAAAACGGCTATAAATTGAAAGATTTTCACGTATAGATAATAGACGTTTGCTTTAAACTCAAGGAAAGCACCATCTGCAGTTATTTTAACGGTCTGAGTTTCCTAAGATTGTAAGTGTGTTTGGTGAAGCAATCATGGGTAAAAGAAAACTGGAGGTCACTTACACACAGATAAACTCAAAAGACAAAAGACCTTCAATGACAGGAAAGCGGGTCTTTTCAAGAAAGCTACAAAGATTTTTGTGCTCTGCGGTTTTAAAGTCTTTATTAGGGTTGAGTCCAAAGATGGTGAAACATTTGAATTTGTCAGCAAAGAACGGAGCTCTTGTTTCAAATTGTTTTTCTTTTCCTGAGATCTTTAAACCCATCTTGGTAATGGAGAGAGAAAAAGATCAGACCCATTATTCATTCTCTGGGGATTTGCATTCTTGTTTCTCCAACCAAATGGATCCATGGCAAGAAATTTTCTTCACTGATCTGGATTCGTTCTTCACAAAATGCTTTTTAGATTCTGTCATGCCACTGTAAATTTGCTACCAGATTGGAATAGGGGATACAGGATTTTACCATGCATTTCAAAATTGTATATAGAGAGAGCATTCTTTTTATGAATTGCTTCCAATAATTGGCAAAATAAATCTGTCTGTTTGTGGTGTACACAACTGATTTCTATGGCTGTTTATGGTTCTTTCAATTTCTTCAGTTCATTATCTTATAGTTGCTCTTTGCATTCAATAAATTGTGCTTTGGGAGTTGTCTCATGTTAATTGCTATGTTTTTGTTGCTAAGAATTAAATTAGACTTGCACTAGATACAAAAATAAATACAAATGTATCATATAAAAGCATCAGTTAAAATTAATGAAGGCGAAATAAATCTGAAGTATACTTGTTTGTATGGTAGCAGTGTGGTGGTTGAATTTATAATTTTCATATAGATCTTTAGAGGAATCTAGAATAAGTAGAATAATTTAGAGAGGAAGGATATAAAATAGAGGACAGGTAGGCTATCATGCATTAAAATAAAATAAATATCATGCCTATTAGATACACTTATATCATTTGTCTTTCAGCTTCATAATAATCCTAGGTCTTGTTATAGTGCTAATCATCTATCTAACATGGACTATCATGTGTTAGTCATTGTTATTGATGATGTGACACCTTTCTCATCTATGCATGAAATTTTTATACCTCTTGGTGATATGTTTTTTATATAGGGGAGAGGGGCCAATAGTGGAGCACCCTAACTTCGTGTTTCTCAAAATCCTACATGGAATTTCAAATCAGTGCCAAGTTCTTATAGTAGTTTATTTGGCAAATCACTTGCTTAAAAATTTTAATTTTAGGGTCACATCATCAAATATGATGCCATATCAACATGCTTTTTGTTAATGTATTAAAAAAGGCTAAAAAAAAAAGTGAGACGGATAGTGATGCACTAAGTCATGTTTTATTGGTGCCGATGTGGCATCACATGATTTGTCAGTTTGTGTACTTTATGGATAAAAAGTGTTTTGCTAAGATGCTCCACTATGAGGCCCAGTGAGGACTACTTTTATCCCCACTATTGGATCTCACTCCACTATGGGCCCCTCTCCCCTATATCATTGTCCCTATGTCATCGATTCATATTCTTTGAATGTATTATTTTATTTTTATATATGATGATGAGTATAATGATGATCATTATTCTACAACTCATTATAATACACAACTCTTAGATTTCCTTTACATGTGATGATAATGAACATTTGCTCATATTTATTGATATATTAATAAATAAGTTGGATAACTTGGCTATGATGATTATCTTACTGATGAGATTTATAATGGTTGCTTCTATCACTAGGAGCATGTGTTGTTCAACTCTACGTAAGATCATTGCATATATTGTTAGTTCATAATGCCCTGTCTCTCATACTTGTAGCTCATGATCTATTAATGATATGTTTAATAATGATCATAGTGACACTTCTTTGTTTTCTTATGATGAGGTTGATGCTTCTTTAATTCATGATGATTTTCCTTATAATAAATAATCTTTTAGCATTGAAAACATAAAATTTGAGATTAAAACAATACAAAAGAAAACTACATCCTTTTATATACTCGACGCTCACCTTGAATTAAGAATAATAAAAAACTAAATAATAGAATAAAACAATTTATCAAATTTCATGTTGTTGTAAGTAAATTTTATCAAAGGATTAAGTATGTGGTTACTTAAACATAAATTCAAAATATTTATAGCATATACCTATTAAATATGGTTGATCAATTTTTGGGCACTTGCATCTTCATTTATAACTTTCTGGGAGGGAGAATGAATGGTGGGGATTTGTTTGGAAGATCAATGGTGGAGAATGGATTAGGGAGAAGGTGAATGATGTCAATTTAATTTTTTGAGGATGGAGGGATGGGATTAAAATTATCTACAAATAGGAATATTAATAAATAATTAGTTGCACCAAAAATAGAAGAGAAAAACACTTACTTGGTCATTTTTTTAAAAATGGTGGAGATAATATAGGTTAATTTAATTATCCATGTGAGGAGAAATTGAAGTGATTAAATAACAATATTATTTAATTAGATGTGAATTGAAAATTAAGGTAATTAGATGATAAGATTATTTAATTTGATTTGAGATGAAACTTGAGGTGAGTAAATAACAAGATCATTTAATTATATATGACATTAAGTTATAATAATTATTGATTTAGTTAGTTGGTGATGAACTAGATTAAATGAACAATATACTTATTTAATTAATTTAAAGTAGATTAGATTAGATTAATAATATTCTCATTTAATTTTAATTAATGATGATTCCCCCATTAATGGGGTCTACAACGTTTAGGCTAAGGCAGTTGCTAGAGCCCAAATAGTTTGGCAACCTCTAGAAGAAGGTTGGGCAAAGCTAAATTTTGATGGTGTCTGGAGAGGAAACCTAGGTCCATCTGATGTGGGGTGCATTTTGACGAATTGTAGAGAGGAAACACTGAAGGAACTAAAAATTCACCTCCCAGATGGAATGAACAACACCGCAAAAATGTATGCCCTCTGATATGGTTTAGAAATGGACATCAAATAAAATATAATGAATTTGGCCATCAAAGAGGATTCCCAACTAATCATTAATGCTATAGCCAAATGAAAAACCACTAACTGTAAATTGAACAAAATCTTAACAGTCTGCCTAGACCTCCTAAACAGATTGGAAGATTTTAAGCTCACCCACATATACAAGGAGGGTAATAAATAAGTCGATGTCTTGGAAAATAAGGTAATCAATGACAACACTTTAGGCTATGATGTCATTGATAATTAAGTTTAAGGTGGCCAATTAACAGGAGGAAATGACAACTCCCACAACATGTTCGAGCAACAAGTGTTTGCAAAGTACGTCATGCATGGCACTCGACGATAATGTACAGTGTGAAAGAGTTGGCACAACACTTTTCACTCAGGTTAAATAATGGTGAAGCATGAGAAGAATTGGCTATGAGGAAGGGAAACATTTGGAGGAGATAATATATTGGGATTTTTTAAATAGTATTTTTATTAATCAATTGATTGATTAATTCATTTTGAATTTAAGACAGTATTCCACGAGGTTTTGGGGACAAGGACGGGGGCAACAGGGGACACATTTTGGGGATGTCGGGATAAGGGGTCTAATTTTTGGGGCGGCGAGGGGACATCAGTGGGATGACAGGAAGGGGGGTGGGCAGTAGGGTGTTGAAATATATATAGTACTTGGAAAAATAGTTATAAAAAGATTTATAAGTATAAGAATTATACATCTTGGCGACAACTAGGAGTCCCCTAGACGTCTTGAGGACACCCCAACATCCTCGAAGTCCTAATGGCATCTTGGAGACATCGAAACTGGTGGTGGGATGGTGGTGCTAGTGGTGGGCTGGTGGGGGGACATCCCCCCCAAGTCCCCAAGTCTTTGAGACATCCCCATCTAGGAAATGTGGGTATTTTTCGGTGGGACGCATCATCGTGGAACACTAATTTAAGATAACCAAAGAATTTAAGGATGAATTAAGGATGGAGTAGGTATGCCCCTTGAGAGGGTAGGTAAGTGTAAATAATTTGGATGGTCTCTCGGAAGGAGAAATAGGATAAAAAAGGCACTTGGAAAAAAGTGAAAGAGAAAGGAGAGGTGAGAAAAAATGGAGAAAGGGGTAAAGAATAGGTAATGATCACCTTAGCTAGTTAGTTAGAGAAATCTTGTAGGAGATCTGTAAATAGGTATATGCCAATGATTTTGAAGAAATTTGTGGAAGTTTTGATAAAACTAAATTTGATATAACATATGATAATATGCATCAAGGTATAAGGAATCTTGATGATTTTTTCTCATATTTTTGAAGTACTAACTCATACATGCACATGTGTAATGTCCCTGTTGGATGAGAACCCAATGACCAAGGGAGTTCAGTGCTTCCCACGTGTTCGACGCTTGGGAGAATCAGATCCTCTGGAAAGTGGGACGATACCCCCACTGACCCTTAACACCAAGGGTATCGGCCCTCACTACTAGGCTGGTCTTTTGGTGTAGTGGTTGGGCCTTAGTGGTATCAAAGTCGAGGTCTCGAGGTCGAGCCTCGTGGAGCGTGGTGGGCTATAATGTCCCTGTTGGACAATAACCCAACGACCAAGGGAGTTTAGTGCTTCCCACATATTCGATGGCTTGCGAGACTCAGATCCTCCGAAAAGTGGGCGGCTACCCCCTTGGATAGAACCCCGCTAGTTTTAAACCATACCTATAACAGAGTCTCTTTTACACCTATCAAAATGTTGATAAAAAACCACTTTTGATCTACCTTTTGGGGGATCAAATGAATTCATTTAAAATTTATTTTTTGTAAGTATGTAGTCCTTATTATAAGCTTCCCAAAAAGTATAATTTTAAATAAATTTAATTTTATTATTATATTTATTTTTTATTTCTTGTGAATGTAGGTTTTTCACCGAAAATCAAGCTCTTTTTTCTGCACATGTGAAAAAATAGCAGATTATCAAAAAAAAATTTGAAAAATATGAGTGCACCAAATATTGAAGTCCTTGATCCAACAAAAAAATGTAAAAATTGATACATACAAAAAAATTTACGCATTATACGGCCGTGCTATGTCTGAATTGTAATTGGTTTGACTTCGAAACTTGATTAAAGAAAAAATATTCAATAAAAAGTATCTAACCAAGTGGAAGCACTAGATATCAGAGTTATAAATCTAAATTTGAAAGAATTAGAATTTTATCCTTCATGGAAAAAAAGTTGTGTTATATGGTGAGCATCACTTTTTAAAAATGTTGTTTTATGAAAAAAACTAGTTTCGAGGGTGATGGAAAAAGAAGTGCAATCTAATTCCAAAAGTTTTGAAAAATATATATTTAGAATCTATAGACAAAATGTCACGAAACTCTAGTTTGCATCATCTTCAAATTCCTCACGGTTTAACCGCTATAGGTGCCTGAAAATGAAGATTTAGTTAAAAAATATATTTCAGTGTCCAGTTTGGCCAAAAATTGTAAACCACTATTGTGGGATCACCCAAGGGTTGGCTAGGGGTTCTATTTCCAAGATCTTAATTGAAGCATAAGAGAGTTTTTGTGACTGTGTATGATGCAATTAAGCTAGCTTTGCAATTGAACTCTATAAGAAACCTATACAAGGTATTGGATACACATTCTGAAGAAATTGGTATTCAACTGGTATAGGGATTCAAGGATAGGCATTTTTCCATTTCATTTCTCCATTATCATCTTAATCATCACAATGTGAATTTTCCTCCTCAACTATTGATCTCAGGTCATGCAAATGATGAGGATGACAAATGGTGATAGGGTTTGAATATAATTTGAAAATCTATGTTAGTTTGGAAGTATTTTGTTGAAGTTGCTTGAAATCAATTGTAATTTTGTACATCTCTAGTATTTTTGTGTATATAAGTTGATAAAAAAATCTTTTCATATGAACCAAGCTTTTTTTTGCCCTGGCAATTTTTGTAATACTTTATTTATATAATATAATCTATAGGTGAAATACCTTTTTCTTAAAAAAGAACATGATATAATATACGATGATGACCTTGGTACAACATTTTTTGGTTCAAAAATAAAAACACATAAAAGAAATAAATATTCAAACACATAAAAAATTACCTCTCAACAAGTTGAAAACTAATGATAAATTATTTTGATAGTTTATATGATGTCATATTTTGGGAGAAAGCTATCACATGGGATGATAATTTTAATTCTCAATACAAATTTTATGAAGAGTTAAAGGAAAGAACTATTGCACAAAGAGTTGTCATTGCACCAAAAGATCGACCTATTAATGCTCGATACAACCTCCAGAGTTAATGAATCCACGGGAGGCGGTTAAGCCATGTCACGAACCCAAGCGTTGCATTGCACAACATAAGGAGACCTAGGGCACACACCTTGCAAAAATCCTTCCTAGCACAAGCGAGGGGTTCAAACCTGTGACCCAAGCTTTGATACAAATTGTTGCACAAATGGTTGCCATTGCACCAAAAGATTGACTTGTTAATTCTTGATACAACCGCCAGAGTTAATGAATCCACGGGAGGCAGTTAAGCCATATCATGAACCCAAGTGATGTGCTACACAACACAACATAAAGCTTTGCGAAAGGTAAAAGGTGATAATGGTGGATTAATGCTAAAATGACATTAGTGAAAACTATATGGAATAAATCAAGTGTACTTCAATTTGCCCCAAGTGCGACAAATACATGTGTGGAGAATGAGAATCAAGTGTCTACATATGATTCCCACAAGAAATTTTTCATCATGGCACTTTTCCAAGGTGACATAAAAATGTTTTCACCATAAAGTAATTTTTCTCTTTGATTTTTAATTTTTTAATTTTAATTTTTTGTTTGGCTATCTTTATAAGACTAATTTTATTAAATTAGGTATGGAACCACCTAAGGTGAAATTTTTTCATTGGTTCCTCTAAATATTGACCATAAAGTATTGCTAGCTTGTACCCTTATACTTCATTTTGGAAATGATGACATAGGGACCCCTCTATTTGGTTTCAAATTTTCTTTTCATCTCATGATATTGATTTATATGTTTCTAATTTTCTTTGAGCATAAGATCATAGACTTAAAAATATCTAGTTTTTATGTGCTTATTTTAGCTATGGTACAACATACTTCGGTATGATCTGAGGTAATTTAGCATATAAAGTTGGAATTCATTAAGAAGTTCTAGATCATGTAGTCATACCACTCTATATTCTTCATCTTTGATGAGGTCATGCAATGAGATACACAAGGATGGTAGCTCAATCTCAATTGGTGGGATAGATTTAGTGCCAAAGAGGAGGGAGTATGGGGTGGCTCTTATGGGGTTGTGAATTCTTGTGTGATAAGCCCATATAATAATATTAAGTTGGAGATGTAAGTCATGATCAATGTCATTTTAATAATATTTTAAGGATTTTGATGAGGGTTTTGTTATAAATCTTTGATTAGCCATTACCTTGTACGTAATAGGGAGTGGACCAGTTTATAACTTAGAATTGGTCACAAAAGTCTCTCACCTCATGGTTTTCAAAGGATTTTCCATTGTTGATGATAATGGTGAACGAGATACCATAGCAACATATTATATTATCCAAAATCAATTTGAAGTTTGTTGACTAGTATTCTCTGTGGTTTCGGGTCCCTGTAAAACCCATTTTTTCCTTTATCAAAAACATATTATATTATGAAGAATCAATTTGAAGTTTGTTGACTAGTAGGTAAGTGAGGAATTAATTTGGCGCACTTACTAAAGTAATCAATAGAAATGATGATGAGCTTATGGTTGTTGGATGATGAGGGAGTTATCTTGCTAATGAGATTGATGCCCCATATAGGAAAGGGCCATGGAGTAGTGATCATTTAGAAAACTTGAGAAGGTGCATGGATTGGGTCCCCATATTTCTTACATGTTATACATTCTATAATATTAGTGTTGTAAAATTGCACCTCGACAATTTAACGTACATTTTTATATCCACTTTAGTATCCACCCCCCTTAATATTGATGTAGGCTCATATTAGCCCTTGCATCAACCTTTTCCCCTTTCAGAATGCTCAAGACCCCTTTTCAACAACTACCTTATTATGTCAGTTTTGTGTTAACCTTACATGTTTTCTTTGTCTCCCACTATATTTTAGCATAATTTGTGTGGAAACTAGCACGTTGCACTAGCGTCCCACGACATTTCAACATTAAAATGGTCATTTTTGAGCATGTTGCCACTTTTCACCCTACCTTGGTCGATGGAAATAGCTTGGAATTCCTTGTAATGGCTTGGGAACCAAATGGATCCCTAGAAATAAATGTTGTTCACTAATGATGATTGCAATTACAAGCTAGCTCTAGAAATAAATGTTGTTCACTGATGATGATTACAATTACAAGCTAGCTCTAGGGTCATGTGTAGAGAGAGCATTCTTTTTATGAGTTGCACTTCCAACAATTGGTAAAATAAATATGTCTATTTGTGGTGTATAGAACTGGTTTCTATGGCTATTTGGTTAATTTTTTAATCAAATTGCTTCTTTACATAAAGTTAACGCATTTTTCAAATTCCATGGCAATGTTGGGCCAAAGGATGAACTGAAATCTTATTAAACTTGCTCGAGAATTTATTGGTGTTTAGGGCTTTTACATTTGGCTATATTTTCTTTGTAGGTTATTATAAATGTTGTTTTCTATGAGATATATAAACATAGTGGCCACCTTGCTTATGGATGGGATTAAATTTTAAAAAAAATTATGATATTTATGTTCAATACGTTAAAAAAAGATTATTTCTCCTAGCATTAAAGTGCATTAACTTTAATATACTAATGCACATTAGTCTTTTCTTAAAAAATGTTTGAATTGTATACTTATGTCAATTTCTATTTTATTTTGAGTTTCTTTTTATAGAATGATTTAACGCATTTATATATTAACAAAGCGTATTTTTTTTATAAAGTTGTACTCATTCACTTATGTTATTACTCATCTTTGTTTATTTTTTATTTTTTTATGTTTGGTTCTTTTTATCCATAGTTGTACATATTTCCACATATTCAACATTCATTACATCTATTATTTTCCACCACATTCAAATATTCATTTCTTTCCTAGATCTTAACTTTTACATGTCTCAAATCAATCTTGTAGGCATAAAATTGATCCCCCACCCAAATGTCTAACCCCTAAATTTTTAAAGTTTGAATTTAGAATTTTTTTTACTCCTACCCATTCCTTTCCCACCTTGACCCAATATGGTAAATGTTCTATGTGATTTATGACTCTACTTGTATTTAAAGGATTCAATTTACATTAATTTCACATCCTATCATATCTAGTAATTATTTGCATCAATTATATGTAGAGAAGATGCATTCTAGGAACAATTTAATTGGAACACTTAAAAGAACTTAATTCTACATCATCATTCCAAAGCATTTGCATTTGTAAATATTGATGTCCTTGCTTATTTACAACCATAAAGCCGCTCTTTTTAGGTGGTTGACCTAATAATAATTTATTGTAGCAATCTAGTAGCCTCTTCAAGGTATTTTCAAATATTACTAGTCAAGTTAATAGTTAGCATATATTCAAGAATCTAATTAATCAAAGAGTGTAAGAGCACAATACCCCATATCAAATCAATGGGTCATGAAAAAATTCATAGCCATGAAATTGACCGAGATCCACAAGATTGACCCACAACAAAGTTGATAGTCTATTTTTATTCCAAAGTAGAATATAAAGAAAGAATAGTCATTTTCAAACTCATGGTAGGTAACTTATTGGGTACATGAAGATTATTAGTCTTCATCATTCCTACAACTAAGTACACTAACATATTCACATGTAATTTCCTCTAATAGCATGTAATTGTTCAATTATCAATCCCACAACTAAAAGTAATTAATTTGGGTTGATTTATATTAATATGTATGCATCTTAGTGGATTATCCTAGATTAATTTGAAGAAATGATTATTTTCATTTATATGTTGGTGAAGCCCTCCATTCTTATATCTATATGGTTTAACCTTAAGGCTAAACCTTAATGTTTTATTAGTATTTTAGATTTGATATTATTCTAATTTTATTAATCATTTACAAATTTCCTAGGGTTTGAATTTATTCATGCTTATTATACCTTGATTAGGGTTTGGATTTACATAACTATGATATACATCCTTTCTCTTACTCTCTCATTCCTTAGGATATTCAACCTTATGGATCATCTTAGGTCTTTCTCCTTGGTTGGTATTCATGCATATATTTTATAATTTGATAGGTTCTCTTAATACACATCGTCTCTCCAACATTGATAAAATCATGGTCCAAATTTTTATAAGGATAAGGAAGTGTTTTTAATGAAGGTTTTATTTTACCATTCCTCATTTTTCCTTCATTTGTAGAGTTGATTAGTTCTCATTCATGCCTATTAGATACACTTATACCATTTGTCTATGAGCTTCATAATAATCCTAGGTCTTGTGATAGTGATTATCATCTATCTAACAAGGACCTATCATGTGTTAGTCATGTATCTTGTACATGGTGTCTATTGATGATGTGACACCTCTCTCATCTATTCATGAAAGTGTCATACCTCATAATGATATATTTATTACATATATCATTGCCCTTATGTCATTGATTCATATTCTTTGAAATCAATAACTTATTTTTATACGTGATGATGAGCATAATAATTATCATTGTTTTACATCTCATTATAATACATATCTCTTTCCTTCCCCTACCTATGATGATAATGAACATTTACGCATACTTAGTGATATGCTTATAAATAAGTTGAATAACTTGACTATGATGACTACCTTAGTGATGAGATTTATAGTGATTGTTTCTATCACTAGCGACATGTGTTGTTCAACTCCACATAAGATCATTGCATACATTGTTAGTTCATAATGACCCATCTTTCATACTTGTAGCTCATGATCTATTAATGATATATTCAGTAATGAGCATAGTGATACTTCTTTATCTTCTTATGATAAGGTTGATGCTTCTTTAATTCATGATTGTGTTCTTTATAATAAATGATCTTTTAACATTATAAACATCAAATTTGAGATTAATTCAATAAAAAAGAAAATAAATCCTCTTATATACTGAATGCTCAAATAAATAAATAAAATTATCAATTATCATTGTTGCAAGTAAATTTTATTAAAGGATTCAGGATGTCGTTACTCAAACACACATTTCAAAACATTTATAGCGGTTGATTAATGTTTGGTAACTTACACCTCCATTTATATTTTTTTGGGAGACAAAATGAATGGTGGGGATTTGTGAAGCATGAGCACTCAGGCGAATTGGCGATCCTGCATCACCCAAAAAAATGATTGTTTTGGGTTTGGTTTGCTTGGATTTTGTTTTGTTATCTCTCAGCTTTGGGAAGACTTTGCATAATCAAATTTGCAGGAACTCAATCTTTACCACATGGTCAATTCCAACATACACTAGCAATGTTCTTAAAATATAGATAATATATTTTGATGAGTTATTTGCATATGATTTTGACTTTGGTGTAGACTACGTCTTGTATTGTTTTATTTATTACATGATCACCGAAAAGGCACCATTGATGCTGATAGTTCTATGAAAAACAAGAGAAACAAAATGGGATTGAGAACTTTAAAAGATAAGCTGAAGTAATGCATCACTGGGATAAATTAATAAATACAAGAAAACCAAGGGTACCAGAGCTTTAGAAGGAAATAAAAGAGAAATTTCAGTGAAATAAAGAAAAAAGAAAAGGGAAGGCATTAGTGGAAGAGGCGCCTCATCTTAAAAAATTAAAACATGAAGATTTTGAATTAAAGGGGGTCAACCTGCTACGTTAAATATTGGGGAATATAATTAAAACAAAAGAGAAATGAGACGGATGTGTTGAAAGGGGGTGACTTCAGGTAAAAGAGAAGAGCAATCATCATAGGAAGGAGAGAAGTTAGTGCCATGAGGTGAAAGAAAAGATAGAGCTAAAGTAAGAAAAATAGATAGTGCGCATCTTGGAGGAGGAGGCAAGAGTTAGCGCAGAGAAAGGAAAAATAGAGCGGTTGGACAAAAACCAAAATGTGTGCAGGAGAGATGGGGTGTAGCATAAGCTATGCCAAGGAAAGACAAGCATAAAGGAAGGGCATATAAATTGGCCAATGTGTAGCCAAGGCATGAGGGGTGAGAAAACAATAGGCTATCAAGGAGAAAGGACATGTAGAGTCGATCAACAAAGGAAAAATATTTTTCAGCACAAATCAAATCTGTTTGCTCGCATGAGAATTTTCTATGAATTTCTGCAAAGGGAGCTTATATTATCATAGGAGAAGTCAATAGTAGTAGTCATAATATTAATAGTTCATGATTTTGTGATTGAGAGCAGAGCTTACAAGAAAAAAAAATCTATTGATAGCTGTAATTGTAGATTAAGTACAAAGGTCAACATTAGCATTTGATAGTATTACCAGAAATTGGACGCTATTTACTTAGTTCATGATTTTGTTATTTTCAATAGAGATTACAAACAAAATGATATATCTTAGCTCTTGAACTTACTCATCTTCTGATCTGGATATGATCATTAGTGGGCTCATCTTAACATTTTTTCATTTATTTATAAAAAATGGACCTTTGTTTGATCATTCTATTGAAGGGGTGTGCTGATTTTATGTTATATATTAGACATATGACATGATATAGTTTGAAATTTTTGTAAAATTAAGAATATGTGGCAATTAAGGTTGTTGTCCTATTTGGAAATTGTTCGTTTATTAAAGTTCTCAATTATGAAATTGAGAATGCAATATCTTAGTGCTTGTAGAAAGTTGAATTTTTATTTTTATTTTTAAAATAGTTGTAGTTAAAATTTAATAGTTTTGACATGATTATGAATTACACCATAACATATATTATCCTCAAGACATTGTAGTCCCTATTACTCGAGGTAAACCCATTTGTATTTCATTTTTAAATTTCTATTTCTTATGGAATATATATGTATTTACACTTTTTCTCAATGGAATATGGATACCATGTCTCTTGGAGGGTATATTGTGAATGACATAATAATATATTTGATTTTCATTCTTTGGAATTGTATCTGGTTTCAACTTGTCCATCCATTGACAAATTCTTTTGTCCAAATCATTAATTAGCTGATGCAATCCTTTGTCAATTAAATATGCATATGGAATAAGTTGTGAGTACTCTATACATCTGATTTAACTATTTTAGACATTTTTATTTGACGAAAAATGATAGCTAAAAGTCAATGTAGTAGACATGTTTAAATACAATTCAAATTAATTAAAACAGATATATGCACAAATGTAAACAAATACCTTCATATAGTTTTCAATTGATGTAAATATATTTCATTTTTTCATTGTGAAATTAATTATATTTAAAGGTATTAAAAATGAAATTCATGAGACCACAACCTTCCTTAAAATTTTGGTGCTTAACATTTAAACTGAACAACACTATAATAAGTTTGTGGGATCACCAAATTCTAAAATTTGGAGCTTAGTGTTTTAAGCTAACTATGCTACTAAGTTCGTGGGACCGCCAACTTTAAAAAATTCTTTAAAAAATTCAGCAACACCCTCTAAAACTTTTCAAGAATGCCCCCTCCATGAACCCTCACCCTAAACAATCATTATCCTAACAACCTAATAACAAGCTTATCTAGAAAAATATTCAGATAAGTTTGTTAATATTCTACACTAACAAGTAAATGTCACATGACAGCAAAGTTAAACCTCCACAAATATGGGTTGATTGGATTTCTTTCCATCGAGAAGCTTTTCAATCCTTATCAGGAGAAGGAGAAAAAGCAAAAAGCAAAAATAAAAAATAATTTCTTGTGATTCAGACTGGATCACAACAGGAAAACGGATATAAATTGAAAGATGTTCATGTATAGATAAAACGGCTATAAAAGGAAAGCACCATCCGCAGTGATTTTAATGATCTGAGTTTCCTAAGATTGTAAGCGTGTTTGGTGAAACAATCATGGGCAGAAGAAAACTCGAGGTCGCTTACAGGATAGACAAACTCAAAAGACAAAAGACCTTCCATGATAGGAAAGCGGGTCTTTTCAAGAAAGCGAAAGAGATTTTTGTGCTATGCGGTTGTAAAGTCTTTATTAGGGTTGAATCCGAAGATGGTGAAACATTTGAATTCAGAGAGGATTCAAATTCAACCAAGAATGGAGCTCTGGTTTCAAATTGTTTTTCTCTTCCTCACAATGACAATGGCGGTCAACAACACCCAACAAATAAAATTCTCTCTCCACAGAGCTCCTTTCCTCATTCTTTTCCTCAGGTCTCTAAACCCATCTTGGAAATGGAGGGAGAAAAGGATCAGACCCATTATCCATCCTCTGATGATTTACATTCATGTTTATCCAACTAAATGAATCCATTGCAAGAAATGTTCTTCACTTCTAAACCCATCTTGGAAATGGAGAGAGAAAAAGGTCAAACCCATTATTCATTCTCTACTGATTTACATTCTTGTTTCTCCAACGAAATGGATCCACGGAAGGAAATGTTCTTCACTGATGCTGATTACAATGTTCTTCACTGATGCTGATTACAATTACAAGCTAACTCCAAGGTGGATTTGTTCTTCATAGAATGCATTTTAGATCAGTCATGCCACTTTAAATTTGCTATCAGATTGGAACAACGAACAAGATTTTACGATGTATTTCAAAATTGTAAATAGAGAGCATTCTTTTCATGAATAGCTTCCAACAATTGGCAAAATAAATTTGTCTGTTTGTGGCGTACAGAACTGATTTCTATAGTTGTTCTTGGTTCTTTTGATTTCTTGTAGTGTTCATGAATATATAGTAAAAATAAACCCCGGTCTGAAAGCATTGCTACTCGATTAAATTTTTAATCAAATTGTTTCTTTACATAGTTAATGCATTTTTCAAATTTCATGGCAATGCTTGGCCAAAGGATGAACTGAAATATTATTAAACTTGCTAGAGAATTTTTTGGCGTTTGGGGTTTTTACATTTGGCCATTGTTTTCTTTATAGGTTCTTTTAAATCTTATTTCTATAAAATAAATAAACATATTGGCCTCTTGCCTTGTGGATAGGATTAAATTTGATAAATTTAAAATAGTTTTAAAAAATTATTTATCTGAGCACTGAAGCGTGTTGACTTTAATATATTAATGTGCACTAGTCTCTGTTTAAAAATTGTTTGAATTGTGGCACTTTTGTATTTGGATAAGGTAAATGTTTAATGGTGAAAATTGTATGCTTATTTCAATTTCAATTTATTTTGGTTTTATTTTTATGGAATGATTTAATGCATTTATATATTAACAAAGAATATATTTTTTTTATTAAGTTGGATTCATTCACTCATGTCATTACTTGTCTTTATTTACATTTTTTTTTTTATGTTTGAATCTTTTTTTATCTATAGTTGTACATATTTCCACATATTCAACATTCTTTATATCTATTATTTTTCACCACATTCAAATGACCATTTCTTGCCTAGATCTTATCATTTCCATGTTTCAAATCAATCTTGTAGGCATAAAATTGATCGCCCACCCAAATGTCTAACCCTAAATTTTTAAAATTTGAATTTAGATTTTGGTTGACTCCCACCCATTCCTTTCCCACCTTGACCCAACATGATGAATGTTCTATGTGATTTGTGACTCTTTATTTGTATTTAAAGGATTCAAATTATATTCGTTTCACATCCACTCATATCTAGTAATTATTTGCATAAATTGTATGTAGAGAAGATGCATTCTAGGAACACTTTAATTGGAACATTTAAAAGAACAAAATTCTACATCATCATTCCAAAGCATTTTCATTTATAAAGATTGATGTCCTTGCTTATTTACAACCATAAAGCCACTCATTTTAGGCGGTTGACATAAGAATAATTTTTTGTAGTGATCTAGTAGCCTCTTCAAGGTATTTTTAAATGTTACTAGTCATTAATAGTTAGCATATATACTCAAGAATCTAATTAATCAAAGAGTGTAAGAGCACAATACCTCATATCAAATTAATGGGTCATGAGAAAAATTTGTAGGCATGAAATTGGCCCAGATCCACAAGATTGACCCACAACAAAGTTGATAGTCTATTTTTATTCCAAAGTAGAATATAAAGAAAGAATAGTCCTTTTCAAACTCAAGGTAGGTAACTTATTTGGTACATCAAGATTATTAGTCTTCATCATTCCTATAACTATGTACACTAACATATTCACATATAAATTCCTATAATAGCATGTAATTGTTCAATTATCAATCCGACTGATTTATGTTGATTTGTATACATCTTATTAGATTATCCTAGATTAATTTTAAGGAAAGATTATTTCATTTATATGTTGGTGAAGCCCTCCATTCTTATATCTATATGGTTTAACCTTAAGGCTAAACCTTTACATTTTTATGATCGACCTTGGAAAATTAAAGGAGATGGTGAGACAATTTTCTTATGTAGTTTTCAAAAATCACAACCTAGTTGGGTTAGACGAGGTGTTGCAGACTGTGAGATATGGAGTGGAGGATGAGGCCATGGTTGAATGGCTTCCCTTCCTCGGTAACTTTTGAACCATGACTTTAATGCAACATAGGGAAATCGCAGAGAAAGAATGTCAATACGTGAAAAGGGTAAACAACCTCGAGCCAATTGAGGACAATGAATGGATCAGCGAGTTCGACAATATGCCTACGGTAGAGATATGAAGCATAAACTTGTTGCCCATGTTTTCTGAATAGTTTATGCAGGCATGTTAGTATGTATTGAATATGTATGCTCTTTTGTTTATGAACTTACTATATAAGAAAATTGGCTAGATTGGCAAGGAATTATAAACATTTATTTTTTTAAATATATAATGCAGCTCCTACTTCGTTTATGTATCCAAAATATATATATATATATATATCATAAAGAAATTAGCATAGAATGATGTTAGGATGGATTTTTGTGCCTATATTTTCCCTTTGACTTGTCTCATTGCAACTAAAATCATTTAAGACTAAGAGGAGTAGTGGTGTTTTGAAGAATAGATAATAAAACACCATGGTGGGATGGTGATGATGAAAAAAATTTACTTGGGATTTTTGAAATAGGATTTTTATTAATCAATTGATTTTGAATTTAAGATACCCAAAGCATTTGAAGATGAATTAAGGATGGAGTAGAGATGCCCCTTCAGAGGGTAGGTAAGTGTAAATAATTTGGATGGTCACTCGGAAGGAGAAATAGGATAAAAAAGACACTTGGAAAAGAGTGAAAGAGAAAGGAGAGGTGAGAAAAATTGGAGAAGGGGGTAAAGAATAGGTGATGATCACCTTAGCTAGTTAGTTAGAGAAATGTTGTAGGAGATGTAAATAGGTACATGCCAATGATTTTGAAGAAATTTTTAGAAGTTTTGAGAAAACTAAATTTGATATAACACATAATGATATACATCAAGGTATAAGGAACCTTGATGGTTTTTCTCATATTTTTGAAGTACTAACTCATATATGCATGTAAAAAAGACAAACAACAAATATGTCCCAACAACCATACTGCAAAGGTACAACATGATATAATGTACCATGATGACCTTGGTAGAGAATTTTTTTGTTCAAATATAAAAACACATAAAAGAAACTAATATTCAAACAAAAATAATAAACACATAAAAAATTACCTCTTGGCAAGTTAAAAACCAGTGATAAATAATTTTGATAGTGAGTATGATGTCAGATTATGGGAGCAATATATCATATGGGATGATATTTTTAACTCTAAATACAGATAAATAGTGAAGAGTTAAAATAAATAACATATGTGGTTGAGTGATTTTTGTGTGATAAGGCATTGGTGATAAGACAATTCATTGTGAGCTTTTTATGGAGTGTTTTTTTTTGTGGTGCGACCAGTAGAGATAAATTGATAATAGGAAACTTGTCATGACACAATTTTTTTATTAGGGATAATCAAATTACTTATGTAAAGCATGAATACATACATAATACAAAGATTTGCTAAAGGTAAAAGGTGATAATGGTGGATTAATGCTAAAATGATATTAGTGAAACTATATGGAATAAATGAAGTGTACTTCAATTTTCCCCAAGTGTAAAGGATACAAGTGGAAAATGAAAATCAAGTGTCTACATATGATTCCCACAAGAAA
Source organism: Sequoia sempervirens (assembly GCA_007258455.2). Classification (NCBI taxonomy): domain Eukaryota; kingdom Viridiplantae; phylum Streptophyta; class Pinopsida; order Cupressales; family Cupressaceae; genus Sequoia; species Sequoia sempervirens. The sequence goes on along the minus strand of VDFB02009622.1, from coordinate 182,536 downwards.
TTTTCCATCATGGTACTTTTTGAAGGTGCCATAGACATGTTTTCACCATAAAATAATTTTTCTCTTTACTTTTAAAATATTTTATTTATTTTCTTATTTGGCTAGCTTTATAAGATTGATTTTGTTAAATTAGAAATGGAACCACCTAAGGTGCAAAATTTGTCTTGGTTCCTCCAAATATTGACCATAAAGTGTTTCTAGCTTGTACACTTATACATCCTATTTGGCAATGATCAGATAGGGACCCATCCAACTGGGTTCAAATTTTATTTTCTTCTCGTGATATTGATTTATATGTTTCTAATTTTCTTTAAGAATAAGATCTCAAAATTTAAAATATCTAGTTTTTATGCTTAAACATATTTTGGTATGACCTGAGGTGATTTAGCATATAAAGTTGGAATTCATTAAGAATTTCTAGTTCATATAGTCATACCACTCTATATTCTTCATCTTTGATGAGGTCATGCAACAAGATACAAGGAGGGTAGCTCAATCTCAATTGGTGGGATAGATTTAATGCCAAAGATGAGAGAGTATGGGGTGGCTCTTATGGGGTTGTGAATTCTTGTGTGATAATCCCATAGAATAATATTGATTTGTAGATGTTAGTCATGATCAATGCCATTTTAATAATATTTTCAAGGATTTTGATGAGGGTTTTGTTATACACCTTGTAACATTAGCTATTACCTTGTAGGTAATAGGGAGTGAACCAATTTGTATTTGTAATTGGTCACACAAATCTCTCACCTTGTGGTTTTCAAAGGATTTACCATTGTTGATTATAATGGTGAAGGGGATATCATAGCAACATATTATATTATGGAGAATCAATTTGAAGTTTGTTCTCTAGTAGATAGGTGAGAGGAATGACTTTGGCACACTTAATGAAGTACTCAATAGAAACGATGATGAGCTTATGGTTGTTGAATTATGAGGGAGTTATCTTGCTAATGAGATTGATGCCCATAAAAGAAAGGGCCATGGAGTAGTAATCATTTGGAAAGATTGAGAAAGTGCATGGATTTGGCCCCATATTTTTTACATACAATGCATTCTATAATATACTGACATACATCATGTTTGATTATGAACCAATCATTTCATGTTCTTAATAAATTTCCAATTATAATTTTACCACTAGTGTCTAATCCATAGATTTCATCATAAACTTCTTTGATACCATGTATAATTCCTATAAATCTAAACATTGTAATATGGTGTCATCATAACCTTGATAATAACATTTATCACTAGGGAGGGTGAAATGATATGTATGGTGAATGAAGGATTTGTAAATTGGTTAAATAAAAGGTTAGATGTAAGGGCCTAATTTTAAAAGTAGAAATGTCATGATGCCATGGAAATTTTTGACTAACAATTTTCACATATAATTCATGATCCAAAGATTCCTTATGCTAGAATCATAATTTTATCAACTAAGAACTAACATTTTGGAATGTTGGTGTGGATGCTAAGGAGAGAACCAATGGTTTACATGGTATTATCTTCATTTTTATTCATACAAGGTACTTTCTCAAACTAAGTATAAGTAAAATATTTCTTGAATATTTCAACCATTCACTTGTATGGGATGATTTTATCATCTTCATTTTGATATTCATCATTGACTTATTTGATCACTATATGGGAATCACCAAAAACTAAAAGGTGTGTGATGTTCCATTGAACTGTGAGCTTGAGGCTTCAAAAGAAGCTTCATATTGAAAAAATTTATCGGTGTAAGGAAGCCTAATTATATGATACCTATCCTCAAGCTATTGGTGTTGAAGGAACCATCAAATTAGACCTTCAAATTAGGTGATTCTTTATGAGTGAGAATGGATTCATTTAGGAATATGATCTTTAAATTTTGGGCTCTACGAGTGGAACTTGAACCAATCAATTTGCCTCTACTTGTCCCTTGATTAAATTTTGATCAACATGCTCAATATCAAACTCAATAAATAACATAACTCATTTATCCATTCTCCCTTTAGAGATATTTTTGATTAATATATTTGAGAGGTAAATTTTTGTGATAAGATTATTTTAATGATTGAGCATATAGTGCCTTAATTTTTATGAAGTAAATACCACATCTAGACATGATTTTTCCATTTATGTAGAGTTAATATAATATCCAAAGTTAATTTTAAGCTAATATATTCAATATCCCTCTCTCCCTTGACCATTATGTTGCGCTAGAAGGGCTCCCAAATTAGCCTACGTTAAATTTAAAGAATCAGTGACTTGTTTAGGTTTGGTGCCATGAGAGCAAGTGGATTGGTGATACACTATTTTAGTTAATAAAAGGTAGAAATGGGTGCACATGAGGAGTTATTAATTGTAGACGGCTTGTATGCTCATTTGAGCAAGGCGGGACCTTTGCTCATAGGCTTTATGAGATGATATTTCGATCACCTTTAGGCATTAATCAAGAGGGAAAGACTTTGGGTAGCATGCAAGGCAATATTGAATTTAGGAATGATCCTACTTTAGGAGTTGTTCTTCTAGACAGTGAAAATATTAAAAGCCTTAAAATTGAATGGTTAAGAAGCCAAATACAATTGGTAACACAGGAACCTACTCAACTGAGCTTGAGCATTAAGGATAACATTGTTTATGTAGGATCTACAATTTTTGATCAAATTGAAGAGGTAGCAAAGTTTGCACATACCCACACATTTATCACTTCACTTCCTAAAGGATACGAAACCCAGGTTGGTTGTATTGGATTGACCCTGACAGAAGAGCAAAAGATAATGTAGAATAGGGTAAAATCATGGGAAAAGGCATGAATCAATAGTACCAACCACCAAATACATAAAACTCAAATCCTAAAGACCCTAGTCCAACAATGAAGCACAAACGAGCATAGGAACATAAATAGTAAAGTACTATTAGCAACAATTCCTATACCATGGTTGAATCACCTTTATTGCTCCTCTCCATTTTGCTTTATATGCTTGCTTGCCCTCAAATTTTGAGTATGCAACAATAAGCCTAGTACTAGTGATAGCAAAATATCAAAGATAGTAGTAGTGATTGTAGGTTTGAAATGAAAGTGATAGGTCTCTTTTATAGAAAACCAAATTTGAATGAAGGGATAGGATTGAAAGATGAAAGATGATGTTGATGAATGGATGAGATTGTTTAGAAGCAAAGAGGAATAGGGTTGAGGCTAAATTAGGGTTTAGTTAAGGATGGACAGTGGAGATTGAATTATGAATTAATTCAATCAAGGGTGGAAATTAATTGAGATGTGAAGAGATAAGAAAGGCACGGATAAAGAGGTTGGCACAGAAAAAGAGGTTGCTGGAGTAAATTAAATGGTTTGAGCAACAGTGAGCTTGGAGAAGCGGACAATAAGGTGAAGGCGGGACTATCTAACCCTCATTGGAAAGGAAGATTAATGAAACATGGTGTTAGAGGAGACTAAGTTTTCACAAATACTAGCACCAACACTGTTTCATCTAAAAATCCTTGCAAAGCATCTCCTCTTCAAAGTGTCTTAGATTCATTGACCACAGAAGGGGTTTCTCCATACCTGTGTTTGCCTAGATCAGCACAGAGTTTAGGGTAGTAACTAGTAGAGAATATAATATGGTCTTCTATTACTTCAGATCAGGTTGCTGCCTCATAGTTCTCTCCGAAAAAGATATTAAGGGAGGAAGTTCAAAATCATCCAGAGATCTATTCAAGCTATTTCCCGCTAGAACTTATCTGCAGCAGCCACAGGATGAAAAAGTGGCAATGGAATGGAACCACCAAATTGAACAAGATATGGAAATACTAAAATCAGAAGCCAACGGGCAACAACTTGTCATGGTTACGGGATCTTCAGGGTGATATGTAAAGATTTGGATAACTTGAGATTAAGAACTAGATGTTAATTCATGATATGACAGAAGCTGGTGGGATGGGCTGTGAATCGTCATTTGCAGAATGATGGTGAACAAATATTATCCAATGGAGGACTAGTTACAATAATAGAAAAGCATGCAACAAATCCCTACAGAGCTACTATCTGAACAAAGAGATTCATCAATAAAAAAAAAATCATTGAAGGATGTTACATGTCAATGATTTTGAGAAAATACTCGTCTCTGAAGTTTTTCCTCCTGATGAACTTGGAGTTACTCTTGATAATATTGGTGACACTTTCAACTTGGGGAATTGTAAGACTTACATGTTCATCCAAAAGGAAATAATGGCCACAACACTTCCTTTGCCAGAACTTTATCGTAATGCACGAAAAGAACAGTCCTGTGAAGAGCAGACAATAAACAAATTTCAAGAGGAAGAGATAATAGGCCTGTGAGGAGAAAAGAATTAAGGTTTAAATGGCAGTTATGAGGTGGCATTTCTGTGAAAGACCAAAATGGCTGTCATGAGAAATTCCTCAAGGCAATGTCTTCATTACAGAGGGCCCAGTGACTTCATCACAGAGGACAGTGGAGACATGAAAACCTCAAGTAGGAGTCTATGTAGATAATCAAGAGCTGGCAAGTTTGAATCACTATAAGGAGATCATTTATATAGCTTGGTAGTTAAGCAAAAGTCGTGCCTATACAGGATGGAAACAATTTTGTTTTATGAGGAGAAGACTGTGGGACATGAGAAAGCTTTGACAATCAAAGACTAATCCCGACCCTAGTTAATAAACCTTTAAGTTGGATGCTGATAAAGTGCAATCACACATCAGAGTAAGATCTAAAAGGTTCAAAATAACAAAGGGTAATATCCATCAAGTCATGACAGTAAAGAAAGAATAACATATTATTTTTGATGCATAGGAGTTTTTCTAATCAAGTATTCTATGGCAATCCCAAGAAGGACAACCACACAGTCAAGTGACTTATCATGATCAGGCATGAAATCAAGTTCCCAAGGACAGTCCAAAGGTGACAGTCCCATAAAAATGACAGTCAAAAAGGGGCAGTCCAAAGGAAGGTCTGCAGTATTTCATAACCATGTTTACATGTAACATGGCAGTCACCATAGGGAAACCATGCAATTATGGCAGTCGATATGATGAATAAAGGTACTGTCAAAATACATCAAATGGTGGCAAATAGTATCTAAGAAGAAGATTATATTGCACGACAGTCATCAAAACATGTCTATCAACATTGTTGAGCGCAGTCTCAGTGATAAGGGCAGTTCTTTAGAGGGGCAGTGGTCTTCATAGTTGATCTTGTTGTACTCATCATTTATAGTCTCGAGGGCAGTTTAGAAAAGGACAGTGGATCCATGGAAATGCAAGGACAGACACTATGAACAAAAAAAGAAGTTAAATAATCGTCAAACTACTAAGTTAAAAGTACTGTAAAGTGAGAGAAATCACATAGCAGAGGCAGTGGCAAGGTCTGTGTAAGGAGGTTTTTTGGGCAGTCAACATTGTTTGAGGCAATGGATGATAGTCTAATAGATAGTTTGCTTAATATAGAGGTTGTCCAAATGAAGGAAACTCTTAAACCACTCAGATTTTGCGCTCACTCCTACAGTCATGGGACAATTGCTACCAGCTATATGTGACAGTTTCAAAGGAGGAAATAACAATGAAGAAATATGTATGCATTATGCAAGAGCAGCCAGTCCTCAAATCCTAGGTGATAAGCCAATTGAGCAGCATCCATAACCCTATCATCAAACAGTAAGGACATATTATGTGATCTTCAAGAGGTGAAATTAGATATCTTTTTGACAGTGCACAGAGTGAAATATCGGCAGTGGTGTCAATCAGGTAAGAGGTTAACACCTTGAGGGCAGAGATGATAGCTAGAAGCCAGGTTTGTAAGGGCAGTTTATAGTATTTTTGGTGGAGCTGTTGAAGTGTAACAGAGATTGTATTATTTTTATTTCCCTGTTAGATGAATCTATATCCTTTCTAAACCTTTTTCCTATTTCAAAAGTCTTGAGGTCACAGACTGTCTTAAGGGTTCCTTGTTATAATGAGAGTTTGTGTATAATTGTGGGCTAGCCATAAAGTTCAAAAGAGGTTATGATGTAGTAAACCTTTGGGCTAAGTAGAAGGTAGTCTACAGAGGAGACCTCATGGCGATACAAGCCCACAAAATTGATAGGGATAGTTGAAAATCATGAAAACCTCTACAATATAACAGTGAGGTCAAAAGTGAGACTTGTGACTACTTCAAACTTTCTTTCTGCATGCCTTATTAAGAAAGTTTGAGGAATTTCCAGCAGTTGGGAGATTACATGAGCAGTTATGACTTCTTTCCATGCACTTATGATCAGTTGGAGGACATGTAGGAGCAGTTTGGTGAGCTGCAACAGATGGAGAGAATAAAGGAAAGTTTGATCCAATTTGGGGCATCTCCAAGCATCTAAGAGCTATTCAAGGAGTTTTGGCTGATAGATAGGGTCAAGGCAAGAAGTTTTCTTCATTCAAAAACCTTTTTGGACCATTTTAGAGGATAGGAAAGTAGCAATAACTGTTTTGGACGCCCAAGAAGGTTTGACCCAACAAGCTGTAGTGAACATATGTCTTTCCTTTCTCAAAACATGTTCCTATTATCTAGCAAGCTATTGAGCAGCTTAAAAGGAATCCTAAGGGCAGATTTTCAAAGCGTTCTTGCTCTCTTAGCAATATATTGTAACTTGTTTTCAAAGTTCTTTCAAGTTGGAGCAGTTTTGTAGCTCCATTTTCAAGCATGCACAATTGTATGTAACACTTCTTTTGATCAATAATGATAAGATTTCTACCTTCTTAGAGATGTTTAATTGTGCAAATTTCTCCAAGATGGTTGACGTAATCTTGTGGTGATATCTTTTCCCCTTGATTTCTATCTTATTTTCATTGCGTTTGTGCAGAAAGTATGTATTTTTGCAGGTCATAACTTGTGTTAACCAATTAAGAATAGAGTTTAAGTTGTGATAGCATTCATAGCTCCTAAACTCTATCTTTGACATAGTAAACCTAGTTATGAAACACTTTTGCAAAGACATACGAAATTATGAGTTGTGTATGTTTTGGGTTTAAATTGTTGATCATATTGTGTGTCCAAATAGCAGAATAGGCTTTGAAATCATTTTGGTGCATCACCTTATTAGTCATAGGTTTCATTCTATGTTTCCTTTCACCCCTTTTTTCAGCATGCAGCAGTAGGATAGGTTAATTAGGTGAGTCTCAAAGGTAACCAGCCCTCTTTGGAGGTTCTTTTCCACCATAGGTGACCCACAACCTAGAAAAGTTCCCATGTTTCACCAGTAGGCTGAGTTTTGTAACTTGGCAAGGGTGCACTTCTAAGTGACAACAGTTGCTTCCATTCAAACAAAAGAAGGCAGAACTAGAATCTTGAATCACATTTATCAATTTTATAATTGACTACCTCCATGTAAAATGTTAAGTAAAATAGGAAAACAGTCTATACTCTCAGTACACAATTGACATTAAAAATATATACTAGGGTTACTTCATTGGAACATAGGGAGGCAGAAATTGTTTTTAGGATAACTATATGTGTTTTGTATCAGTTGAGATGTCATTATTTGATCTTCTTTGATAATGGGGCTATGGTGATTGGTCATGTCTCATTACAAGCTTTGGGATACACAGCTTCACTCCATCATGTTGGTCGGTGGTCGAAGGCCTAATGTAAATTTATTTTTATTCTTTAGGTGGAGAAAAGACATGCAAAAGTAGGCACAAAAATTTGACCCCAAAGAGAACTAGAAAACATTTTCACAACTCCATTTGAAAGAGAAAATTAGTCAATTTCTGCAACATTGGGCTTGGATATGTATATTTCTTATGAAATGATGCCTAGAGGCAACATGGATGGATCCTACATGGCAATTACAACATGGTAGAACTAGAAACCTCAATGATGAAGAGTCTATGCTCACCATGAAATGAGCGGAAAACATATATGGCATATGATAAAGCCACAACTCCTAATGTATGATCCATAAAAGTATTGGAGGGAGAACTTTTTTTATCAGATACTAATCTTATGGTCTTTATTTTAAACACAAACACGATAGGCCTCTTACTAAACTAGATTTGGCCATGTTCTCCAACCAATGAAAATTTTGGTGTAATCATTTTCTTGTCATTCCATTACAATTCACAGGAATGGCATCTCTAACCTTGGACCTTCTTTGTAGCTCGAGATAACTACAAACCAAAGGTTTGCATAATTGCTTTCTAACCAAAAGTATTTCACCTTGACCACCTGCACATCTTTCAAGAGATGTATTGAATCTCAACCACGTTCTCAATCCAAAAAGCAACCTTGATTGGAACTAATAGTGGAATGTTCCCATAATGTGCCCACTCTAGATGCTTGAGTATGAACAATGGTTGAATCTGCTGTTGCTGCAGGAGAAGGAGCATCAAAAGAGTTCTCTATGTCATCACAACATTCAATATCTTCCAAATAAGCAAGCTCCTTATTTTTATCATTGTCATATGGAGATTTCTCAAAATCATTTAGGAGTACAAGGCATTCCATAAAAAAATCACTTATCAGAGTTTTACAATGCCCAATGTGGACCAAAATGTTGAAAGTACAATCAAATGGTAGAATACGAACAAATAGTGAGCATCGATGAGTAGTGCTTAGAATATCCTCCACTTTTGAAAAAAAAATCAAATTTGAGTGCGATCAACAAGAATTGTCTACACCAATGTGTATTTGGTGAAAAAATAGGTAGGGAGGTAAAAAATGCACTTAAAAATACCTTTGTATGGCCAAGATATCCCTCATCAAATTTCGCCTATCAATTGAAAAAGATGTTTGGTTCCTTTCCCTTGGTGGTTGACCAATGGTGTTTTCATTTAAAGTGGTACCACGTTAGGTGGTGACAAGGGACCCGGTACCCTTGTGGCAACCCCTATAACCCTTAGTTATAGCTAGAACATTGCATTTATTTTTTTCTTATTCTTCTGCGTTTCTCTTTCTTTTAACAAAAGCTTTTGCATAAAAAAATCTGTGCTTAATATTTATCAGACCTATACCTTCTTGCATTAGACCTATGCCCAAGGGGTATGGCCCCAACCTACATGCTTGGATTAATTTTTTTTACCGTTTTCCCTTGGTGATAAAGACCAGCAAATGGACAATTGGATAGTACAATGCTTTGTGTTTTGTACAAGTTCTCAATAGAAGATGGCCAGCTGTATTAAGGGGCATGAAATACAAAGCTCAGTCGGCTAGGTACTATTGATTGTACAACAGGGACAAATCTGAATAGGAAGCTGATTTATTTTGTTAATTTAATAATTTTCCCATGTACAAAGCACAATACGTTCACACATGTGGATAGAGAATCATGACAACCATAGTTGAAAAACTCGCCAATTGCAAAAACTCGCCAAGCCCAGAAAATATGGTACGGAAAAAACTCGGCAAAAATTCAGAAAAAACTCAACTTAAAAAATTGCTTAAACTTCATTAAAAACACATTTTTTTTGCAAAATTCAAAGATAAGATGCATCTAATGAATCAATAAAATGAGTACATAGAAGAAACAAGCTGAATCTAGTTATATTTGATTGATTTGAAAGAAAATTAGATACAAAATCGCATCCCCATGTGGAATGCTCAATAAGCTGATACTGATAGTCTGAAACAAAATGAAAATAGCAAATAGTTTTTGTAAAATTGAAAGTAAATACAACATTAATATATTTCAGCTTTTACAAATTCACATCTTCCTCTTCCCATGTCTAGTACTTCTCACTACGGGAGAGGGTGTAGTTGTGGGCATCTACTGTGGCTGCTCAACCTCCATCCTAGATGTAGAGGCTACTGCTGGTGGCTCTAGCACTGCCAATGACTCCTCCTCAAGATCATCCTCAATGTCATCCAATGAGAATGCAAATCCACCCCCCTCCTCCATTGCCTGTCGCTCAAAGTCATAGATCTCATCCTCGGAAAACAATGGTCGCTCATCTCGCCCTGTCTAATCATTGTATGGATCCATCTCATCCAAATCAATTGGATCATCTGATATTTCCTTAACCTATTTTGTGCACAGCCGAAGATTATATTGCACATATACAAGGTCATTCATGCATTTTTGAGCTAGTTTGTTCCTTTTCTTTGTGTGGATGGCCTCAAACAAACTCCAATTGTGCTCACAATTGGACGAACTACAAAGCTGTGATAAGAAATAGAGGGAAAATTGTTGGAGATGTGGGGTATTTCCACCCCAATTTGACCACGAAACATCTACAAAAAAAAAATTAAGAGTTACAAGAAAACTTAGAAACTTAGAAAGGAAAGTCAAAACTCAAAAGTTGAAAACATATTTTATCAAATTATCAATATTTGTAACTTGTAAATTTCAAATTTTATACCTGGTGGCTGATTGTGTATTGCTCTCTTTGCTAGCTCTAAAGAGAAGAGTGCACCCCTTTTTTCTCTATAACTTTGGATTTCATTAACAATGAGGTCTCCTGCGTCAAGGTCAGGTGACATCCTTTGAATGCACTTCATGAGGCCCTCCATAACCTCTCGAGTAGGATCTGAGTAGGTGCTTGAATGGAAGAAATGAGGGTTCAAAAAGTACCCTGCTGCATGGAGGGGTTGGTGGAGTTGATGGTTCCACCTCCTGTCAATAATCTCCCAAATGGGATCAAATTTGAGGTTGTCCCCTTTATAATGATTTCTTATAGCCTCCTTGGCCCTATCCATGGCCTCATAAAGATATCCCATTGGGATTTTATCCCCATCCACCAAGCGGAGCACTCTAACCAAGGGCTCTGACACCTACAAATTACAATATAAAAATGCAAAAAGATTAGAGTTTCAAATTTACAATGAAAGACATTAAAAAAATTATTCAATTTGAATTCAAATTCAAAGTTTTGAAATTGAAGTTACCTTCACAATCTCCACTGCCCTTTGTGCAAATTGGGTATCAAACACAATTTTTGACACTTTATCTCCTTCCGGCTTCTTCGAATAGGTTGAGTCTATCCATGGTTGACTCACAAACTTTTTTTTTTAAAGAAGTCAAAGAACTAAGAATGCTTTGCAACGTTAAGAAAATCGTTGCAAACCTTGTGACACATGGCCTCACCAATTCTTTCCCATGGGTGTGCTCCCTCATCAAACACATGGCCTCTATTGCTGCCCTTGCCCTTTCAGTTGCATTAGCAAGCAACCTACAAGTACAAAGTGAAATTAAGTACACAATTTTAATTTGTAAACAAAAAAAATATCTTAAATTCATCATAAATTAAACTTAAAAAACATATATTAAAGAACATAAACTAACCTCCCACTCAAGTCCGTGCGAGAAGGCGCCTTGTAGCCTTTTCCTGCAACTGTCAATGCGGTGACCAAATTCTGCCAGTAAGGAGAACTCGCCACATTGAAAGGGATATTGTTAAAATACCAAAAATCTGCGCAAGTAATGTTTGCTTGCTCATCCACCTCCCTATTCCATCCAGTCGCCTCTAAGGAAGGTTGTGCACCAGGTGTGTTTCTAGGCACAAAATAACTATCCAACCGTGTAGGTCCTACAGTTGCCCCTGCACCTGGTGCTCTACTAGAGGAAGATAAAGGGATGGAGGTCGAGGTGCCAACGGATTGCATTGACCTTCACACACGTGGGCCATGAAGAGAACCCACTACCTCCTGAGTAACATTATAATCATCATCCGACTCAATTGGAGCACCTTGAGAAGAGGCAATGGTTGCTTGCATTGCTGCTCTTGCCTTCTCTCTTTGCACTTTTTTTCTTCTACAACTGAAAGTATGGCATTCATATGTCTTTTTATTTCTTCTGTGGTTTCACGACATTCCTTAGCATCACGTTGAGGGATGCCTGCAAGGTGGTACTTGAGGCGATTGATGCCTCCACAATATATTTTTTTACATGGAATGCAATATACTGTGCCAGGTATGGGTCCTAGATAAGCATACTTCCAGGCAGGATCTCTAGCTCCTGGAGGACGTTTGCCTACAAATCCTGCAGGCACGGATGGGACAGAGCCTGAGGCAGAAGTGGGTTCAGAAGCCATTATCAATTACTTATTAACCTACACAAAGTGAAAGTCAAAGCACAACTTGTTAGTTTTTGATAGAAAATTTAAAAACAAGATAAATTAGATTAAATCAAAAGAGATTACTATAAGTTTCAATTACTAAAAATCTATCACTAGATTCTAAACATTTTCATAACAAAAAAATTGGATTTTAAAAAAATAATAATAACTAGGGTTTCAAAAAAAGGTGAAAAAATGTAAAAATCCAAAAATTACATCAAACTAGTAAAAAATTAAGCTAATCTAAAATATTGTAAGCATGTTATTCAAAAAAAAAGAGGATTCAAAACAAAAAAAATAACTAGGTTTTTAACTAAAATTCATAAAAAATCTTGTTTTCATGAATCTAAATCTTGTTTTGATGAATCTAAATGCATTTAAATCATTTTCACACTACATTCAGATGATTTTTAAACATAGAACCAACAAGAATGAAGATTTTTTTTTTAAAAAAGAAAGAATAAAAAAAATGAGAAACCCTACCTGGAAATCCAATTTGCCTTCTAAATTCAATGTAAATGCCCTTCAAATCTTGTCTTTTGGATGTAAAATCTCTGCAAATGAGTGCACAATGCCTTGGAGAGGTTTTTTGCTAAGAAAGCAACTTAAAATCGCTTTTTAGCGGCTGCTTGGGCGTGTGCATAGTCTCGCGGGTTTTTCTCAAAAACTCGATGTACATTCTGGAAAAACTCGCCAAAAGTGCTGCGAGTTTTTCCAGAATGTACAGCGAGTTGTCCAGGCGTACAATTGCCTAGAAAACTCACCAAGCCAAAAAAATCACGAGTTTTCAAAATCTCTCCGAGTTTTTGGTGAGTCTTGCAACTATGATGACAACCTTGATTTGTTTGCGCAAAGATGATAAAGAGTTGTGCAGAGCATGTATGGATTCATATGTTACAACCCCAGGTTGAATACCCGGGGCCAATTTGTTTTATTGGTGATGAAAATTTGCAAATAGACAATTGATTTGTAGCTTTTGGGCCACTCCAAATGCAATGGTAAGGTCTTTTTTTGTTCAAAGATGTTCTGAAAAGTTTGCAGCAAAATGTAAAACTAAACCTTACAAGTGAATCCAAAATAAGTTTACTTCATGATGTCTGGTGGAGATGACACAAAAACCTACCGTAGCTATTTTGGACCTTCTAAATTAATGTTACCACTTGTTTTATTTTGGACCTTCTAAATTTAATGTGATGGCTTGTTTTCTTTCTTGGAGGCCTTTTAGAATAGGTGATCTAAAATCACTCAATTTGCAATACTATAAACCCTAGATGCAAGAAATATAAAACAAGTTCAATTTGAATTAAATGACATGCAAACTACCTTGTTTTGATATCACGTAAGATTTAATGAAGAATTAGCTTGCAACAATTAAATCTACCTTAGGAACAAGAACAACATTACATGAATTCAATTGCATACAAAAGGAAAACATTACATGAATTCAATTGCATATAGAAGGATAATGATAAATCTCAATATTTACATTCATGATACAAGTAAAAGGAAATGATAACAATAGATAGAGTTTAGAAAGCAGAAGCTAGGGTGACAAGTATCATAGGGGAGTTGAGTTAGCCACAGTGATCTAGTGGACTGACTCAATATATAGGGGTACTAGTGCCAAGGGAAGTTAGCTTGATGAGGTAGTGGTGGCACTTAACTACCATCAATCATGGAGTGAATTAGGTAGTGATGACACAAGACTTCCATCAATCAAGAGGTTTGACAATGTGCTTATTATTTCCTAATTTACTTATGTAAATAAAATAAATTACCTAAGTAAACCTAAGTATAAGGTGCAATATATGATGACACTAATAGGTTGGCTACTCCATAACCATACATTACCTATGATGAAAAGATAATAACTGTTGGCATAACAAATTGTGAGTTCAAAGTTCAAACAATCTATCCTTGGCCAAAATATAGGAAACTTGTTGAACTTACCCTTGATAACACGCCATTATAAACTCAAGCCTACAAAAATGCTCCATTATCAAGTTGATGATGAATTGGCTTTTATTATAATATTATAATGTGCATGAATGGGGTTGGGGCCCTAGCTCGGTTGGCTAAACCTTTCCTGTTGAAGAAGGTTGGTCACGAGGTCTAGTCTCCCCCACCCCTGTGGTACCGGAGGGCGTGTCGCGCCAACGCTGCCGGTCACGTTAAAAGGTTTACTAGGCGCTCTACAGTTTATAGGGGGTCGTGCTACCCAATTCCTGTAGTCTAAAAATAAAAAAATAAAAATGTGCATGAATCTTACAATGCATTGCAATACGATGTTGTATAAACACTTTCAGCTAATACACTCTTCTACCAATTGTTTTGAAGGAATGTTGATTTCCTTTCAAATATTGTAAACTTTGTTAGTGGAAATTTCATTTATATTTCTTTGGAGAGAGCATTGGTGACCCAATTTTAAAATTGCGGCATGTGTATCTCCCATTAGATTGTGTTTGTATTTAACTTTCCTTGGAGGGATCTTTGGTTGCTTCTCTACATTATTTACACAAGGTGGGCGAGATATGGAAGAATTGAATATAAACATGAATTAGTTAGCTTCAGTTACAATAGAATACCAATGATGAAAATCGAATAATACTGAGGATTGACATGATAGACTTGATGATAGCTGTAATCCAGTCCTCACTATGAATGTTCAAGAGGAATATTTATGCATCTTTACCCAGTTAATGTCTCAGTAATTGCATTCCAACCACATTAATAAAATGCATGTTGTTTCCATCTATGTATGAAAGTACAAGGAATGTGTTACATGACAAATTATCCTAAGCAAGCCCCTTAGTAATAGTATTTCTTTTATAACAAACATCGAAAAAAAGTCCCTCACTAATATAAGTTATTTGATCAAAAGAAAACTCCTACATGTGACTTTTTTAAAGGTACCTGATTTGGTGGCCTGGAACAAAGATAGTATAATTGTCAAGGTTGAGTTGGCCTATCAATGCCTTTAAGGCAAAGATTTACAAGATTTTAAAAATATATTTGGTTTACTATTGGCTATTCCAAAGTATAGAAAACTTAACCAGTATGTATGTGTGTACACTGATTAGGGACAATACACTGAAAATAATTTTTATGGGGCTGCATGAATGAGAAGAGCTTCTTAATCAAAGTCTCCTTAAAGATAAGAAGGTTAAGAAAATTCGGATGAAAACTAGTATTAGTGTAGATATAGCAGTCGTTAATCAGCTTCCTAGAAGACAGCTACATTTCAGGCTGCAGTTGAACATGCTCATGCAAAATTATTCAAGAGAAGATGTCACTCATTCCTTCTTGCTGGATAATTTGGACTAGATGCAATGTAAAGTTCATTAAAAATAATAGGATGGAACTTGTGTTGGATTTGGCACCCCATAAAGAGATTGGTCATGAATGTTCCATTGTAAAAGCCAGCTCGTGTTTGAAGGTAGACCATGTATATTCTTAAGATGAAGGTTTTTGATAATATTAACCTCTGAACAGGGAAAGGTAGTGCACATATCTTAGTGGGCACATAACAGTGACAATCTATAGAGGATACCATTGTGAGAATGTATTGGTCAACAAGGTAAAATGTTATGTTTCCTATATAGTATACCAAAGCTGACAAGTAAGCTAGGGTGTAAATGTAAGGCAATAAGTTAAGAGATGGTTAATCCAGGGGATAAACTAGGACAGTATGGCAATAAAATAAATAACATGCAATAATAAAATAACAAGCATTTATGAAAAATCTGACCTGTATAAATGAAATGGGTGGAATAGAGAGATGCTTACCTGGAATCAACTTGTAGGCACATCAACCTCCTTGGATTAAGCACTTGTGAAGAGATAGTTGTAGGTGATGTTGAGGTGTACAAAAGAAACCCTTGTAGACCGCAGCTAGGAACTCTAGAGAATTGGTATACACTAGAGGTGAATCTCCTATCCTTGAATCTTCAACGGTTCTTGTATGTAACTTGTTTTCCCTTGGTAAATTATTCCTTCACCTTGTCCTCAAAAAATCCCAAAGGGTATATGCAAATGTGACAGGAGAAGATTGCTCATTTCTAACTTTGGAAATGGGAAAAGAAACCTATTTATAGGGGTTCAAACCCTAAAAATGAAAGTCCAAAATAGACAGATCATTAGTCCAGCCAGTGGTGTTGACCAACTAAGGGGACAAGCAGATCATTAGCAACCGGGACAATGATGTTGTGCAGACAAGAAAAGATCAAAAAGGTGAGGACAAATTAAATGGAGGAGGTAAGAAGGGGACCAAAAGGCCAAAATGATTGCAAAATGAAGAGACACAGACAAATGTTGGGCAAAAGGAGAAAAAAATTAAGACTTCCCATCGATCCCTATATGGGAGATTATAGCCACAAAAAGTGTTAAGAACAAGATATTAGAAGGTTGTTTTCAGGCGTATACAAACTATATCAGATCATAATAAATAGTGGGATTTGATCTAATGTTCAAACTAAGTAGAAAATACTAAGAATACAAAGCTCCCAAATCTTAAGACCTTACCTTTTCTTTGATGATTCTGCTGTGAGCAACCTCAGTAATGTAGGCACAAGAGGAAGTAAGTTTACCAAACCTGCTTTTGGAAATTGTAATTCTTAAAAAGAATCGACAATGTCTCCGATAAGATTTCTGCTTACCAGCCTTCATTGAGGCTCGCAATTGTTACAAGAAAATGGGTTGCTCCTAGTCATAATGATATTATTGTCTATTGAAAAATTTGATCTTGCACCAAGGGGAAACGAATCTAAGGAATAGAAACAACCCACAACACACTTCTCAACAAGTGCTTAAGCCGACCCACTCCAATACCTATTTGGGAGGTTAATGTGCCCATAAGACTTTGACAAAATAAGATGCTAATAAGCTCATTTTCTAGTATATACAGACCATACCGGATCATGAAAAGAAAATCAGTTTGATTTAGAGCTGCTCACTAGAAGATATTTATGAATACAAGGCTCCCAAAATTTGAGACCTTACCTATTCTTTCATGATTCTGCCATGGGCAATCCCAATGTTACCAATCTTTTTCAAGGTTGGAAATTAAAATTATTGAAAAGAATTGACATTACTCAACTAATATTTTTGGTTGCTAGCTCTTCATTAAGGTTTGCAGCTGTCACAAGAAAATGGGGCCTTCTCTATAAATATTTTATAAGACTTTCTCCTAGTCATAATAATATTATGGTCTATTGAAAATTTGATCTCACACTCAAAGGAAAGGCATCTAAGGAAATAGTAATAAACCCACAACACACCTCTTGATGAATGCTTAAGCCATCCCACCCCAATCCCTATTTAGGAGGTTAATGAGGTGTATACTTAGCATATCAAATTATGACAAGTATTGCAAAGAAATTTGATTTAGAGCAGTTCATAGTCTACCAGAAAATATTTAAGAATGCACAGCTCCCAAATATCATGACGTCCTTCTTCTCTGATGATTCTACTGTGGGCAACTCCATTACAGCAGGAGCAGACAAAGCAATTTAACCAACCCTGCGCAAGGTTGGAAACTAGAATTTTCAAAAAGAATTAAATGTCTCAAAGAATGTCTTTGTTCACTAGCTCTTGATCAAGGCTTGCAGTTGTCAGAAGAAAGTGGGAGTTGCTCTTATTGGTGTTTTAGAAGACCTGCTACTAGTCATATCAACATTATGGTCCGTCTAATCTCAAGTGATTTTGTAAAGGAAATTGGTCTGGTTTTCTTACAGAACTGGTAAACTAATCACGTTTATAAAGAGCTAAATGTGGAGGCCTAGTCTTAGCCAAAGTTAGTGCCCATCAAAGAAAACGGTTTTTTGGAAATGAATACGAAGAATCTGACTTATGATGGAAACTAATAAGATCAGTCACAACCTATGTAGCACAAATTTTTCTTCCCTTGTTTAGTGGAATTTTCCTAGTCAGCATACTACATTTATTTTTCCTTAATATAAAAAAGAAAGAATGAATGACTAGAAAATTCCTATGGTTTTTTATCATTAAAAAAAGTAGTACTTTTATAATCAAAGCCACATTTGAAATATGATTCTTGTGAATTGAAGTACATTTATCAGCATTTCTATTTCCTATTCATATTGATAGTGGGCTCTACATATAATTATTAATTTGCATGTAGTTCTAAGAATCATCTTATTTCAAAATATAACCAGCTGAATGACATCAACATGCAAAAGATAACCTAAACAGACTTTTGAAATAAAGGGTTGTATTTCTAGATCTTGTGTAGTCTGTCAGAACGGAGTCATTTGAACTTCTCATAACATGCTTATTCTTGTAGAATCCATACATCGAGACTGGAAATAAGGCCATAGCATGAAATGGATCACCTGCACAGAACTGAAGAAAGATATTCATTTAGCGAACATGCCAACCATGAGCTGGTAATTAAATGTTTTCCTTATAAGTCACAATTTCTAACTAAGATGGATCCAACTTGATGTTTTATAATTTTCTTAAGGAATACACTGTTCCAACCATTAAATTAGACATGTGGCAGTTACGCTAGCTACAACTATCACGCCTTGAATATTGAGAGTCCGAGAATGTGATTAATGGTGGACTTCTTTTGCATCTGGCAAACATACTATGCCCATTATTTGGCTTGGAGAAATTGCGACCAGTTAATAAGGTAGGAGGAGTTTAAGAAATTCATGATTATAGAAAAATAAGGACAAGGCGTGCAAGAATGCATTAGCAAATTTAGGAAGCAATTAATCAAATTTATGTTGGACACACAAAACGAAACCATGGTGGTCGAGTTCATAGGAAGACTTCACAGTTTAAGACCATTGATTAAGCATGTTCTCAATATCACTCCATAAAGATGCATAAGAAGAGACTTTTAATCAGCAAGGCACATCCAGCCTAAGGGAAAAAACGATACATAAAATGGTAGGAGAACCTGCACAGTTATTTGCAAGGATAAAGATGCTAAGAATCATTGCAGGCATACCAATCACAAACTTTGGACATTGGCCCCAAACAGTACCAAAAGGAAGGCCATGACCACCTCAGTAGAAGGGAAAGATTTTAGAGGCAGCTCCAATATGCATAACATATTAAGAGGACAAAGGTTGATTGATTAAAATATTTTATTTAAAATTCATAACATATTATGTTGCCCTGTATGCTAAATTAGCAAAGAGGACCAAGGCAAAGGTGAATTGACTAAAATATTTTATTTAAAATTCATATTAAGAGGACAAAGGTTGATGATTTCTTCAATTTATGTTCATAAGCAAATCTGATTTCACATGGATTTGTAAAGAAGCTTGGGTTGGGAGATGTAACTATCTGGTACTCATCAGGGTGGGTGAAGTAAGGATTTGATTGACATTATATTGAGGAAATATATGTTGTTCCATTTGATGCTTGTAGTATAGTTTTAGCAGCTCATACATGTATGAGATGGATGCAATCTTCAGAGGAGAGAATACACATACTAGTTAGTAAAGGATGGAGAGAATTTCACCTTTACATTGTAAAAATGAAAGTCCAATCTTTCTTTGGCAAGAGCCAACCAAACCAAGGAACTCATCAATGCAAGTAGAAATTCTTCTTTGCTTCTTTTGAGAGATCAGAAAGAAGAAAGTAGTAGAGTAGAATCTTCTTTGTAATATGTGTGCTAGCAAAGAACAAAAGGAAATGGAAAAGTTGTTGCAGTTCTGATTCATCCAGATCCTAATGTAGACCAGTGAGAAGCAGAGCACACAATCTTATTGCTACTAGATTCACCACTTATAAAACGGACCTCTATATGCAATCCATTTTAGAGGCACACAAACTGTTCTTGTAATGTTAGAATTGTTGGATCAAGAAGTCATCCACCCATTTGCATCCGCATGCGGTTCTTTTACTGTCATTTTCCAAAGAAACATTATGGATTTGCTGAGAATTATAGACTTTGAACAAGAGATTACAGTCAAGAACCACTATATTTTTAGATTTTTGAGGTTTTGTCTACAGAGCTAAATTTATTGTTCACGTTTTAGAGTTTTAAGGTTTCATTCACAATGCTGCATTTTTTGGTTCAAATTTCTAGAAATTGTTGATATAGGTTTTTTTATTTCATTTTATTAGGTTGTTATGTATTTTCTACACTAAGGTTTAGTTTGCTTAAAATGGATACTTGAAGCTTGGTTTTGGTAGATTTTTTAGTACTTGATTTGCACTGATTTTTGTAAGTTGCATGTGTTTTGGGACATTCCAACAAGTTTTGAGCCTATTGTTAGAGGTTGGAAGCACTGAAAACATTAAGATTTGATATCTATTTGTTTGAAATTAAGATTCATTGTCGATTTGTTGAAATTAGAGCACTTTCCCCTAAGACTCCTAGATATTTTCTCTAGTTTGAGGCTCTTTTTTGCATGATTTGAGGATTCCTATTGAATGGTAGAAGGTTTTCACTATTGGGGTGTACTTTACATGCTCCAATAGGTCACATCCACTTCAACATCCTTAGCATCACTTGACTCCCTTACATTCAATACTCAACATCATTGTAGGTCGTATAACACTCCTTGGCACTTATAACACCTCCTACGTAGCTTGCGGTATCCTTGACACCTAAGTATATCAGCCAACCTCATTTTGCCAAAGCTCGATGTACTAGACTCAAGTTTTGGATAGTCCATTCAAAGAATAGTCCTATTCTTGGTGTTCTTTGCTCAATAGAATCCTATGATAGTAATATTACTACCATTCAACTGTCATTGTGTCCTTGATAGTTAGTTGCATAGGTTTTTAGAATGACTATCATACCTCTTGGATATTCTCTTTTCCTAGTTGTGCATATAGTGGTTGTCACTCTGACTAGCTCACTCCACCTACATCCACGTAGAGTGCCACATAGGCGACTTGCTAGCTTCTACATCAACTCACTTGTAGACCCCACAACCTTGCTAATTGTGCATGCTCCTGGCTTTGTTGACATCATCAACCTTGATAATCATTTGAGAGGTATTTTCCACCCTAGTTTTAGATGTACTATGTTTTATTATTTGTCTTCTCATGGATATGGATCTTGAGCATCTTGTGCTATGTTTATTAGTTTTGAAGGGCTCATTTGAGGAGTGTTTGGCATGTTTATTTCCTTGTGCGTATGAGTTTTTTTATGATGTCATCCATTGACATGAGGAGTTTAGGAGATGTTATTGGGCTTATTTTTGGTTTAGGGAATGGATTGAGCTTTTTTTTTATTGGTTAGAGAGGCTTACATCCATGTTAGTTATATGAGATACATATGTTTTATTTGATTTTGGAGATTGAGCAATTTTGTATTGTTGAGGCTTTTCATTTCAGGTTGTGAGGGAGATCTTACTTGACACAACTTAGCACTTTGAGGTGTGGTAGAAGGACATATTATGTGACATGATTGATAGGTTTTCTCTCTTTGTTCTATGGTTACTTCCTAGAGGTTCATGTTCACATGGTTTGTTGTAATGGACTTGGGAGAGTTATGATGACATGTTGTATGAGAGTATGCACTAGGTTTTTGTTGCGTGTGTGGATCATTGTGATTGTTCTTTATTACTACATGGTCTGATTATTAGCCACACCTTGGTATGAGTGTTGATTCATAGACTCGATATGCCATGATCTATATTTAGATTTTGCAATACCTATGTAGTGGGAATTCTTGGATGTGTATGTTCTTTAATGACATGTTTCACATAGGCAGCTTGTGATTGCAACTTATGAGTTGGATTGCTAATTTTAACAATTCACATTCTCTTCAATCAACCTTTGAAATGGCTAGCTTTACAACCTTGACAAGTGTTGATGGAAAACAAGCAAGCATAAAAGTGATTTGCAATAAAAATTCTAAGGCAAGTATTGTTCTATTAGTGTACCAAGACATAACAAATTCTCACACAGATATGTATCAATTCAATTCCCAATGACTAGAAGAAGAGTCAACAATTTAAAATTTAAGAATTTAAATCTTGGATTAGATCAATGTCGTGCATAATTTCTCTCATGCAATACAAAAATGATCTAAGATTAAAAAAAAAAAAACACAAATTTTAAACAAGAACAATCATATAAAAATATAAAATAATAAATAAGAAAAACGTTTGAATATATATACTTAAAACAAAAAGTATAATACATATAATTATCACCATTACAATAAGACACCATCTTAGCAAAGTTAAACCTCCACAACTATGGGATGATTGGATTCCTTTCGATTGAGAAGCTTTTCATCCTTATCACAAGAACTAGAAAAAGCAAAAAGCGAAAACACTTTCTTGTGATTTGGACTAGATCACACCAGGAAAACGGCTATAAATTGAAAGATGATCACGTATAGATAATACACATTTTCTTTAAACCTAAGGAAAGCACCATCTGCTGTGATTTTAATTGTCTGAGCTTCCTAAGATTGTAAGTGTGTTTGGTGAAGCAATCATGGGAAAAAGAAAACTGGAGCTCACATACAGAACCGACAAACTCAAAAGACAGAAGACCTTTCATGACAGAAAAGCCGATCTTTTCAAGAAAGCTACTGACATTTCTGTCCTCTGTGGTTGTAAAGTCTTTATTAGGTTTGAATCCGAAAATGGTGAGACATTTGAATTTGGAGAGGATTCAGATTCAGCCAAGAACGGAGCTCTGGTTTCAACTTCTTTTGATCTTCCTCACAATGACAATGGCAATAAAGAAAACCCACCAGATGAAATTCTCTCTGCACAGAGCTCCCTGGAACATGCTTTTCCTCAGATCTCTAAACCCATCTTGGAAATGGAGGTTGAAAAAGATCAGACCCATTATTCATTCTCTGATGATTTACATTCTTGTTTCTCCAACCAGATGGATCCATGGCAGGAAATGTTCTTCACTGATGCTGATTACAATTTCAAGCTAACTCCAGGGTGGATTTGTTCTTCACAGAATGCTTTTTAGATTCAGTCATGCCACTGTAAATTTGCAATCAGATTGGAACAGGGGACACAGGATTTTACCATGCATTTCAAAATTGTATATAGAGAGAGCATTCTTTTTATGAATTGCTTCCAACAATTGGCAAAATAAATCTATGTTTGTGGTGTACAGATCTGATTTCTATGGCTGTTTATGGTTCTTTCAATTTCTTCTAGTCTTCATGAATATACAGTAAAAATAAACAAACCCACTCTGAAAGCATTGCTACTTGGTTAAATTCTTAATCAGATTGTTTACATAAAGTTAATTCAATTTTGAAATTTCATGGCAATGCTTGGCCAAAGGATGAACTGAAATCTTATTAAACTTGCTAGAGAATTTATTGACGTATGAGGTTTTAACATTTGGCTATTATTTTCTTCGTAAATTCTTTTAAATCTTATTTTCTATAAGATAAATAAACATATTGACCACCTGGCTTTTGTATGGGATTAAATTTGATAAATTTAAAATAGTTAAAAAAAATTATTTATCTGAGTTTTAAAGCGTGCTAAAATTATTAGCCATCTGGTTTGTGGATGGGATTAAATTTGATAATATATTAATGTGCACTAGTCTATTTAAAATTGTTTAAATTGTAGTATTTTCATATTTGGATCAGTTAAATGCTTTTTTATATTATTGTAATGGTGAAAGTTGTATATTTATTTCAATTTTAATTTTATTTTGGGTTTATTTTTATGGAATGATTTAATGTATTTGTATATTAACAAAGAGTATATTCTTTTATTTTATAAAGTTGAACTCATTCACTCATGTCATTACTCATCTTTGTTTACTTTTTATAAAAAAAAAAATTAATGTTTGAGTGTTTTTTATCCATAGTTGTACATATTTCCACATATTCAACATTCATTATATCTATTATTTTCCACCACATTAAAATATTCATTTCTTTCCTAGATCTTAATGTTTACATGTCTCAAATCAATCTTATAGCCATAAAATTGATTCCCCACCCAAATGTCTAACCCCTAAATTTTTAAAATTTGAATTTAGAATTTTTTTTACTCCTACCCATTTCTTTCCCACCTTTCAACCCAATATAAGATAAGAGATTGACTTTGGAAGAGGCAAAGTGAAGGTGTAGAATAGAGGGAGTAATGCAACAAAGTATAATATAATTTTCCAATATTTTTGTTCTTGAGAATTGTATGATCAAACAATTTATTTATGCAATTTGAATTAGTGGATTAGAGTATTGATATAATACTAATATATCATGATGTCATGATATGTTCTTGATCTCATGGTTAGAGATTTGACAATGATTTGAATAGTTCTCTTGGTATTTAGTGCATTGGTCATTTTCTTGGGAGCTTCATGAGAGTGTGGTCCTTCATTTGGAGCTTAGCATGGATTGGTCAGTTACGTTGCATATACTCATAAATACTTGAAGACTTTGGTGAGGAATTTATTGAGATATTTTATATTTGGAGGTTTTAGCAAGAATTTTCAGGACCCTTCACTTAGATATGGATGTGAATTCATGGTTGATCTATAGAGGATATTGTTCTTAGAGAGAGTCGTTGTGTCTTGGTGTATCCTAGAGGAGCAATCTCGTTCCTCACTCTTGATCTACTTGGAAGATACTCATTTGAGAGGTATTTTTCACCCTATTTTTAGATGTATTATGTTTTATTCTTTGTCTTAACATGAATATGGATCTTGAGCATCTTGAGCTATATTTATTAGTTTTAGAGGGTTCATTTGAGGAGTGTTTGGAATGTTTATTTCCTTGTGCATATGAGTTTGTTTATGATGTCATCCATTGGTTAGGAGTTTAGGATATGTTATTAGGCTTATTCTTGGTTGAGGGAATGGATTGAGTTTTTTTTAATTGGTTAGAGCATTTTCAATCCATATTGGTTATATGAGATACATATGTTTTGTTTGATCTTAGAGATTGAGCAATTGAGTGTTGTTGAGGATTTTCAATTAGGGTTGTGAAGGAGATCATACTTGACACATCTTAGCACTTTGAGGTGTTGGTAGGACATATTATGTGATATGATTTATAGGTTTTCTCTCTTTATTAGATATGGTTACTTCATAGAGGTTCATGTTCACATGGTTTGTTGTAATGGAATTGGGAGAGTTATGGTAACATGTTGTGTGAGAGTATGCATTAAGTTTTTGGTTGCATGTGTGGATCATTGTGATTGTTCTTTGTTACTACATGGTTCTATTATTAGCCACACCTTGGTATGAGCGTTGATTCATAGACTTCGTATGCCATGATCTATATTCAGATTTGGAAATACTAATGTAGTGGGAGCTCCTGGATGTGTATGCTCTTCATTGACATGTTTCACATAGGGAGCTTGTGATTGCAATTTATGAGTTGGATTGCTAAAGTGTAACAAGTCACATTCTCCTCAATCAACCTTTGGAATGACTGGGTTTACAACCTTGACAAGTGTTGGTGGACAACAAGCAAGAATGAAAGTGATCTACAATACAAATTCTAAGGCAAGTATTCTTCTATTTAGTGCACCAAGTTAAAAAAATTCCATTAAATGCACTTTGATATTTAGGATTTTGAAGGACAATTGGATTACTCTAAGATGTGAACTAATATGCAAATGAATTTCTATAAATATCAAGACATCAAAAATTCTCATAGTGACATGTATCAAGTCAACTCCCAATGACTAGACGAAGAGTCAACAATTTGAAATTTAAAATTTAAATCTTAGGTTATATCAATATCATGCCTGCTTTCTCTCATGCAATGTAAAAATAACCTAAAATAAAAGTAACACAAATTTTAAGAAAGGATGATCGTATAAAAATATAAAATAGTAAATAAGAAGAATCTATATATACAAACTTAATAAAAAAGTATAATATATCCAATTAAAGACATTCTTACAATAAGACACCGTCTTAACATTTGGTGTAAAAAATGAAGTAATGGAAAGTATGTGAGAATTTAAGAATACTAGTAGAGTTGCAAATTACACAATTACATAAATTGAGATGAAGGATAAACTATGAATAATTGTCTTATTTATAGCTTAGGAATGAGTACAATATATATATATATATATAGCAGGGGATGAGCCATCTAGAATGACAACTACCAACTAGAAAATAGGCATGTAGCTCCATGCAAGATTGCACGACCAAGCAATCATTATCTTAACAACCTAACAACTAGAAAACTTATCTAGAGGAATATTCTACACTAACATCCCCTTTAAGTGTAGCTAGGTGAATAGAAAGATATGGGCCCAAGCAATAAAGCTTGATCAAGAACCCAATTACAAAGAGGAAAGGAGAAAATCTAGTGAGAAAAACTCTTAACCATTTATTCAAACTAAAGAGGAAAGTTGCAATTGTCGATGAAGAACTACAAATGAATCCACATTGCAACAAGATTATATCAGAGTCATAGAAACCACTACACGAATACCTTTGGGATACTCTCGATGCTCAAAATTGCAGTTGTACATATTTTGCATTGCCCAATTGGATGAACATACAGGTACACGGTCTCTAAATAAAAAAATTGATCACCTAGAGATAGGAAGATTTGATTATGTAGATATGTGTTTTGAACTAGATAACTGCATAGGCACCCTCTAGTTAGTATAAATCCAAAAAAAGAAAAGCACCAGGCCCATGTTAGCTATTGGTTGTCTAGGAACAGTGTGAAACTCTGCTATCAAATAGAAACTTTAATATTCTAAGTTGATTTATTTATGAAGCTTAAATAGAACCTATAGTAGATGCTTAAAGCAAAACTTTCAAGTAGAACTTTCTTAAAGTTTTATTTATTACAATGCCCAAATTTTCCCTTATTTTTAGTACTTTATCATGAAGTGTTTTTTATTAGCACAAACAATTTCAAAAAAGAACTAAAACATAAAATAAATATAGAGCATGCAAAACTGATGGGATATACATGCATCTACAAATTTACATCTAACTCCATGGTTTCCTCCCTGCAATATAAAACGAATTTTCACTCAAACTCACCTCAACTTTGATACCATGTGAGAATTCAGGAATACTAGTCAAGTTGTAAATTACATAATTGCACAAATTGAGATGAAGAATAAACTATGAAAATTTCCTTCTTTTATAGCTTTAAAGGAATAAGTACAATATATATCGCAAGAGATGAGCCATCTAGAATGACAAATTCCAACTAGAAAATAGGCATGCAACTCCATGCAAGATTGCATGAATAAGGGTGGGGTCCCATGGGGGGCTTCAAGATCTCCTTTTAAGGAGCAGGAGGTCTCATGATGTCAAAAAAAATTGCTACAGGATTAAATGGAGTATGTTCTTGAAGAATAGCAGCTCCTACCTTTTAGGGCTATAGATTTGAGGGGGTAAAAATGAGGTGGAGCTAGAGACTTCCCTTACAATTTAGAAATTGTATCTACGATTTGTCAATCAACCCGAGTATTAGATTCTTCTAAAATAAATTTGGAGGGAAAATGATGTACATTTACTTGTTTTTATCTTTGTTTTATCTTTTTTTTACACTCCATCAATAGTGTGTAGCCTAAAACATAGCAGCAACAAAAGAGTGCATAGAATAAATTAGAGCAACAACAAAACAACAACAGAAAGAGGTAGTCTATTCGTTGGTTTCAATTTTAAAATCTATTTTATGTATGCGTATGTTTTGAAATATTCGATTCATCTTGTATTTGTTTTATTTTTAATTTCTATGTTTCACTCTTGTATTTGTCTTTCTTATGAAATCTCCAATTCATACTATATTCATTCTATTTTTAATTTATGTATTTGACTCTTGTATTTTTCTTCAACAACATCCCTAGTGCAATCCCTAAGAAAAAAAATTAAATATTTATTAATAGAGAAAAAAAAATATTCTAAATTATGTTTGCTAGTGTGCAATGGTGAACTAGAAAAGTACAATATAGAGACCAATAGATTACCTTGGATGTTAGAGTGATATCTAGTTGGTTGTGTTTGATAATATCATGTTAAGAACTTGTCTATTATTTTCAGAACTGTCTTGGAAGTGTTTGTTCTTGATAGTTTTTGCTCCTTGATCATCAATAATTTTGACAGACAATTGGTCTTAGTGCATTTGGTTATTGGTCTCTTTTAGGTTCATATTGGGTGAGATTATGGGCCTCCTTATTGTAGTTAGGGAGGAGTAAACTTGGGGCATACTTTTTGATGCGATCATTAAGCATCCTACTAATGCACCCCCATTTTGCTACACTGCCATATGCCTCTTTGGGTGATGGGCCACCATCTTACAATAGGTGGGAGAGTGGGGGTTTGGCCTTGGATCTCATACAAGTTTTATTCATCTCTATCACACCACAACCACTTCAACTATTTTTACCAATAATAAAGCTAGTTTAAAAGTCACAATATGGAAATTACAAATGTGATCATAGTCTACACGCAAATGAAATTATTTTAGTATGCACTGTGTGACATGTTTTAGATATATTAATAATTAATCAGAGGTTTAAGTACCAAATTGACCTTAGAAGACATATGGATTCATAGTCATCTATTACTTTGAGGAATTCCATACTTATTTAGAATTACTTCCCCAAATCCTATACACTCCATATATATATTTATTATACATCAAAAGGATGCATCAAAACATGTGACATGGTTGTAATCCTTGATCCAGGTAATACTAACAAGACATGTTTCTACATGTTTTTTGAATTACATCATGAAAGCTATCTTCTAAACATGTTAAACATTTAGTTGCATTTTGATTTACATATTTATACTATTGTGAGACATGACTTGAAAATAAGAAATTTGAAGCTAGAATTTGATAAGAATTCCCCACTTTGTTTTGAAACTTTGAAAAATAGAGTGACCTGAATTTGAATTTTTTAGCTTAAAATTATGTTTTCAGTACCCCAGGTTGTTTATGTTTTTGTCTATTAGTGGTAGTGGCCAATCAATGATGGAAGGTAAATTGAGAAAAATACTCATTTTGAAAACATGCTTCCCATTATGAGTAATACATAGAAAGGTTCCATTATAATCTAAACCTCCATGAATTAGTCAAAATGGATCACAAGAAAAAAATCAGGATGCCAAACATGCTTCCCATAATCAATAGCAAATAGAATAGTTCTATTATAGTCTTAAGTTCTCTTAACCTCCGGGAAGGATTCAGCTTAGATTGCAAGAGCAACATTAAGATAGTCTCGACTCTCACTTATAATGAAGATCAAATAGATAAACAATTATCAATACTATTGCTAACACTTCTCTCTATTTGTAATATAAAAATCAAATTTTCTAGGAATTTTAAATAAATCAAAATTCCAATAAATGAATGTGCCAATGCTATGGTGAACATTCATTGTTGAGCATCTATGTTGCATTTGAAAACATTGTTTTGATGCTTTTTATATGACTACTATTTGTTATAGTGGCTTTGCTTTGATGAATGTTTCCAATGTCTGTTAAACGGTCTTGTACTTAAGAACCTATAGAGAATATGAAAGGCTTATTCACATTTTGGCATTGATCATAAAGTAAGGAATTTTTGTGTTTCAAGTCACAAGAGGATCTGAATCCTAATAAATAGAAAGATAATTAATTTAAATAACATGTAACATTTTTGTTGAGGTACACTTTAATTAGAAAAATCAACACTTTTCTTGGCACAACTTCTCATAGAGTTACAATTCTACATTCCTTCTCAAGTATGAAGGATAAAGTCATCATAAGGAAAGCAATGGGTATGCACAAGCTCAAACCTTAGATTTTATTTTCAGCAATCCTTGCCATGTGGTCATAGTAGCATTTTTTTTATCACATGGGATGATAATAATTCTACATTACTCTAGCCTTTTACCATATAATACTAGATTTCAAAAAATATTCTCTTCTCAAGGCACATGTTATTAAGGCCATTATCCCACTATTGATTTCTGAGGAGATACTAGAAATTAATCACTTAATAATGAGAAATAAAAGGATTGAAAAGCAATTGTGAAAGGTGAACACACTAACTTAAATATATAATATAGGATTTTTTGTCAATCTATTCCAAACACTATCCTCTTTCCTCATCCAAGCTTTCCACACCAGGATAGGTAGCAAGGACTTAGATCTTTTAACATGTCATATAAATGAGAGCTGCCAAGAAAGATCTGCAATCCAGCATCATGATAGTTCCAACCACTGAGTGGTCATACTCTACCCTCGGTCCTTCAACATTAAGGTGCAAGCAACTAGAGTGATGAGAAAAGGCCAATCTCTTTCATAACATCTTGAAAACAGTAGTAGAGAGAATTCTATTGGGTTGTTTTCCTGAGGTTGTAGGCATGAACAGGAAGGCACCATTGTGTTCCATGATTCTTAATAACCAAATTACTTCCAAATTATTTGTTGCAATCAATTTTCTTTTGCTAGTACACGCTATATGAAATATTTGTAATGACTATTTTTGGTTGTTTTTCCAAAAAAAAAGTTCTTAGTAGTTATATCTTATGTGCATATATATGTCTATCAACACAATCCTTTCATTACATATTATAACTTTTGAATGTATATTTTACTGCAGTGTGTGAAGAAACATGTTTTTGTTGCCATTATCATGGATAGGAATTTGCATCGTCCAATTCCTAAAAAGATTAGTTTTAGGAGGTTCAGTACAATGTTATCACAAAATGACCTAGAAAATGAAGATATATATTTGATAGATGATGACCTTTCTAATTTTGTTGCAAGTACGCAAACAATTAATGAACTAGCACTTGATACCTGATTTTCCTCCAATTACAAATAGGGAAAATGAAGAAACATTCAATTTTACTCCATTTGAGCATTATACTAATGTTTTGTTCTCCTACTGAAGTTCACTTACCATCTAAACAACCAAATGGACAAGATAATACACCTTTGGTTCCTCCATCAAAAAATGGAAGGACACGTTGGAGCATTTCAAAAACTATGGTATTCATTGAAGCAAAATGCATTGAGAAATATGTAGTATCCAGTGGTGGGGTAATGAATAAAACTACAACTTATGTTGAAAAGTGGAAAATTATTCAAGACTACTGTTCTCATCATGTTATCCTTCAAACAAAAAATCAATGTTGAGATCGATGGGAGCATATTTTTCCAGAATATAAAAGGACCAGAGATTATGAGTCACATATCCCTTTGGCCATGATAGCTATTGGATTATGACTAGTAGAGAGAGAACTAAAAAAACTTCCACCAAAATTTTCAATTGAATTGATGGATGCAATGGAAATCAAATTTGGGACTGATAGAGGCTTTGATCTTGGGAAAATAAATATTGACATTTCAGAGAAAAATATACATTTAGTGAGAACATTTTGTCTCCAAATGAAAATTCTCCAGTGGATTACATTGATACGGTGAATGCAACATATCAAGGCTCACAAAACACTGATAGTGAAATAGAAAAATGGTACACTAGTAATTTAAGAGGAAATCAACATTTAAAACTACTGTTATGAAAGACACTATTATTGAAAGCAACAAATTAGTTGTTTCTACATTGCAAGTTGTCGAGGAGGGACATATGAAATGCCATGAAAAATAATATGCTCTAATGGAAAGGCGTTTAAGTAAGGAAGAATTACTTAATGAAAAAATGATCTTTAAGTTGGAAGAGAAAAAGGTCAATGTTCAAATGAGCATGGTTGATGCTCTAAATTCCATTGGTCAAGCAATGCTTAAGATTTTTGAATCATTTTCAAACAAAAAATGATTTGGTCAATGTTTGTACGTAGTTAAGTCAAATTTTGTATGACAATTAAATATGCAAAAAAATAATATGTATTTCAGGTTTATTTCGACACAATGAGTTTTGAATGTGGATTTTTTTATTATTATTTTCTCAGCAACTTTATATGTCTATCTTTATCATTCTTCCTATGCTTTTGTTGAGAATGGAACAAATATGCCAACCAATGAATTAGTTGATCTAGTTGCAACACTTGCTCGAGAAGCATTAATGACTTGTAAATGGTGATATGAATTATGTAAACATATGCATCCATAAAAACAAAAACTAAATCAATTTTATAGGGATGTAATAGATGTCAAACATGTTTTGAATTTTGAATAAGTTTTAAAAATGTTTATATTAATTTTGTTAAGTTTTGATTCTTATACGATTGTTGGGATTTGTATGTGAGAGTTGGAAGACCGTAATCAAAACTATTAATAGTAGTAACATAGGTTATCTATGCTTGAGGGGTTTAAATACCTAATCAAATTTATGTATGTTGAAATCATTCAAGACTTGAAATAGATTATATCTTCTTTCACGTGTCAATCATTTCCGAGTGAAGAAGGCTCAAGTGGGTCCACTGGCATGTTCTCCCATCATGTGTGTTTTAGTAGAGAATACCCATGTTGATTGGTGTCATCCCTCTGGCAAGGAACTTGATGTTGAACTAAGTGGTAGCCCAACCTCTCACTTTGTTTAATCATGCACACTAAGACCTATAGAATTAGTGGTTCCTCAACTTTTAGCACAAATCAAATATGTCTAGTCACATAAAAATTTTCTATGAACTTGTGCAAAGGGAGTTTAATTATCATAGGAGAAGTCAATACAACAAATATTTTTGATATATTGACTGGTATATTAAGTACAAAGGTCAATAGTAGTAGTCATAATATTAGTAGTTCATGATTTTGTGATTGAGAGAAGAGCTTACAGGAAAAAGAAATCTATTGATAGTTGTAGTTGTAGATTAAGCACAAAGGTCAACATTAGCAATGATAGTTGTAGACATCCAAATTTGGACACTTAATTTATCCAAATTTATCACTTTTCATCTAAACATCCTCCTATCTGAGTTAATTAAGTAATATTACTATTATTTAATTAATATCTTTAATTCTGCCAAATCCCTAAGGTATTTAATTAATAATTAAATACCTTACCCTCCTTAATCCTCTTTTCATCAAATAAATTAAATAAATATTACATTTATTTAATTCCTCACATCATTTTCATCTAATCCTAATCCATCTCCTAATTTCTTCATTAGGGATGTGCACATGCCTAATCCTTGATTAGGATGTCACATCCTCCAACTTTTGCAAGTTGGCTTCTAATCCTCATTTATCTTCTAATTACTGATTAATTAATCTTAATCAGTACCTTGGTCAACTCTCTCTCCATCTCCCAAGGAATTTTAATTCCTTTTTATTCCTAGAATCCCCTTTCCCATGTGAATTTTTAATTCACATTTATTTATCCTAGATTCCCCTCCTTTTATATGTGAATTTTTAATGCACATTCCATCCTTCAAGGCTTCTAGAACCTTGGACTTGTCACAATCTCCACATGTGACCAAGTCCCAACTTTGGAGCCCACCTTTTATCCCTCTAGATCCTCCTAGGAATGTGAATTTTTAATTCACATTTATATCCCCAACCACCTTTCCTTTTCCCATGTAGATTTTTGAGGAATTCCAAAATTCCTCAAATGTCCCTTTCACTCCCACTTGGAGACAAGGAATCCCTTTTTGAAGAAATCTCCTCACTCCCCAAGGTGCTTGTCCTTCCTCCACCTCATGTACCTTTTTGACACCTCACTTACACCTCATATCCCCTTAGCCACTTCACCATCCACATGTCAAGATGTGAGGGCTTGTGAGTTCTCAACCCACCATAGCCCTTCATCTTGACCTTGTTGGATCAATCTTGACCGTTGAATTCTCTAGATAATTCAAATTCTCCTATAAATACCCCCTCCTCAAGGGAATTTTCAACACTTTTTCATTTGAGCAACCTTATGCTGCTAATTTGCATTTTCAACACTTTGATTTTCATAACTACATGTTGCCAATTTTCCTTCACTATCATCTAGCCATCATTTTTGCACATTCAATCTTGCATTTAGCCACTCAAGAAATCATCTAAGGAGCACACAAAATCATCCCAAGCAAGGGCCAATCAAGGAGACATCAACAGCAAGGAAGGTGAAATCGTTTGTATCTTATTTTATCCATTTTCCTTCTTGTTTTATCACTCTTTTGGCTAATCTTGAGGTGTCCTTAGTCTTTTATCATTCGCATTTTTAATTTATTTTGCACGTTAGAGTAGGGTAAAATTCTTAGGTTCACAATAGTATTAGCAGAAATTGGACACCCATTTACTTAATTCATGATTTTGTCATTTGCAATAGAGATTACAAGAAAAATGATACATCCTAGCTCTTGAACTTACTCATCTTTCAATATGGATATGATCACTAGTGGGCTCATCTTAATATGTTTTCATTTATTTATAAACAATGGACCTTTGTTCATTTTGTTGATGGGGTGTCCTGATTTTCTATTATATATTATACAATTTGATGACATGATATAATTTGAAAATTTGGTGAAATTAAAAATATGTGGCAATTAAGGTTGTTGTCCTATTTGGAAATTGTTCGTTTACTAACTCTCAACAATGAAATTGAGAATGTAATATCTTAATGCTTTTAGAAAGTTGAATAATTTATTTATTTTTTACATAGTTGTAGTTAAATAATTTCTTGCGATTTGGACTGGATCACAGCAGGAAAACGGCTATAAATTGAAATATTTTCATGTATAGATAATAGATGTTTGCTTTAAACTAAAGGAAAGCAACATTTGCAGTTATTTTAATGGTATGATTTTCCTAAGATTGTAAGTGTGTTTGGTGAAGCAATCATGGGCAAAAGAAAACTGGAGGTCGCTTACACGACAGACAAACTCAAAAGACAAAAGACCTTAAATGACAGGAAAGCGGGTCTTTTCAAGAAAGCTACAAAGATTTATGTGCTCTACGGTTTTAAAGTCTTTATTAGGGTTGAGTCCAAAGATGGTGAAACATTTGAATTTGTTAGCAAAGAACGGAGCTTTGGTTTCAAATTGTTTTGCTTTTCCTGAGATCTCTAAACCCATCTTGGAAATGAAGAGAGAAAAATATCAGACCCATTATTCATTCTCTGGTGATTTACATTCTTGTTTCTCCAACCAAATGGATCCATGGCAAGAAATGTTCTTCACTGATCTGGATTTGTTCCTCACAAAATGCATTTCAAAATTGTATATAGAGAGAGCATTCTTTTTATGAATTGCTTCCAACAATTGGAAAAATAAATCTATGTTTGTTTGTGGTGTACAAAACTGATTTCTATGGTTGTTTATGGTTCTTTCAATTTCTTCAGTTCATTATCTTATAGTTGCTCTTTGCATTCAATAAATGGTGCTTTGGGAGTTGTCTCGTGTTAATTGCTATGTTTTTGTTGCTAAGAATTAAATTAGACTTGCACTAGATACAAAAATAAATACAAGTGTATCATATAAAAGAAGCAGTTAAAATAAATGAAGGGGGAATAAATCTGAAGTATACCTGTTTGTATGGTAGCAGTGTGGTTGTTGAATTTATAATTTTCATATAGATCTTAAGAGGAATCTAGAATAAGAAAAATAATTTAGAGAGGAAGGATATAAAATGGAAATGGAGGGAGAAAAGGATCAGGTCTCTAAACCCATCTTGGAAATGGAGGGAGAAAAGGATCAGACCCATTATCAATCCTCTAATGATTTACATTCATGTTTCTCCAACCAAATGAATCCATTGCAAGAAATGTTCTTCACTTCTAAACCCATCTTGGAAATGGAGAGAGAAAAAGCTCATACCCATTATTCATTCTCTGTTGATTTACATTCTTGTTTCTCCAACTAGATAGATCCATGGTAGGAAATTTTCTTCACTGATGTTGATTACAATGTTCTTCACTGATGCTAATTACAATTACAAGCTAACTCCAAGGTGGATATGTTCTTCATAGAATGCTTTTTAGATCAGTCATGCCACTGTAAATTTGCTATCAGATTGGAACAACGAATGGGATTTTACCATGTATTTCAAAATTGTAAATAGAGAGCATTGTTTTTATGAATTCCTTCCAACAACTGGAAAAATAAATTTGTCTGTTTGTAGCGTACATAACTAATTTCTATAGTTGTTCTTGGTTCTTTTGATTTCTTGTAGTGTTCATGAATATATAGTAAAAATAAACCCCGATCTGAAAGCATTGCTACTTGATTAAATTTTTAATCAAATAGTTTCTTTACATAGTTAATGCATTTTTCAAATTCCATGGCAATGCTTGGCCAAAGGATGAACTGAAATCTTATTAAACTTGTTGGAGATTTTTTTGGCGTTTGGGGTTTTTACATTTGGCCATTGTTTTCTTTATAGGTTCTTTTAAATCTTATTTCTATAAGATAAATAAACATATTGGCCTCTTCCCTTGTGGATGGGATTAAATTTGATAAATTTAAAATAGTTTAAAAAAATTATTTATCTGAGCACTGAAGTGTGTTGACTTTAATATATTAATGTGCACTAATCTCTGTTTAAAAATTGTTTGAATTGTGGCACTTTTGTATTTGGATAAGGTAAATGTTTAATGGTGAAAATTGTATGCTTATTTCAACTTCTGTTTATTTTTATTTTATTTTTATGGAATGATTTAATGCATTTATATATTAACAAAGAATTTTTTTTTTTATGAAGTTGGATTCATTTACTCATGTCATTACTTGTCTTTATTTACATTTTTTTTTTTTGTGTTTGAATCTTTTTTTATCTATAGTTGTACATATTTCCACAAATTCAACATTCATTATATCTATTATTTTTCACCACATTCAAATGCCCATTTCTTGCCTAGATCTTATCATTTCCATATTTCAAATCAATCTTGTAGGCATAAAATTGATCCCCCCACCCAAATGTCTAACCCTAAATTTTTAAAATTTGAATTTAGATTTTGGTTGACTCCTACCCATTCCTTTCCCACCTTGACCCAACATGATGAATGTTCTATGTGATTTGTGACTCTTTACTTGTATTTAAAGGATTCAAATTATATGCGTTTCACATCCTCTCATATCTAGTAATTATTTGCATAAATTTTATGTAGAGAAGATGCATTCTAGGAACACTTTAATTGGAACATTTAAAAGAACTTAATTCTACACCATCATTCCAAAGCATTTTCATTTATAAAGATTGATTTCCTTGCTTATTTACAACCATAAAGCCACTCATTTTAGGCGGTTGACCTAAGAATAATTTATTGTAGTGATCTAGTAGCCTCTTCAAGGTATTTTTATATGTTACTAGTCATTAATAGTTAGCATATATAGTCAAGAATCTAATTAATCAAAGAGTGTAAGAGAAAAATACCTCATATTAAATTAATGGGTCATGATAAAAATTTGTAGGCATGAAATTGGCCCAGATCCACAAGATTGACCCACAACAAAGTTGATGGTCTATTTTTATTCCAAAGTAGAATATAAAGAAAGAATAGTCCTTTTCAAACTCAAGGTAGGTAACTTATTTGGTACATCAAGATTATTAATCTTCATCATTCCTATAACTAAGTACACTAACATATTCACATATAAATTCCTATAATAGCATGTAATTATTCAATTATCAATCCGACTGATTTATGTTGATTTGTATACATCTTATTGGATTATCCTAGATTAATTTTAAGGAAAGATTATTTCATTTATATGTTGGTGAAGCCCTCCATTCTTATATCTATATGGTTTAACCTTAAGGCTAAACCTTTACATTTTTATGATCGACCTTGGCAAATTAAAGGAGATGGTGAGAGAATTTTCTTATGCAGTCTTCAAAAATCACAACCTGGTTGGGTTAGATGAGGTGTTGCGGATAGTGAGATATGGAGTGGAGGATGAGGCCATGGTTGAATGGCTGCCCTTTCTCGGTAACTTTTGAACCATGACTTTAATGCAACATAGGGAAATCATAGAGATAGGATGTCAATACGTGAAAAGGGTGAACAACCTGGAGCCAATTGAGGACAATGAATGGATCAGGGAGTTCGACAATATGCCTACAGTAGGGATATGAAGCATAAACTTGGAAAAGAGTGAAAGAGAAAGGAGAGGTGAGAAAAATTGGAGAAGGGGGTAAAGAATAGGTGATGATCACCTTAGCTAGTTAGTTAGAGAAATGTTGTAGGAGATGTAAATAGGTACATGCCAATGATTTTGAAGAAATTTTTAGAAGTATTGAGAAAACTAAATTTGATATAACACATAATGATATACATCAAGGTATAAGGAACCTTGATGGTTTTTCTCATATTTTTGAAGTACTAACTCATATATGGATGTAAAAAAGACAAACAACAAAAATGTCCCAACAAACATATTGCAAAGGTACAACATGATATAATGTACCATGATGACCTCGGTAGAGTATTTTTTGGGTCAAACATAAAAACACATAAAAGAAACTAATATTCAAACAAAAATAATAAACACATAAAAAATTACCTCTTGGCAAGTTAAAAACCAATGATAAATAATTTTGATAGTGAGTATGATGTCAGATTCTAGGAACAATATATCATATGGGATGATATTTTTAACTCTAAATACAAATAAATAGTGAAGAGTTAAAATAAATAACATATGTGGTTGAGTGATTTTTGTGTGATAAGAGATTGGTGATAAGACTATTCATTGTGATGTTTTTATGGAGTGTTTGATTTTGTGGTGCGACCAGTAGAGATAAAGTGATAATAGGGAACTTGTCATGACACAATTTTTTTATTAGGGATAATCAAATTACTTATGTAAATCATGAATACATACATAATACAAAGATTTGCTAAAGGTAAAAGGTGATAATGGTGGATTAATGCTAAAATGATATTAGTCAAACTATATGGAATAAATGAAGTGTAATTCAATCCCCAAGTGTAAAGGATACAAGTGGAAAATGAAAATCAACTGTTTACATGGGTAAAAGCACAAACCTGTGTCACACTTTATAAAGGAATCGGCCAACAACAAAAAAAATTATGAACTTCGACCACATAAAAGTGGTCTTTATGTTTTGAATTTCAAAATCATGTAAACTAATGAAATGTAGAAATTTTGATGTAGTTTATTTCTGTAATTTTTTAATTTTTTTAAAAAAAATTGTTTTCATTATGTTTTTATCAATTTAAGGACAAATTTTGGAATGCTGAAAATTTCATAAAAGAGTGACTTCACGGACCGTAAAGAAACAAATTGAAAAAAACTTCATTTCACCCTTTTTTTTTCCAAATAGGTAACTTCAATATCTTGTGTATGGAAAAAAAAAATCAAATTTTGATGTATATTTTTCTCGTAATAACGTTTTAAAGTCAAACATGTCATAATTTGACAGTTTTCACGAACCGTCAACTATTTTCAATTTTTTTAATCATTTTCAAAAAACAAAATATACCCTTTTGAAGAAGACTCTCTCCTCGTGTGACCCATATAAGATTTATATTTTTTTAATAATTTTTACTATCTTTTTTTTATTTGTAATCAACCTCTTTTTTAATTTTTAAAACCTCCTTGCATTATTCTAAAAATAAAATATATTAAAACTAATCAAAATATTAAAAAAATTATATATTTGGATTCTCCACTCTGAGTTCTACAAAAGGGTCTTTTTATTTTTTGCAAAAATATCATTTTGACTAGAGAAATACTCTTCCAAAGTTGAATGTTTTAGAAAATTCTGAAAAATGATGAGTTGGTTGCCATGTAGGATGCCAACTAGACATTCTTGGTCGAGAGAGTTTCGGCCGAGCATGTTTCGGCTGAAACTCTCTCGGCCAAGAATGGCTTGATATTTAAAAGCAATAAATACCTGATACGCTCACTTTTCCCATGTTTTTGGCCAAGCGTATTCGCCTAAGAGGGTTTCGGCCGAAAATGTGCTTGCCACGTCGGTGCCACAAGTTTTCGGCCAAAAGTGACTTGGCCTAATGTCTTTCGACCGAAAATTGTTCGCTCGAAACCATTTATTTGGCCAAAAGTGTGACACACTATTGTGCTTCTACCCACATATGATTCCCACAAGAAATTTTTCATCATGGTACTTTTTGAAGGTGCCATAGATCTTATCATTTCCATGTTTAAAATCAATCTTGTAGGCATAAAATTGATCTCCCACCCAAATGTCTAACCCTAAATTTTTTTAAATTAGAATTTAGATTTTGGTTGACTCCTACCCATTCCTTTCCCACCTTGACCCAACATGATGAATGTTCTATGTGATTTGTGACTCTTTACTTGTATTTAAAGGATTCAAATTATATTCGTTTCACATCCTCTCATAGCTAGTAAATTATTTGCATAAATTATATGTAGAGAAGATGTATTCGGGAACAATTTAATTGGAACATTTAAAAGAACATAATTCTACATCATCATTCCAAAGCATTTGCATTTATAAAGATTGATTTCCTTGCTTATTTACAACCATAAAGCCACTCATTTTAGGCAGTTGACCTAAGAATAATTTATTGTAGTGATCTAGTAGCCTCTTCAAGTTATTTTTAAATGTTACTAGTCATTAATAGTTAGCATATATAGTCAAGAATCTAATTAATCAAAGAGTGTAAAAGCAAAATACCCCATATCAAATTAATGGGTCATGAGAAAAAATTGTAGGCATGAAATTGACCTAGATCCACAAGATCAACCCACAACAAAGTTGATAGTCTAATTTGATTCCAAAGTAGAATATAAAGAAAGAATAGTTTGTTTCAAACTCAAGGTCGGTAACTTATTTGGTACATCAAGATTATTAGTCTTCATCATTCCTATAACTAAGTACACTAACATATTCACATATAAATTCCTATAATAGCATGTAATTATTCAATTATCAATCCGACTGATTTATGTTGATTTGTATACATCTTATCGGATTATCCTAGATTAATTTTAAGGAAAGATTATTTCATTTATATGTTGGTGAAGCCCTCCATTCTTATATCTATATGTTTTAACCTTTAGGGTAAACCTTTACATTTTTATGATCGACCTTGGAAAATTAAAGGAGATGGTGAGAGAATTTTCTTATGCAGTCTTCAAAAGTCACAACCTGGTTGGGTTAGATGAGGTGTTGCGGACTGTGAGATATGGAGTGGAGGATGAGGCCATG
This sequence comes from Sequoia sempervirens, assembly GCA_007258455.2. Lineage (NCBI taxonomy): Eukaryota > Viridiplantae > Streptophyta > Pinopsida > Cupressales > Cupressaceae > Sequoia > Sequoia sempervirens. The sequence continues at coordinate 141,543 of VDFB02009622.1, read as the reverse complement.
GTTGAATGGCTGCCATTCCTCGGTAACTTTTGAACCATGAATTTAATGCAACATAGGGAAATCGCAGAGAAAGGATGTCATGTAGTACCCCTCCATTTTGCTTATGTTTTATGTTAGCATGTTTTCACATTGATAGACCTTGGTACTTTGTTTTGGATATTTAGATCGCTGACATTAGAGCGATGGTGGATTTATTTGGTGATATGGTGAAACATTGTATGGTGATAATTAATTTCTGACATGCTTTGTATTAGCGTAGATGTTTCCTTCAGATGTTATTGCTATATATATGTTTATGGTAGATTAACTATTATTTTATTTGTCAATTTGATCTGATGTGTATTGGTGTGGAGAACAGAGTTGCATCACTCGCTTGCGAGTGCCTTGTGATTTCCGTGATTTTCTCCGCACGATGTGCTTGTATAATGGTTTATATATATATGTATGTTATTTGTTTGATTGCAGGATTGCAGGTACATGACACCGACTCCACCTAGTTACTCAGGTCTGAGCATGTCAAGACTCAACAAAAATGTTGATTGGGAGGTAGTAACAAGGTTCATCCTAGCCTAGTCTTAAACCCAGTCATAGTATGTCGTCAGTTTAAGTCTGGTGTCTTTAGTGGTTTCGTTTGCGTTTGATTGGTTTATTTGTTATGAAAAACAATTTTTGTTAAATTAATGATAGATTAATATTCTTTTAATTTAATGTTTATTAAATTAATTTTTAAATGTTGTAAATAAAAGCTTTATATTTTATTTAATTAATTAAATTAGTTTGTTTGGTTAAGTAATTTAATCACTGAGATTAAAATTATTTAATTAAATTAAAGTTACTTTAATTGTGTGAATAGATTTAATTTAAATTAATTGTTTTGTGGGAAATGGTATTTTAATTGTTAAATAAATAAATTAAATAAGGAAAAGGGAAATTGTATTTTAAAAATTTGAAATCTTTAATTCTTGAAATGCATTCAATTTTTGATAAGGAAGAAAGAAAAGATTGTCGTGAGTTTGTTAGAAGATATTTTCTTCTCAACATGTGTAGTAGTTAAATTAATTGCTTCTTGTTGAGGATTCTCTCGGAAGATATTATATTTTTTTGGGGAAACAGGAAATTACTTCACGGGAAATGAAAAGAATAGGGTTCTGCCAAAAAAATATATATATTGATTTGTGTAATTTTGTGACTTGCTCTGTGATTTAAAAAATATTTCTGGAAGTAGTTTTGGAATTGTCTCTGTTTAGTATTTGTTTTCTTCTGGATATTGGTTTCTGGAGGAGCTTTGGAGGATTGCACGCAACAGGCAACAAAGTTTCTCTTCTACAGCTAAGTATTATTTTCAAAGCTTTAGGAGTACAGGTATTTTCCTGTGTATTTTAATTTGTCTACTTTGGAAAAGATTGTCTGTGTAAATAAATTTTATATTACTTGTAGAAGAAATTTTATTTTGTTAAAATCCTTGCTCTTCTCGGAAAAATTGTTTGCTGTAATCTTTCTGTAAGGATTTGTTGATTTCTATGAAAATTTCAAGAAAACATGGATATGTAGAGAAATCAGGGAAAACGAAAGAAGAAATTCAAAAGAAAACATTTGTAGATTTGTACAATCTCTGTAGAAAGAAGTTTGAGTAAAGAAATTGTGAAGGAAATCATTTATTTAAAAGAAACCCTCTGTGTTCAAATTAGAACTTGTTAGGGGAAAAATTTGTGTGTACTCTTAAACTTCTCAATTTCCCATTGAAAAACCCTATTGAAATTTATTGCCTGACTTAAATATTTTATCACTTATTTAATTGTGAATATATATATATTCATATATAATTTGGATTGTGAAATTATGTGGAGATACGCTGTACAGGCGAAATTGTTATATAAAAATTAACAATGAAAATTTTGACGGACGAATTTCGGAAGAAATTGCCGTTGTTTTTAATTTTTTTTAATTTTTTTTTTGTGAAAATACATATAAAAATAAGGGAGCTGAAGTGCTGGGGGGCTACCCACGGCCGACCCCGCAGGGGAGTCAGCAGTGAGGGTCGATCCCAGCGCTGCCCTCACAGGCAGCGCTCGGCTCTGCCACCCACGACCGAGCCCTATGGGGAGGGCTGCGATGGCAACCCCACCCACGGCCGAGCCCTGTGGGGCGGGCTGCGAAGGCAGCCCTACCCACAGTCGCGGCCTGCGGATGGTTAGGGCTTTAAAGCCTTAACATTTGTTTTTAAAAATTATGCAAATTTTTTTTTATATATTTTATTTTTAAAGATTAAGAATTAATATTTATATATTTTATAATTATTATATATATATGCTATATATAATATATATTATATATAATATATATATATAATATTTATAATTATATATTTATTAAATGTTAGGAAAATTTGAAAGTATATTTCTGTTATTAATGGGATATTTAAAAAAAATAGTTTATTAAATATTTAGATATGAATATTTAAATAATTAATTTACTATGACAAAGTTATTTTGTGCTTAAATTAAATTGATTTCTTGAGCTTATATTGATTTCATTATAACATATGGATATGAAATTGGGCAAATTATAGATTTGATTTTCACATTGAATGGAAGATGAATTAAGTCCTAGGTGATTAATTTTGTACTTCATGTTTTGATTGACTGGATTTAGTAAATCCTAATGTTAGATTCCTATTGTATTGTTTTGTTTTAAATTGTGCTTCCTTTTGTTGGGAAAATTAGGAATGTATTAGAAGTACAAGTCTTCTAGATTAGTTTGTCTTTAATGTGGGAATTGTAATTGTTTAAATACAATCCTTGTGTTGACTAAGGTAGTGTACATGGTTTTGCATGGTGTTTAGACACCTGGTTTTATGAACATAGACTTGATGTCTGTTATGAAATGTGTAGAATTATATGTTGAATTCTTGTGCACCTTGTTTACCTTAGTTAGGGAACTTAGATTCCTTGTGTTATTTTTAGGGGAGTGGCTGTGTGTGAGGGCTGGCACACAAAGTGGTGCTTGGATAACTCATGTAGAGTTAGTAAGTCAGAGAAAACTAAACAATACATTAAATAGTTTAAAATCTTTAATTAGACTAATATGCCCCGCTTATAGACTCAAGAGCTAGTTCAGTCTTGTGTATAAGTTGAGAAGGCCTGGAATGGCAAATCAATATCTTGTTACTTTAAAAGATATTCGATTCTACAACAGTTTGCATGTGGGGCCGGGTTTCGTAAGAGGTTACCAGGGTAACCCAAGTTGGGGGCCAGAACCTAGGAAGAAACACCAGGGTAACCTATGCAACATTGTGATGACACTCCACCTAAAATAACAGATTACCTTGTGAACTTAGTATATTTGATTATCCTGATTCTAGAAGCATTGTAACCAATAAGTTAAGTATGTACTTATGTCTAGGGTTTGTAGGTTATGTCTAGGGAACCTTATTATTGTCTCCTAGAATGGGGGGTGGACCTACGGGTGCCACATGGTTGGGTGGAACGTGCACCTTACTCCATTGGGTCCCCAGTTTATGATCGTGGCAACAAGAGCTTCATGGATGGAGAGCTCGTATTTGGATATATGTGTACTTCCTTAATTGTATCATTGGAAATCTTGTATTTGTAACATTCCTCAATTGTTTATGAGGTGAACATTTGTAATATGTAATTGTAAACTATTATTTGATCTACCTCATATGAAGAATGAGTATTGTAATGTCATTTCAAATGCAATGTAAGAATCTTATTTGAACTTTATACTTTCATGGATGGAATACAAATGTTATGTAATGTTTACTTTTAAGTTTATGTTAACTAAATACATGCAATGCTAAATACTAAAGTCGTCTATGGGATTCTCAAATAGTGTGTCGTCGCGTAACTTAGAGAATGTATGCAACTAATAAAGTTAATATTAATACTTCAAAAAAAAAATTATTACACTATTATAGACAATGCAACATTCCTTAGGTTACAAGACGAGGCATTACAGATTGGTATCAGAGCCAGGTTCTAACACTGAACACTCTGGGTAATTGTGAGCCCATTAGGTTGACCTAGTACATAGTATCATTTTTGTTAGCCTTGTCTATTGTGTATCTGAGACTCGTTTTTGTTTTATGTGTAGGATCATGCCTAGGCGTCGTACTAGAGGTCATGGTAGAGGTCAAGGTGGAGGTCGTGGGCCAATCCCTCAGGTTACTCCCCCTCAGAGCTCCCACGAGAGCGAACATGTGGAACAGTTGAGTCCTCGGTTGGAACAGTCGGGTGAGGAGCAGATTCTGATACAACCAGATGTTGAAGGAGCTTAGTTGCATCCCCTATTAGAAGAGGTTATTTCCAGACTTGGTCCAAGGTAGGAAGTTGAGCAAGAGGTGGTTAGGGAGTGAGATAGATCCCCTAGGAGGATTGTTAGTTCTGCAGAGCAGATTCCATAGTGGCAGGTCATATGAGGGATTTGTTGAGGCCACGTCCCCCTACTTTTGATGGCACGGGAGGTGGTCTAGAGGCAGAGACATGGTTATTGGACTTGGGTAGATGTTTTGCTATGCACCCATATGGTAGCAATACCCGAGCTAGATGCGCTATCATGCATCTGAGAGGCTTTTCCTCTACTTGGTGGCGCTTGGAGGAGTAGAAGCTCCACTTAGAGATTGGGTCAGTATCTTGGGAGATATTCCTGGAGAGGTTTAGAGCACGATTCTTATCTGAACATTGGAGGCAACGACGGGCTGATGAGTTTCATGATTTACATCAGATGGCTCTATCTGTGGAGCAATATGAACGTAGATTTTATGAGCTCAAGCAATATGCAGGAGTTAGAGATGATGAGGCGATGCTGGTATAGCTTTTTATCAGGGGTTTGAATGCCCGCATTAGTGGTGGATTCAAAGTCTTTGAGCCAAAGACTATGGAAGTTGTTGTGGAGAAGGCTCGTATCATGGAAGAGAATCTTGTTATGGCATTAGGTGGACACACAGGAGTACAGATAGGCAGTGCTCCTCCAGCAGGTTTTAGTCCATGGGGTGGATAGGTACAGACAGGGGGTTCCTCTAGGAACCAACAGACACCCTCTAAGGGTGGGTAGCAGTAGCAACATACACCTCAAAAGAATAATAATCCACAACCACAGCAAGGTAATAGCCCTCAGACGGGAAAGAACCACAACTGGTGGCGCAACAAGCGCAATAAATAGGATCAACCTGCTCAGAGTGCATAGTCTATTGTCAGTAGAGGTAGTTTCCAGCAATCCAATGCACCTTCGGGTGGTAGAGGATTAGGTAGAGGCACTGGTTGTTACTCGTGTGGTCAGCAAGGACACATTGCTAGGCAGTGTCCAATGAGAGGTTCTTCAGGTTTCGGGCCACGACCTACAGCTTCTGAGCCTACAGTGGGTGATGCAGGACAATCTCATACAGTTTATGCTATGGTTAATAACTGCCAAGCCGATCACCAGAACACAGTGGTCGAGACTTCAAGTAAGTTACAGGGTGTTAGTGTTTCTATTCTTTTTTATTCTGGAGCTACCGACTCCTTTATTTCACCTACCATTGTTGAACGATGTGGTCTTGTGGCAGTAAAGCAAGGTAGTAAGTGGCATGTAGAATTCGCCTCTAGGGTGAAAGTAGCGGTAGAGAACCATGTACATAATTGTGAACTTAAAATTGGTACGTTAACTACCTTAGTGGATCTACATGTTACACCTTTAGGATCATATGACATAGTTTTAGGTATGGATTGGTTAGCATCTCTACATGCTGTGATTGACTGTCTACTTAAGACAGTTAGTTGCATTAATGATTTAGGTGTGAAAGTGGAAATCATAGGTGTTCAAAGACCTATCTCTTTCCGGATGATATCTGCTATGCAATTAAAGAGATGTCTTCGTCAGGGTTGTCAACTGTTTGCAACAACAGCTACTGATTTGGAAGAAGGTGAGAGTCGAGAGATATCTCTTGATGATCACCCTATCCTTAGAGAATTTGTTGGCGTGTTTCCTAATAATATACCCAGAATGCCACCAAAAAGAGATATTGATTTTAGAGTTGACCTAGTTCCTGGAGCAAAGCCTATATCTCGAGCTCCATATAGAATGACGACTCGGGAATTAGAGGAGCTTCGTATCCAGTTAGAGGAACTTTTAGAAAAATGATTTATTCATGCGAGTGTTTCTCCTTGGGGAGCACTTGTCATCTTCGTAAAGAAGAAGGATGGGTCACTTAGATTGTGTATTGACTATCGTCAATTGAACAAGGTTACGATTAAGAATCATTATCCATTGCCTAGAATCGATGATCTTTTCAATCAGATCAAGGGAGCTAATGTGTTCTCTAAAATTGATCTGAAATTTGGTTACCATCAATTGCGAATTGTTGAAGCAGACATTCATAAAACTGCATTCTAAACTCATTGTGGGCACTACAAATTCACAGTAGTACCGTTTGGGTTAACGAACGCACCATCAGTATTCATGAGTTTAATGAATGGTGTTTTTCGTACATACCTTGATCGCTTTGTCCTTGTGTTTCTCGATGATATTTTGATCTATTCGAGAAACATGAAGGAACATGAAGAGCATCTAAGACAAGTATTGCAATGTTTAAGGGAAAATCAGTTGTATGCGAACCTGAAGAAGTGTGATTTCTTTCAAACTAAGGTGAAATACCTTGGTCATGTTATATCTGGAAAGGGTATTGTTGTGGATCCTTCAAAGATTCAAGCTATTGTTGATTGGCCCGTGCCGACTAATGTAGGTGAAGTTCATAGTTTTATGGGTCTAGCTAGTTACTATAGACGGTTTGTTCAAGGGTTTTCTAGAATTGGTCACCCTATAACTTCTCTTCAAAGGAAAGGGAAGAAATTTGTTTGGATAGAGCAATGTCAGTTGGCTTTTGAGACACTTAAAGAAAAGTTGACTAATGCGCCTATATTGATTGTTCCTGATCCTACTTAGGATTTTGTAGTTTGCACTGATGCATCCTTAGAGGGTTTGGGAGAAGTTATGATGCAAGATGGACGTGTGATTGCTTCTGAGTCCCCCAAACTCAAGGATCACGAATTAAATTATCCCACTCATGACTTAGAACTTGTTGCAGTTGTGCATGCATTAGTTCGATGGAGGCATTTCTTATTGGGTCACCGTTTTGAACTTCACACTGATCACCGTAGTCTACAATACATTTTTATGCAGCCTAACTTGAATGCTAGACAGAGATGGTGGATGGAGTTCTTGTGTGAATACGATTTTGAAGTGAAATATGTACAAGGAAAAGAGAACGTAGTGGCTGACGCTCTTAGTCGTCATCGACATGAAATCTCTGCTACTACTCTTGAAGTAGATTTGAGGGGTCAAATTTTAGCAGCACTTCCTACTGATAGATTGTATTAGGAAGTGAAGTCAGAGATTGAATCTGGTAGACCTTTAGAAGGTCGATTTGCAGGGTATATCCTTGAACCAGATGGTATATTACAGCATTTAGATCGTATCTATGTATCACATTCTGAGGGTCTTCGTACATTAATTATGACTGAAGCACATCGAGCTCCATACTCAGCTCATCCAGGTGTTAAGAAAATGCATGCGGATCTTCGACAGTTGTATTTTTGGCTTGGTATGAAACATGATATTGCTGATTATGTATCGAGATGTCTTGAGTGCCAGTGAGTCAAAGCTGAGCATCAACATCCCGCTGGATTATTACAGCCACATCTCATTCCTAAATGGAAATGGGATATTATATCTGTTGATTTTATTGTTGGGTTACCTACGTCGTCACATCGACATGATGCCATTATGGTAACTGTTGATAGATTGACTAAGGTAGCTCATTTTTCGCCAGTTTGATCATCTTATAATGCTTCATCGGTAGCTAGGATATTCATGGAGGACATAGTTAGATTGCATGGAATTCCTCGTAGGATTATATCGGATAGAGATCCTGTATTTACATCAGCCCTATGGACTTCATTACAACATGCTCTAGGTACACAGTTGAACTTCAGTTCAGCGTATCATCCTCAAACAGATGGACAAACAGAGAGAGTTAATCAAATATTAGAGGATATTCTTAGAATGTACGTAATGGACCAACAATCACGTTGGGAGGATTATCTATACTTAGTAGAATTTGCTTACAATAACAGATATCAGAGTTCCATAGGTATGCCACCATTTCAGGCATTATACGGACGTCCTTGTCAAACTCCATTAAGTTGGGATCGACTTGAGGATAGAGTCTTACTTGGTCCTAGGTGCTTCGAGACATGGAGCAACAGGTTGAACGTATTAGAGAACACTTGATAGCAGCATAGGATAGGCAAAAGAAGTATGTCGATGTGCATAGAATAGACCGACAATTTGCAGTTGGTGATAGAGTGTTTCTTCGAGTGCGACCGAGAAAAAGTCCAATCCTTTATGGAAAAGGCTCTAAGCTTGCACCTCGTTTCATTGGGCCATTTGAGATCCTTGAGAGGATTGGTCCTGTGGCGTATTGACTCACCTTACCACCCAGTTTGTCACGTATTCATGATGTTTTTCATGTATCAGTTCTTAGACCATATCATCCTGACATTTCTCATATACTTGATTGGAATGTGTTACAGGTAGACAATAGGCAGCTGGCTTTGGAGCCCGTGGCCATTCTACAGCGCCGGACGCTTGGTCCCATGGGTCGAGACGTTGACTAGGGGAGGATCCAATGGGATCCTAGTCATGAGGCTTCTGCTACTTGGGAGGATGCGACACGCATGAGGGAACTTTATCCCTATCTGTTCGCAGGCTTTCAGGAGCAAGCCTAATCCTAGGGGGGAGGATGTAGTACCCCTCCATTTTGCTTATGTTTTATGTTAGCATGTTTTCACATTGATAGACTTTGGTACTTTGTTTTGGATATTTAGATCGCTAACATTAGAGCGATGGTGGATTTATTTGGGATATGGTGAAACATTGTATGGTGATAATTAATTTCTGACATGCTTTGTATTAGCGTAGATGTTTCCTTCAGATGTTATTGCTATATATATGTTTATGGTAGATTAACTGTTATTTTATTTGTCAATTTGATGTGATGTGTATTGGTGTGGAGAATAGAGTTGCATCACTCCCTTGCGAGTTCCCTATGATTTCCGTGATTTTCTCCGCACGGTGTGCTTGTATAATGGTTTATATATATATGTATGTTATTTGTTTGATTGCAGGATTGCAGGTACATGACACCGACTCCACCTGGTTACTCAGGTCTGAGCGTGTCAAGACTCAACGGAAATGTTGATTGGGAGGTAGTAACAAGGTCCATCCTATCCTAGTCTTAAACCCAGTCATAGTATGTCGTCAGTTTAAGTCTGGTGTCTTTGGTGGTTTCGTTTGCGTTTGATTGGTTTATTTGTTATGAAAGACAAATTTTGTTAAATTAATGATAGATTAATATTCTTTTAATTTAATGTTTATTAAATTAATTTTTAAATGTTGTAAATAAAAGCTTTATATTTTATTTAATTAATTAAATTAGTTTGTTTGGTTAAGTAATTTAATCACTGAGATTAAAATTATTTAATTAAATTAATTAATTAATTAAATTAAAGTTACTTTAATTGTGTGAATACATTTAATTTAAATTAATTGTTTTGTGGGAAATGGTATTTTAATTGTTAAATAAATAAATTAAATAAGGAAAAGGGAAATTGTATTTTAAAATTTTGAAATCTTTAATTCTTGAAATGCATTCAATTTTTGATAAGGAAGAAAGAAAAGATTGTCGTGAGTTGTTAGAAGATATTTTCTTCTCGACATGTGTGGTAGTTAAATTAATTGCTTCTTGTTGAGGATTCTCTTGGAAGATATTATGTTTTTTTGGGGAAATAGGAAATTACTTCACGGGAAATGAAAAGAACAGGGTTCTGCCAAAAAATATATATATATATATTGATTTGTGTAATTTTGTGACTTCCTCTGTGATTTACAAAATATTTTTGGAAGTAGTTTTGGAATTGTCTCTGTTTAGTATTTGTTTTCTTCTGGATATTGGTTTCTGGAGGAGCTTTCGAGGATTGCACGCAACAGGCAACAAAGTTTCTCTTCTACAGCCAAGTATTATTTTCAAAGCTTTAGGAGTACAGGTATTTTCCTGTGTATTTTAATTTGTCTACTTTGGAAAAGATTGTCTGTGTAAATAAATTTTATATTACTTGTAGAAGAAATTTTATTTTGTTAAAATCCTTGCTCTTCTCGGAAAAATTGTTTACTGTAATCTTTCTGTAAGGATTTGTTGATTTCTATGAAAATTTCAAGAAAACATGGATATGTAGAGAAATCAGGGAAAACGAAAGAAGAAATTCAAAAGAAAACATTTGTAGATTTGTACAATCTCTGTAGAAAGAAGTTTGAGTAAAGAAATTGTGAAGGAAATCATTTATTTAAAAGAAACCCTCTATGTTCAAATTAGAACTTGTTAGGGGAAAAATTTGTGTGTACTGTTAAACTTCTCAATTTCCCATTGAAAAACCCTGTTGAAATTTATTGCCTGACTTAAATATTTTATCACTTATTTAATTGTGGATATATATATATATATATATATATATTCATATATAATTTGGATTGTGAAATTATGTGGAAATACGCTGTACAGGCGAAATTGTTATACAAAAATTAACAATGAAAATTTTGACGAACGAATTTAGGAAGAAATCGCCGTTGTTTTTAAAAAAAAAAAAAAAATTATTTTTGTGAAAATACATATAAAAATAAGGGAGCCAAAGTACTAGGGGGCTACCCACGGCCCACCCCGCAGGGGAGTCGACAGTGAGGGCCGAGCCCAGTGCTGCCCTCACAGGCAGCGCTCGGCTCTGCCACCCACAGCCGAGCCCTGTGGGGAGGGCTGCGATGGCAGCCCCACCCATGGCCAAGCCCTGTGGGGCGAGCTACGAAGGCAGCCCTACCCACAGTTGCGGCCTACAGATGGTTAGGGCTTTAAAGCCTTAACATTTGATTTTAAAAATTATGCAAATTTTTTTTTATATATTTTATTTTTAAAGATTAAGAATTAATATTTATATATTTTATAATTATTATATATATATGCTATTTATAATATATATTATATATAAAATATATATATAATATTTATAATTATATATTTATTAAATGTTAGGAAAATTTGAAAGTATATTTCTGTTATTAATGGGATATTTAAAAAAAATAGTTTATTAAATATTTAGATATGAATATTTAAATAATTAATTTACTATGACAAAGTTATTTTGTGCTTAAATTAAATTGATTTCTTGAGCTTATATTGATTTCATTATAACATATGGTTATGAAATTGGGCAAATTATAAATTTGATTTTCGCATTGAATGGAAGATGAATTAAGTCCTAGTTGATTAATTTTGTACTTCATGTTTTGATTGACTAGATTTAGTAAATCCTAATGTTAGATTCCTATTGTATTGTTTTGTTTTAAATTGTGTTTCCTTTTGTTGGAAAAATTAGGAATGTATTAGAAGTACAAGTCTTCTAGATTATTTTGTCTTTAATGTGGGAATTGTAATTGTTTAAATACAATCCTTGTGTTGACTAAGGTAGTGTACATGGTTTTGCATGGTGTTTAGACACCTGGTTTTATGAACATAGACTTGATGTCCGTTATGAAATGTGTAGAATTATATGTTGAATTCTTGTGCACTTTGTTTACCTTAGTTAGGGAACTTAGATTCCTTGTGTTATTTTTAGGGGAGTGGCTGTGTGTGAGGGCCGGCACACAAAGTGGTGCCTGGGTAACTCATGTAGAGTTAGTAAGTCAGAGAAAACTAAACAATACATTAGATAGTTTAAAATCTTTAATTAGACTAATATACCTCGCTTATAGACTCAAGAGCTAGTTCAGTCTTGTGTATAAGTTGAGAAGGCCTGGAATGGAAAATCAATATCTTGTTACTTTCAAAGATATTCGATTCCGCAACAGTTTGCATGTGGGGCCGGGTTTTGTAAGAGGTTACCAGGGTAACCCAAGTTGGGGGCCGAAACCTAGGAAGAAACACCAGGGTAACCTATGCAATATTGTGATGACACTCCACCTAAAATAACAGATTACCTTGTGAACTTAGTATATTTGATTATCTTGATTCTTGAAGCATTGTAACCAATAAGTTAAGTATGTACTTGTGTCTAGGGTTTGTAGGTTATGTCTAGGGAACCTTATTACTGTCTCCTAGCACGGGGGGTGGACCTACGGGTACCACATGGTTGGCTGGAACGTGCACCTTACTCCGTTGGGTCCCCAGCTTATGACCGTGGCAACGAGAGCTTCATGGATGGAGAGCTCGTATTTGGATATATGTGTACTTCCTTAATTGTATCATTGGAAATCTTGTATTTGTAACATTCCTCAATTTTTTATGAGGTGAACATTTTTAATATGTAATTGTAAACTATTATTTGATCTATCTCATCTGAAGAATTAGTATTGTAATGTCATTTCAAATGCAATGTAAGAATCTTATTTGAACTTTATACTTTCATGGATGGAATACAAATGTTATGTAATGTTTACTTTTAAGTTTATGTTAACTAAATACATGCAATGCTAAATACTAAAGTTGTCTATGGGATTCTCAAATAGTGTGTCGTCGCGTAACTTAGAGAATGTATGCAACTAATAAAGTTAATATTAATACTTCAAAAAAAAAAATATTACACTATCATAGACAATGCAACATTCCTTAGGTTACAAGACGGGGCATTACATGTCAATACGTGAAAAGGTTGAACAACCTGGAGCCAATTGAGGAAAATGAATGGATCAAGGAGTTTGACAATATGCCTACGGTAGGGAATTGAAGCATAAACTTGTTTCCCATGTTTTCTGAATAGTTTATGCAGGCATGTTAGTATGTATTGAATATGGATGCTCTTTTTTTATTCACTTACTGTATAAGCAAATTGGCTAGATTGGCAAGGAATTATAAACATTTATTTTTTTAAATATATAATGCAGCTCCTACTTCATTTATGTATCAAAAAAATATATATATCATAAAGAAATTAGCATAGAATGATGTTAGGATGGATTTTTGTGCCTATATTTTCCGTTTGACTTGTCTCATTGTAACTAAAATCATTTAAGACTAAGAGGAGTAGTGGTGTTTCGAAGAATAGATAATAAAACACAATGGTGGGATGGTGATGATGAAAAAATTTTACTTGGGATTTTTGAAATAGGATTTTTATTAATCAATTGATTTTGAATTTAAGATACCCAAAGCATTTGAAGATGAATTAAGGATGGAGTAGAGATTCCCCTTGAGAGGGTAGGTAAGTGTAAATAATTTGGATGGTCACTCATAAGGAGAAATAGGATAAAAAAGACACTTGGAAAAGAGTGAAAGAGAAAGGAGAGGTGAGAAAAATTGGAGAAGGGGGTAAAGAATAGGTGATGATCACCTTAGCTAGTTAGTTAGAGAAATGTTGTAGGAGATGTAAATAGGTATATGCCAATGATTTTGAAGAAATTTTTAGAAGTTTTGAGAAAACTAAATTTGATATAACACATGATGATATACATCAAGGTATAAGGAACCTTGATGGTTTTTCTCATATTTTTGAAGTACTAACTCATATATGCATGTAAAAAAGACAAACAACAAATATGTCCCAACAAACATACTGCAAAGGTACAACATGATATAATGTACCATGATGACCTTGGTAGAGTATTTTTTGGTTCAAATATAAAAACACATAAAAGAAACTAATATTCAAACAAAAATAATAAACACATAAAAAATTACCTCTTGGCAAGTTAAAAACCAATGATAAATAATTTTGATAGTGAGTATGATGTCAGATTATGGGACCAATATATCATATGGGATGATATTTTTAACTCTAAATACAGATAAATAGTGAAGAGTTAAAATAAATAACATATGTGATTGAGTGTTTTTTGTGTGATAAGGCATTGGTGATAAGACAATTCATTGTGAGGTTTTTATGGAGTGTTTGTTTTTGTGGTGCGACCAGTAGAGCTAAACTGATAATAGGGAACTTGTCATGACACAATTTTTTTTTAGGGATAATAAAATTACTTATGTAAAGCATGAATACATACATAATACAAATATTTGCTAAAGGTAAAAGGTGATAATGGTGGATTAATGCTAAAATGATATTAGTGAAACTATATGGAATAAATGAAGTGTACTTCAATTTTCCCCAAGTGTAAAGGATACAAGTGGAAAATGAAAATCAAGTGTCTACATATGATTCCCACAAGAAATTTTCCATCATGGTACTTTTTGAAGGTGCCATAGACATGTTTTCACCATAAAATAATTTTTCTCTTTACTTTTAAAATATTTTATTTATTTTCTTATTTGGCTAGCTTTATAAGACTGATTTTGTTAAATTAGGAATGGAACCACCTAAGGTGCAAAATTTGTCTTGGTTTCTCCAAATATTGACCATAAAGTGTTGTTAGCTTGTACACTTATACATCATATTTGGAAATTATGACATAGAGACCCATCCAATTGGGTTCAAATTTTCTTTTCTTCTCATGATATTGATTTATATGTTTCTAATTTTCTTTCAGAATAAGATCACAAAATTTAAAATATCTAGTTTTTATACTTATTGTAGCTATGGTACAACATATTTTGGTATGACTTGAGGTGATTTAGCATATAAAGTTGGAATTCACTAAGAATTTCTAGTTCATATAGTCATACCACTCTATATTCTTCATCTTTGATGAGGTCATGCAACAAGATACAAGGAGGGTAGCTCAATCTCAATTGGTGGGATAGATTTAATGCCAAAGATGAGAGAGTATGGGGTGGCTCTTATGGGGTTGTGAATTCTTGTATGATAATCCCATAGAATAATATTGATTTGTAGATGTTAGTCATGATCAATGCCATTTTAATAATATTTTCAAGGATTTTGATGAGGGTTTTGTTATACACCTTGTAACATTAGCTATTACCTTGTAGGTAATAGAGAGTGAACCAATTTGTATTTGTAATTGGTCACAAAAATCTCTCACCTTGTGGTTTTCAAAGGATTTAGCATTGTTGATGATAATGGTGAAGGGGATATCATAGCAACATATTATATTATGGAGAATCAATTTGAAGTTTGTTCACTAGTAGATAGGTGAGAGGAATGACTTTGGCACACTTAATGAAGTAATCAATAGAAATGATGATGAGCTTATGGTTGTTGAATTATGAGGGAGTTATCTTGCTAATGAGATTGATGCCCATAAAAGAAAGGGCCATGGAGTAGTAATCATTTGGAAAGATTGAGAAGGTGCATGGATTAGGTCCCCATATTTTTTACATTCTATAATTTACTGACATACATCATGTTTGATTATGAACCAATCATTTCATGTTCTTAATAATTTTCCAATTATAATTTTACCAGTAGTGTCTAATCCATAGATTTCATCATAAAATTCTTTGACGCCATGTTTAATTCCTATAAATCTAAACATTGTAATATGGTGTCATCATAACCTTGATGATAACATTTATCACTAGGGAGGGTGAAATGATATGTATGGTGAATGAAGGATTTGTAAATTGGTTAAATAAAAGGTTATATGTAAGGGCCTAATTTTAAAATTAGAAATGTCATGATGCCATGGAAATTTGTGACTAACAATTTTCACATATAATTTATGATCCAAAGATTCCTTATGCTAGAATCATAATTTTATCAACTAAGAACTAACATTTTGGAATGTTGGTGTCGATGCTAAGGAGAGAACCAATGGTTGACATAGTATTATCTTCATTTTTATTCATACAAGGTACTTTATCAAACTAAATATAAGTAAAATATTTCTTGAATATTTCAACCATTCACTTGTATGGGATGATTAAATTATCATCTTCATTTTGATATTCATCATTGACCTATTTGATCACTATATGGGAATCACCAAAAACTAAAAGGTGTGTGATGTTCCATTGAACTGTGAGCTTGAGGCTTCAAAATAAGCTTCATATTCGAAAAATTTATTGGTGTAAGGAAGCCTAATTATATGATACCTATCCTCAAGCCATTGGTGTTGAAGGAACCATCAAATTAGACCTTCGAATTAGGTGATTCTTTAAGAGTGCGAATGGATTCATTTAGGAATATGATCTTTAAATTTTGGGCTCTACGAGTGGAACTTGAACCAATCAATTTTCCTCTACTTTTCCCTTGATTAAATTTTGATCAACATGCTCAATATCAAACTCAATAAGTAACATAATTCATTTATCCATTCTCCCTTTAGAGATATTTTTTATTAAGATATTTGAGGTAAATTTTTGTGATAAGATTATTTTAATGATTGAGCATATAGTGCCTTAATTTTTATAAAGTAAATACCACATCTATACATGATTTTTCCATTTATGTAGAGTTAATATAATATCCAAAGTTAATTTTATGCTAATATATTCAATATCCCTTTCTCTCCCTTGACCATTATGTTGCGCTAGAAGGGCTCCCAAATTAGCAAGTGGATTGGTGATACACTATTTTAGTTAATAAAAGGTATTTTGACATGAATCATCCCAGTGATAATCTTCATTCTTCTAAGTAGGAGATGCAAGAATTTTTTGTATTTATTTGCAAGATGAGAAATAAATCTATCTATATCCAAAAGCTTTATATAGACTATAAATTTATTTATGTACACTTTTTTTTTAAATGATGAATTTTAGTGCATCAAGTTCCTAAACATGATACTAAATACATATTTATTAGGATTGAGATGGACATTGTATTCCCATAGTCTTTGAAAGATGCATTATAGGATTTTAGGATGCTCAACTCAAATATTTGACTTGCATAATAATTCATCCACATATTATTTAACAATATCATGAAGTGTGTCATGAAATATTACTATCATAGTTAACTGATAGGTTGCTACCAAATTGTTCAAATCAAAAGGCATGATTCAATAGTAAAATTCAACCCAAGAAATGATAAAAGTTCATTTTTTTAATATTAAAGTACAATTTGGTATCTAAAAAATCCATCCATAAGTGACATCATTTTAAATATCCTAATATGAGGTCGACTATCATGTCAATGTTAGGAAAGGGAAAATCATCCTTGGGACATGATTTTTTAATATCTTTAAAATATATGCATACATGGATTCCTTTAGGCTTCTTTCTAATAGGAATAATATTAGATTTATAATTAGAATAATAAATGTTCCTGAATGAATCCGACTTCTATTACTTTTGGAAATTCATGTTTGTTAAAGAGAGTGATTTGGTTATGCATCTTTTTGAGCTTCTACTTCACTAGTTTAGAAACTATGTGTACATCAAGATCCAATACACTACTATTTGGATCTCTTACTACTTATGAAATTAGAAACATATGCAAGTAGACATCAAAGAAAGAAGCAACCTTCAAGGCATACAAAAAAGAGAGGAATGAATAATCTCATCTAAGTAATGTGTTTGATGATGAGGAATCCAACTTTGTGAGGAAATTGAAGAAAGGTTTTGGAAAACTTATAAAGGTAAGTTACCTTTCAAATGCTTCAATTGTAACAAAGTTAGTCACTATGCTTCTATGTATCCTTTTGGAGAAAATCAAAATAGTAATCAATACAAAAACAAAAAGAACTTTCACAAGCATAATAAGAACCTCTATTCAAAAGAGGACAATAGCTCATTTGAGGAATACGATCAATGTGTTTCTAAAGAAGAAGTTATATTCATGGAAATGGAAGTATTGGGAGATGAATACCACAAGTTGTAGAAGATGATGAAGATATGCAAGATTCAAATGAAGAAGAATGTTAATTATAATTAGAAAGATAACTCATCTCTACATTGAGTGATCTCAAAGAAAAAAGGAAAGAAATCAGAAATTAAAGTTGAAACTTGAAGAATATGAAAATATGTTTATTGAATAGAAGAGGCAAAGAGAATTGAAGAGGTTATAAGAGAATAGTTGAAATCAAAGGGAGAAGTCTATTAGAAAATTCAAGATGAAGTTGTGTGCTTAAGAAAGGAATTAGAGAAAGCTAATGCTCAACTAAATAGAATTCTTTATTAAAGTTTTTGAAAATTTTAGAGAAGCCTGATGAAACGATCAACAATCAAAGAGAATCCATTGATAAGTCTAGTTTGGGATATAATGATGAAATGAATTCAAAATCCCCTAAGAAGAAAAATATGGAGAGATTTGAATCAAGTATAAAAGAAGGTAAGAAGAATGAAGATGGCTTTACCAAAGTCAATAATCAAGAAAAAATATTTAGAGGTCCAACTATTGCAAAGAAATCATTCATAACCAAATTTAATTACTCTCTTGTTAAATTGTTTCTTATATTATTAATATAGTCATAAGGTTGTTGATTGTAGAATCAATGCAAGAAGAAATAACTTTGTGAGAAAAAATATATTTGCACCTTTAGTTGATTTCAATATCATATGTTACAAGTGTAACAATTTTGGGCACAAGGAAAAATTTTGAAGTGGCTTTCTAAAGCCTCCCAAATAGGAAAAGAAAGATGTGGATATTTCTACTAGTCACTTGGAGGAAGAACATAAGATGGAATGGAAATGGAAGAAAGAAAAACAAAAGACTAAAAAATTAATGATTTTTCAAACTATATTTCATTCTCAAGAAAATCCATGGGTTATTGACAATGGGTGATCTTGTCACATGACTGGAGATAAAATTAAATTCATCAGCTTGACAAAGTGGAATGGTGGTTCAGTTAAATTTGGCGATAATACTACTACAAGGATATGTAGAAAATTCAATTTAAGCATTGATGGAAGATCTAGGACAGATGATATTCTATATTAGGAATAAAGCATAATCTCCTAAGTGTGAGTCACATGTGTGAAAAAGGCTAAAATATCACATTCCATTATCAGGGATGTGAAATCAGAAAGGCTAAAAATCTTTTGACACAAGCAAGTAGGACTGAAGGTAACTTGTATAATCTCACTAAACTCAAAGGAAGGAGTTTTCTTTTGGTACAGTTAGATGAGAATTAGTTATGGCATAAAATGATGGGTCACATCAATTTTGATAACCTTGTGAAGATCAGTTCTAAGCATGTTGTGAGAGATATGCCAAAAATTTCTAACCCTATAGGCACCTTCTATAAGGAATGTCAACTAGGAAAGTAAACAAAATTAAGGTTCAAGAGAAAGGAGTATTCTACTACAAATCCATTGGAGTTGGTTCATGCAGACTTATGTGGACCTACAAAGATAAAATCTCTACAAATTGAAAGGTATTTTATGTTACTAATTGATGATTTTACTAGAATGACTTGAGTTACTTTCTTAAAATAAAAACCTGAAGCATTTAATAGATGTAATATTTTTAAGGCTATGGTTGAAAATGAAATTTGGTGAAATGTCAAATGCCTAAGGTCTTATAGAGGTGGTGAGTTTACCTCTAATGATTTTGATTTTTTTTGAAGAAAAAGAAATTAAAATACGGTACTCTGTTGCAAGAACTCCTCAACAAAATGGAGTGGTTGAAAGATAGAATAGAACAATTCAAGAGATGGAAAGGAAAATGCTAAATGAAGCTAATTTTCCAAATGTATACTAGAGTTTGAGGTGGTTCATACTCTTTTCTATATCCTTAATAGAGGATAGATAAGAGTAAATAATTGCAAGACACCATATGAGTTATGGAAAGGTAGACCTGCATTTGTTAAGCATTTCAAAATATTTGGAAGTAGATGCTACATCATAAGGGATAAATAAAATTTGGTCAAGTTTGAGTCAAGATATGATGAAGTTATCTTTATCGGTTATTCAACAAGAAGCAAAGCATATGGATGCCACAATAAGATACTGCACAAGATAGTTGAAAGTGCAAATGTGAGAGTTAATGAGGATCTACATAATTTTTCATAAGTTAAAAGGGATTAGTATTTTGAACAATTAGACAATACATAAGAAGAATATGAAAGTACAAAAGAAGAAAATCAAGGTACAAAATAAGTTGAAGTGGAAAAATAAGTTTTAGAAAGAAGAAATGCAAGAGGACCAGCTAGATATGTTCAGAGAGATCATTCTGAAAACTAGATTCATGTAGACAGGGATGAGTGTGTTCTAACTAGGAGAAGGTTAGCAATAATGAATGAATAGGTAAACTTATCTTTGTTATCTAAGGTTGATCCTAAATATTTTATAGAAGCTACTAAAGATGAGAACTGGATTAATGCAATGGAAGAAGAATTAAATCAAATTGAAAAGGATGAGACTTGAGAGATTTGGATCACTAACAGTTTTGGCACGCCCGATGGGATAGTGAACTTCTTCTCAATTCATTTTTATGCATTTTGTTACTGCTATTTGGTGTGGACAGCAGTAGTTTTTTCCTTTGGAGGCAAGTTTTCTACACACCTAGCAACTCTGGAAGAATAACAACCGGTTTCAATCAGAAAAAGTGTTGGTATGTACTTATTGTCAAAATCAGACCTGGTTTTCTTGCTTTACAAGAAATTTCAATGAATTTACAGCTTCTATGAATGCTCCAATATGTCTACATTTCATGGAGACATGTCCTATCACCCTACGTTTCATGAAAATGTTGCTCATATACCCAATTATCAGCCATATCAAAATAAGAACGCAACTGTTTTTAGTCCAAGTACTTTTTTCTATAGGAGATTATCAATATTCTCCACATGTTTTCCACCCACCCACTCCTACTCAATCTCAATATCAGCCAGTATATGCCCAGAACTAGTCTCGAGAAGGATATTTTGTTCCAAAACAATAATCATGTTCTCATTTGCAGCCCCAAAATGTTGGTCATATGGGGATTAGTAATATTGATAGTATATTGCTAGATTTCCATAGGCAGTTGGATGAAATCAATAGAGAACAAGAGTATCAAATGTAGCAGTAGGAGGTTGGCATGCATCAGGAGGAGTTATCCCATTAGGCATACATTCAAGAGTAGGAGATGGAGATTCAAAGGAGACAACATGAGGAATGTCTTGCAAAGCAGATAGTTGTAGAGGAATTCCAACCAAGGTATGAAACCCAGGTAGCCCCTTCCTTTCCTAGATTTAGCTCAATTCCTCATGCAATTTTGAATCATCCTATGAGTGAAGAGGTTCCCAAGTACAAGTTCCCTAGCTTTAGACAAGAAGAACCTATTGAGCCATTGAGTGACCCTACCAATGAGCCTTCTACCCGTAGGTTTCCAAGTTGGAAATGGCCATTTTCTCTACCCTATGAGGTTCCTCCATCTATCATGCAATTGGAACCATGCTCTAACATCTAGAAAGCAAAAGAAGAGCAAATCCTTGGCCAGCACAACTCACTCAACATGGAGGAGACTAGAAATATAAATTTGTTGCATTTAGCTATGGAGGAATACAGGCTACAACAAAAAAAGGTTGAACAGACAAAGGTTTCTCAAGATGTATCTTCCTTTGTTTTAACTAACAATCCTCCTAATTATGTTGGAATTGATCTAAATGTTTCAATAGTTCAGCCTGGACAGTGGGAGGAGAAAGTGAAAGTGGTTGTTGAAGAAGAGCAATGTACAGTCGGATTGGATATTTTTGAGCATGCTATGGATGAAAGGGTTAATATTGAGCTTTATGAAGAGGTGTACACTGATATAATTAAATGTTTTTGTTCAAAATTGGATGAGAAGGAATCTGACCTTATAGAGGATTTTGGCACTCATGCTGAAATTCAACAGTAGGTTCACAAGTTTGAACAAGAAACTTCTCATGAACCTAATGTGTAATGTCTTGTCTAGTTAGATGAGCTTCCTTTCTGCTATATAGAAGAACTGGAAGCTGATATACCAATTGAAAGTATGTTTCAAGAGGCTACTTCATTGTTTGAAAACTTGCCTACCTCCATTGAAGAAGAAAGGCCTATTTTGGAGTGCATCTCTTTGAGTGATAATGTGGATTTTAAGGTTAAACAAGTTGATTTTAAGAGCCTTCCAAGAGCTGACAACTTTGATAAGTTATTAGTTACCTTGGTGGAAGGTGATTGTTCATTAACCATGGAGGAAGAATAAACCTGGAAAATCATTATGCAAGGTGAAGCCACGAAGCAGGACAACCATGAAAAGCAGGAAGAAAGAGAAGTATCCAACAATGGCAGTTCAAAGTTTGTTCATTCCAGGGGCTATCCAATCAGATACTTAGCCAGTTTAGAGGCCATTGAATTACCAAAGGTCACGCTTGCACCCAAGTATGAGGATGCAATTGAAGGAGTTGATTTTGGATTTGTAGCTAAAAGTGATCAGATTCAACTCGCTTGTCCAGTTCAGGATAGCAATAGGCATGATCATTTTCAAAATGCAAGTGAGTTTATTTGCATATTTCATGAAACATTGCAATAGTCTATTGAATATATGCATGTGTTTCATGTTCTTTGAGCAATGCATAATCATGTAATTTATTAGTTGCTGATTAAAAAAGGGTGTTATTTTGCAAAGCCTGTCAATGGTTTTGTTTGACCAGCTTCTTTGTTCATTAGAGTAGGTTAGAGTAGTTTCATTTCAGATGCATTTTCAATTTTCCCTAAGTTCTTTTCAGCATAGTTAGGTAGTTTTCATTCTACAGTGTTGGGTTTTCAATAAGTTTCATGGTGTCATGCGTTGTTCTGATGAGTTATAGCAAAATACAATGTTTTTTTCAAGTGGTTTCAACCTTTAGATGACTCAGTGCCCAATGGATAAGCTTTAGGCAACTGGTCGAGATGTTTTACAGGAAAACATATAACAGATGTCACCAAAAATGTTACCTAATTTTTAGCTTTCAACTAAAATCAGGTAACTTAGTGTTTATTCTTTTGTGTTTCATTTAAACATTAAAATATACAGCATGCTCTACTATGTTCATTAATATGCATAAAGAAGATTGTAAATAGATTGCATTTATTCCAATTTTTCAATTATAGATAAATAAGAAAGAGAACCAATATGTATTGCAAATGTGATCTTTATTGATAATCATGAGTGTATAAATGTCCCTCACAAGCCAAGGGACTAGCTATCCTAATGCTTATAAAGAAGAGATTATACACATATAGATAACAGAAAATAAATTGCATATAAAATGAAAAGGAACCTGTCATTTCCTGGTGGAATGATGAATCCCGTTGGCTTGGCCTCGCATCATCTTGATCCTTCCCATTGCTCTGCTTTCATTTGACACCCTCCTCGTTGCTCCTAGGTTTCTTGCATTGGATAAAACAGTGTTGTTAGAGCAATGAAAGGTCCCTGATCAAAATTATATACAAAACATCCATAAACATGTAATCTAATGTCTACAAGCATTAAAATAGAAACATACCATACGTGTCCCTGAAAACAAGAAAAGGAGTGATCAAACACACCTATGATATACTTTGTTTATCTAACTATTTGTTCCTTGTGCAAATTTAGGACAAGTCTTGTTACTGCTCTAATTTAGCTAATTACAGCATGTGGTGTAAATGTGGCTCCCACGAGGGTTGAGCCCAGCATGCTACCCTTTGATGTTTTAAGAGGGATAGGAAATTGATCAACTTGATCAAATCAATGATAAACATGCTATTGATGCATTAAATCAATATGTAATCACACCAGTTGATCAACTTTCATTATCAGATTCAAAAGATGCAGCACATAATGTGAGTTGTCAAGAAAATCACACTTTATCCTTTCACAATATGCTGACATCGTGTCAAAAGGAAGGTATATTTTGTTGGATATGTCTTCAATCTTCTTAAGTGGATCCAAGATCCATTTTATTAAAGAAGAAAATGATTTTAGTGATGCATCAAGTTCAATTATAGATGCATTAAGTTCAATTATGCATCTATTAAAATAATGAAAGAGACATCAATTCATCCTTGAAACCATCATGAGTCATATGGGGCAGCAAGAAGGGACAAAGATAATCATGCATTGTTGCATGAGATACACTGTCCAATTCATCTCACTTCAACCCTATTGGAAAAGCACACATCACTTACGATGGTGAGCTTTTAGGTCACCACCATAAGTGACATATGTTTTCCCAATAGGATTAAGGCAAAGGGAATGGTACAGTACTGATATTCATTAACCAATCATGAAACATAGAGATGAAACTCATTTTAAAGCCAAGGCAAAGGGAATGGTAGTGAGCATAACAATGACCTTCAAGAGTTTACAATGGGCAGTCTAGACAACTAAGTGACTGTTAAAAGGTATCAGTCTCAAGATGCATTGATAACAATGAAGGATGAACATCCTATGGCATAGGAGCAATGTGAATATATGAGGGTATATAGTCACTTTTGAAAAGAGAAGGAAGTGAAGGAAACAAACACAGTGGTGAAAGTAGGCTACCATCAAGAGCAATGACAACATAGCGAGTTGAATATGCCCATCAATGAAAGGCCAGTCCCTAATCTCTAGGATCAAGACAGTCCCAACCATATAGTAGGCTAAAGTACACAGTAGAGTTGTCTTTTTTATTTGAGGCAGCCCTAGTTAAAGGATATCATGGCATCAAAGGTGGTGAACAGCCTAAAGGAGAAAACCATAGTAGGGATAGCAACAAAAGAAAGAAATGAGAGTGACCTTGTCACTATCTATGGCTAGGCACCTTCAAAAGCATAGTGGACCTATTCACTGCCAAAAGTGATAGCCTCTAGTGGTTTTGAGGCTACCATTCCTAGAGGAAGAACAAAAAATCAGAGGCAGATATAGAGATTATAGTCATATGATAGTGGTCTTCAAAGGCACACTCATCAAAATCAAAGTAACAGCCTCATGAACAGCCATTAGTGTTGTAAAAAAGCATTGATAGTCCATGATTTCAATCATTAAGGTCTCAGGAATTTTCAAACCTAAGCTTAGAACAGTCCCTGTTTATAGACTATCATTATGAATCTTGTCATCAAAAGCTACAAGAGTTTTGGAAAGTTTTTTCCAAGAAGGACAAAAGACAGTGACCTTTAAACAATTGCACAATTATAAGGAAATCCATGTCAGCAAAGATGTCAAGCAAAGTATGAATTTTTGTAAAAGGAAATGATTGAGAATGTAATCCTTATGACAGTCTTATAAGACAATGATTCACCATAGTAATGCACATTTCATGATTCTTTAAACAGTACCTGGGGTAGTAATGAAGAGACTGTGTAAATGAATAGGGTGATAATCACTGTGACAGCCATTTGCACGGTCATCTTAATAAAGGGGGTAGTGCCTTAGAGATATTTATGGCAATGCCATGAGCCAATATCATATATATAGAGGTCATGTTTACTAAGGTAATCATGTGGAGGATTAAGGAGCTTGCAAATAAGTCTATAAGGACACCACAAAGTAGCAGATCAAGATCATGAAAAAGGGAGTGTACTAAGACCTTTCCAATACTATGGGTGGTGGATGTGGTGAAAATCCCTTTTTGACTGATACTAGAAGCATCTATGAGTCAATAGTAACAGGGAAATGGATTATGAGCATAGAGCAGTCCAGACACATGATTATACATGTTGAAAAGGAGATAGATGTGTGGATCTATGGCATTACAACAGTCTCTAATGGAGGATAGCGCCAAGCATTTTCTTATGGAACAGTTGAGTGAGATAACTTTTTCTTCAACTAATTACCGTCTCAGGAAATCTCATTCATATTATGTCTTGCTAGATTTATCACAGTAAAAAAACAAGATTCTATTTTTTTTAGATCTACAAAGAAATGCAACATATAGAAGCATGGCCACTTCATGCAAAGGTTCTTAGAATACAATGTGTTCAATCACAAGAGTGTTGTGTGAGAACCATCTAAAAAAGCATACGTCCATCGGGTCGCAGTGTAATACGACTATGAGACTACAAACCCTCAAAGACAACAACAAATTCATTGATAGTTAAAGAAATGATAGTGGCATGCTAGAAAAGGGTAGTATTCAGTAAGGAATGGAAAGGATGTGAAGAGCCTTTGAGTTATAGCCATACTTTGCAATGGCATTGAATCATTTTTGGCAACCATTTCTTCTTTGCAGGGCAGCATTCTTTTTGTGCCAACAAATCTGAGTTTCTTCACAAAATCAAAAAGCAAAAAACCCATTTTGTGTTTTGCATTAAAATAAAAATTCAAAAGTTTTGAAGGAGAATATCATGGAGTTTTTATTTTTAGAAAGAGCAACAGAAGTATGTAAAAAAACCATTACACTTTCATGGTCGCGGCCTAAAAGTATTTTTCCCTTCAAAAAATTACAAAATACTTGGGGTTTTTTTTTATCTAAACTTCAAATACAAGAAGAGAAACTAACTTTCAACATCATACTTGTATGGAAGCTCAAAGTTTGAGCTTTATTTGCAGAAAATGGAGGGATACAAAGCTGAAGTGAGTTTACCTGAGCTCAAGGAACATTGATATTCAAATATGCAAACATTTTGATACAAATTGCTTCCATTATTAGCTTCAGAAGACCAAACTCATGATGGCTGAAGCAAATGAGTAACCACAGAGGAAGATAAAAGCAACAAAAAATGATCAAAAAAATGCTTTTAGCTGTGGCCTTTACTCATCAAATGGCCTTCAAAAGATAAAGAAAAATCCAAATTTTGTCAAAAGAATCAATTACCTCTATGTTTCCAAATGAAACCACAAAAACCAGTCAGAAATCTTCCAAAAAGAATCATCTTCCAGTGCTTTCATGAAACCCCATGGTGGCCAAATGAACATTCCAGAGAGGCTCAATACAAAAAATGAATGGCTCTTTTTGCTTTTCCCCATGTTTTGGGTTAGGGTTTGAAACCCTATGATACTAACCAAAGGTATTTTTTACCTTTGCTTTAAAAAATGCAAACACAACTTAATGCGTTGCACGAGCTTAGAGTTAAAACATATGCCTTAGAAAAAAAAAATTCCTTATGTTGCATTTTCAGGGCTTAGGCAATATCTATGGGTAAAAGCACAAACCTGTGTCACACTTTATAAAGGAATCGTCCAACAGCAAAAAAAAATTTGAACTTCGACCACATAAAAGTGGTCTTTATGTTTTGAATTTCAAAATGGTGTAAACTAATGAAATGTAAATTTTTTGATGTAGTTTATTCATGTAATTTTTAAATTTAAAAAAAAACTGTTTTCATTATGTTTTTATCAATTTAAGGACAAATTTTGAATGCTGAAAATTTCAAAAAGAGTGACTTCACGGACCAAAGAAACAAATTGAAAAATACTTCATTTCACCCTTTTTTTTTTCTCCAAATAGGTAACTTCAATATCTTGTGCATGGAAAAAAAAAATCAAATTATTGATGTATATTTTTCTCGTAATAACGTTTTAAAGTCAAACATGTCATAATTTGACAGTTTTCACGGACCGTCAACTATTTTCAATTTTTTTAATCATTTTCAAAAAACAAAATATACCCTTTTCAAGAAGACTCTCTCCTCATGTGCCCCATTTAAGATTTAATTTTTTTTAATAAGTTTTACTATTTTTTTTTTTAATTTGTGATCAACCTCTTTTTTAATTTTTAAAACCTACTTGCATTATTTTAAAAATAAAATATATTAAAACTAATCAAAATATTATAAAAAATATATATTTTGATTCTCCACTCCAAGCTCTACAAAAGGGTATTTCTATTTTTTAAAGATTATTCTGACTAGAGAAATACTCTGCCAAAGTTGAATGTTTTAGAAAATTATGAAAAATGATGAGTTGGCTGCCATGTAGGATGCCAACTAGACATTCTTGGTCGAGAGAGTTTCGGCCGAGCATGTTTTGGCCAAAACTCTCTCGGCCGAGAATGGATTGATATTTCCAAGCCGTAAATACCTGATACACTCACTTTTCCCATGTTTTTGGCCAGCTGTATTCCCCCGAGAGGGTTTCAACCAAAACCTTCTCGGCCGAAAATGTGCTTGCCATGTCGGTGCCACAAGGTTTCGGCAGAAAGTGACTCGGCCTAATGTCTTCCGGCCAAAAATTGTTCGCTTGAAACCATTTATTTGGGCAAAAGTGTGACACACTATTGTGCTTTTACCCCTACCTTGTATTCATTTTGAAAACCACACACGTGCCTTAGTGTTTTCTCTTTGTCTCTTTGAAATTTGCAAGTCTTTCAAGACTTAAGGCTTTGTTTCCAGCCTCCCATCACTTTGAGTATAGGTCTTTCAAGACTTATGTTATTGCATTATCTCCCATTAAAACCATGCTTTGTTTTATATTTTGCATTGATTTTAAAATGTGTGGCATTTTAATTAAGTGGTATTTTATAAATCAGTTAATTACAAATGTTATTTTAAAATGCAAGATAATGGTGAGTTAACTTTGATGTATTTAGGGGTGGTTGAGACAATGATTATTATTTTGCATTTATTATGAAAAATGTAAAACATTGACTTAAGTGATAATTTATAAATCACTTAAGTCTAAATGTTACTTTAATGCAAAATTAAATGCATTGAACTTTCAACACATGCTTTTGGAGGTTTGGTTGAAGATTTATGTCTTCTAAACATAGTGAAATAGGTTGAAGACATGTTTGCACACCAAAAGTGTGAGTCAAACAGTTTGGAGGCATGTGAGCAATTTGGAGGAATATTGACCAACATGTGGAAAGTGTGAGAGTTGTCTTTGACTGGGCTTTTGGAGGAAATGGGACCATTTTGGAGGTGTTTTGTCATGCTTTTCTGGTGGGTCAAGTCATGGCTTGACTTTTCTACACTTTGGAGGCCTTTTGGAGTGATTTTGGAAGGCTCTTTTTTTGCCTTTATGCTGCATCCAACTAGAGGTTCTAGATGGACTTGTGTAGGCAGTTGGTTTCAAAATTGCTTAAATATCTTCAGACTTGAGTTTTTCAGGGGTTCTTTTCATTCTTTCTGCACGGCATTGTAGGTTACTTTGGAGTTTTTTTTAGGCAAAGGATAGCATTGTGACTCAATATCAGACATGTATAGCAGTATGTGACACCATTTTCATTAATGAAATTCAATTTTTACCTTCTTTGAAGCTATCTCATTATGTGCAATGTGGTGATTAATGAATGTTATTGTGAGTTTTGATAACTCCTTCAATGCTTGTCTCATTTTAGCACCTTTAGGTAGAATAAACATGTATTTCTACAAGTTGTAATTTGTGCATTGGTTCAAATAGTCTTTTTAGTTGTGAAATATTTCCTTTCCTTTAGAAATGTTAAGAGAACCAAGCCTCCATACAAAATACTTGTGCATTGATATGTTAAATATCTGATTTGTGTTAAGTTAAGCTAAGTTTTTTATAAGATTGTGTGTTAAAATAGTTGTATAGGTCTGAGAAATCATTAGGTGCATCACCATAGGGGTTTAGTTTATCTATTCATGTTTCTTTCTCCCCTTTTCCCAGCAAGGAATAGTTTAGATGACACCATCAAAAAGGGATACAACCCATAATCTGGAGGTCTTCTTTCACAATAGGATACACACAACCTAAAAGTAGTCTCATGTTACATCAAAAACTGTTGAGTTCTTTCACAACTTGGCATAAGGGGTGCAGATTTGGATCACTAACACTTTCCAAACTAGGATAGGTAGTAAGGACTTGGATCTTTTAACATATCATATCAATGAGAGCTACCAAAAAAGGTATGAAATCCAACATCATGATAGTTCCAACCACTGAGTGGTCATACTCTACCCTCGGTCCTTCAACATTATGGTGCAAACAACTAGAGTGATGAGAAAAGGCCAATCTCTTTCATAGCATCTTGAAAATAGTAGTAGAGTGAATTATATTGGGTTGTTTGCCTAAGGTTGTAGGCATGAACAGGAAGGCACCATTGTGTTCCATGATTTTTAATAACCAAATTACTTCCAAATTCATTATTGCAATCAATTTCCTTTTGCTAGTACATGCTATATGAAATATTTGTAATGACTGTTTTTGGTTGTTTTTCCAAAAAAACGTTCTTAGTAGTTATCTCTTATGTGCATATATTTCGATCAACACAATCCTTTAATTACATATTATAACTTTTGAATGTATATTTTACTACAGTGTGTGATGAAACATGTTTTTATTGTCATTATCATGGATAGGAATTTGCATCGTCCAATTTCTAAAAAGACTAGTTTTAGGAGGTTCAGTACAATGCTATTACAAAATGACCTAGAAAATGAAGATATATATTTGATAGATGATGACCTCGCTAATTTTTTTGCAAGTACACAAATAGCTAATGAAGCAATGATACCTTATTTTCCTCCAATTACAAATAGGGAAAATTAAGAAACATTTAGTTCTACTCCATTTGAGCATTATCCTAATGTTTTGTTCTCCTACTGAATTTCACTTACCATCCAAACAACCAAATGGACAAGATAATCCACCTTTGGTTCGTCCATTATAGAAGGGAAGGACACATTGGAGCATTTCAGACACTATGGTCCTTATTGAAGCAAAATACATCAAGAAAGACGTAGTATCCGGTGGTGGGGCAATGAAGAAAACTACAACTTTTGTTAAAAAGTGGAAAATTGTTCAAGACTATTATTCTCATCATGTTATCCTTTAGACAAAAAATTAATGTCGACATCGATGGGAGCATATTTTTCAAAAATATAAAAGGATCAAAGATTATGAGTCACATATTCCCTCTGGCCATGATAGCTATTGGATTATGACTAGTAGAGAGAGAACTAAAAAAAACTTCCACCAAACTTTCCAATTGAATTGATGGATGCAATGGAAATCAAATTTGGCACTGATAGAGCTATTGATCTTGGGAATATAATTATTGATACTTTAGATAAAATTATACATTTAGTGAGAATATTTCGTCTCCAAATGAAAATTCTCTTGTGGATGACTTTGATACAATGAATGCAACAGGTCAAGGCTCACAAAATACTAATAGTGAAATAGAAAAATGGTACACTAGTAATTTAAGAGGAAATCAACATTCAAAACTACTTCTATGAAAGACACTATTATTGAAAGCAACAAATTAGTTGTTTCTACATTGCAAGTTGTTGAGGAGGGACATATGAAATGCCATGAAAAAGAATATGCTCTAATGGAAAGATGTTTAAGGAAGAATTAATTAATTGAAAAATGATTTCAGTTGGAAGAGAAAAAGGTCAATGTTCAAATAAGCATGGTTGATGCTCTAAATTCTATTGGTCAAGCAATGCTTAATATTTCTGAATCATTTTCAAATGAAAAATGATTTGCTCAATGTTTGTACGTAGTTAAGTCAAATTTTGTATGACAATTAAATATGTAAAAAACAATATGTATTTCAGGTTTATTTCAACACAATGAGTTTTGAATGTGGATTTTTTTATTATTAGTTTCTAGGTAATTTTATATGTCTATCTTTATCATTCTTCCTATGCTTTTGTTGGGAATGGAAAAAATATGCCAACCAGTGAATTAGTTGATCTATTTGCAACACTTGCTCGAGAAGAATTAATGACTTTTGTAAATGGTGATATGAATTATGTAAACATGTAGAGCCATAAAAATTAAAACTAAATCAATTTTATAGGGATGTAATTGATTTCAAAACATGTTTTGAATTTTGAATAACTTTTAAAAATGTTTATATTCATTTTGTTAAGTTTTGATTCTTATATAATTGTTGGGATTTGTATGTGAGAGTCGGAAGACCATAATCAAACTATTAACAGCAACAACATAGGTTATCTATGCTTGAGGGCTTTAATACCTAGTCAAATGTATGTATGTTGAAATCATTCAAGACTTGAAATAGATTATATCTTCTTTCACGTGTCAATCATTCCCTGGTGAAGAAGGCTCAAGTGGCATGTTCTCCCATCATGTGTGTTTTAGTAGAGAATACCCATGTTGATTGGTGGCATCCCTCTAGCAAGGAACCTGATGTTGAACTAAGTGGTAGCCCAACCTCTCACTTTGTTTAATCATGCACACTAAGAACTACAAAATCAATGGTTCCTCAACTTTCAGCACAAATCAAATCTATATGTTCACATGAAAAATTTCTATGAACTTTTGTAAAGGGAGTTTATATTATCATAGGAGAAGTCAATACAACAAATATTTTTGATATCTGTTGTGGTATATTAATTACAAAGGTCAATAGTAGTAGTCATGTAATATTAGTAGTTCATGATTTTGTGATTGAGAGAAGAGCTTACAAGAAAAAAAAATTCTATTGATAGTTGTAGTTGTAGATTAAGTATAAAGTTCAACATTAGCAATGATAGTATTAGCAGAAATTGGATGCCTATTTACTTAATTCATGATTTTGTCATTTGCAACAAAGATTACTAGCAAAATGATACATCCTAGCTCTTGAGGTTACTCATCTTTCAATATGGATATGATCGCTAGTGGGCTCATCTTAATATTTTTTCATTTATTTATAAAAAATGGACCTTTGTTCAATATTTTTGTTGATGTGGTGTGTTGATTTTCTGTTATATATTAGATAGTTTGATGACATGTAATATAGTTTGAATATTTGAAATTAAGAATATGTGGCAATTAAGGTTGTTGTCCTATTTGGAAATTGTTCATTTATTAACTCTCAACTATGAAATTGAGAATGCAATATCTTAGTGCTTGTAGAAAGTTGAATAATTTATTTAAATTTTTAAATAGTTGTAGTTAAAATTTAATAGTTTTGGCATGATTATGAATTACACCAGAACATATATTATCCCCAAGACCTTGCAATCCTTTTTACTTGAGGTAAACCCATTTGTATTTCATTTCCAAATTTCCATTTCTTATGGCATATATATGCATTTCCATTTTTTCTCAATGGAGTATGGATACCATGTCTCTTGAAGGATATTTTGTGAAGACATAATGATATATTTGCTTTTTGTTCTTTGGCGTTTAGGGCCTTTACATTTGGCCATTATTTTCTTTGTAGGTTATCATAAATGGTGTTTGGTCTGAGATATATAAACATATTGATCGCCTGGTTGTTGATGCTGCTACAGCTGATACAGTCCCTCTACCTTCTTGGGTTTATCAGTTCATTATCTTATAGTTGCTCTTCGCATTCAATAAATTGTGCTTTGGTGAGTTGTCTCATGTTAATTGCTATGTTTTTGTTGCTAAGAATTAAATTAGAAAAAAAAAACATTGTGCCCTGTCTGGAATCTTCGGAAGTACGGAAGGAAGTTAGAGCTTTTCTGCATATTTGTCCTTGAGCATTTCTAAAGCACACGTAAGCCTTAATATGGTAGATCAGAAAGATATTTTAGTTCCTCTGCCTTTTCAAATTTTAGATTTGGCAATGTTTTAGTTATCATTAGTGATAGACTTTTCTAGCAGATATAGACTTGCACTAGATACAAAAATAAATACAAATATATCATATAAAAGCAGCAGTTAAAATAAATGAAGCCGGAATAAATATGAAGTATACTTGTTTGTATGGTAGCATTGTGGCTGTTCAATTTATAATTTTCATATAGGGAGACGTACCAGTGGCCGTCAGGGCTAATTTTGCGCATTCGTGTAGAGTGCAAAATAGGTCTGATTTCAAAAAAAAATTGGGCTTCTTCGTAAGCGACTTACAACCTTCTGGGTATTTAAAACATGCCTTGTGGAACCCATAAAGCGAAAGGTGCTAAAAAGGGGTGTTTTTAAACCTCTGTCCCCTACATCTTTACCACTTTGCCACTACCCATTCATTAGACAACCAATAAAAACTTACAAAAATTCAAGGTGTTTTCAATAGTTTTCAATGTGTTTTATTTTTTTGGTCAACTACACATTTAGTGGTGAACATATATTGGTGTAATTTGTAAATTTTTATTGGCATAATTAAAAAAATGGAATGACTAAAATATAAACGATTATTGGTGGGTCAGGTAAACATGGAGTTAACAGCAATTGGATCATGGACAACAACTAGCACACTCCCCTAGATCTTTAGAGGAATCTAGAATAAGCAGAATAATTTAGAGAGGAAGGATATTAAATAGAGGACAGGTATCATGTACTAAAATAAAATATCCAGACCTGCCATCAGAATGCATAAATAAGTATCACACCTATTAGATACACTTTTATCATTTGTCTTTGAGCTTCATAATAATCCTAGGTCTTGTTATACTGATGATCATCTATCTAACATGGATGTAAGTCATTGTTATTGATGATGTGACACCTCTCTCATCTATGCATGAAATTTTTATACCTCTTGATGATATGTTTTTTTACAAATATCATTGTCCCTATGTCATCGATTCATATTCTACAACTCATTATAATACACAACTCTTAGATTTCCCTTACATGTGATGATAATGAGCATTTACTCATATTGAGTGATATACTTATAAATAAGTTGGATAACTTGGCTATGATGATTATCTTAGTGATGAGATTTATAATGGTTGCTTCTATCACTAGCGACATGTGTTGTTCAACTCCACATAAGATCATTGCATATATTGTTAGTTCATAATGACGTGTCTCTCATACTTGTAGCTCATGATCTATTAATGATATGTTTAATAATGATCATAGTGACACTTCTTTGTTTTCTTATGATGAGGTTGATGCTTCTTTAATTCATGATGATTTTCCTTATAATAAATAATCTTTTAGCATTGAAAACATAAAATTTGAGATGAAAACAATACAAAAGAAAACTACATCCTTTTATATACTCAATGCTCACCTTGAATTAAGAATAATAAAAAATCAAATAATAGAATAAAACAATTTATCAATTTTCATGTTGTTGTAAGTAAATTTTATCAAAGGATTAAGTATGTGGTTACTTAAATATAAATTCAAAATGTTTATAGCATATACCTATTAAATATGGTTGATCAAATTTTGGGCACTTGCATCTTCATTTATAACTTTTTGGGAGGGAGAATGAATGGTGGGGATTTGTTTGGAAGATCAATGATGGAGAATGGATTAGGGAGAAGGTGAATGGTGTCAATTTCTTGAGGATGGAGGGTTGGGATTAAAATCGTCTACAAATAGCAATTATTAATAAATAATTAGTTGCATAAAAAATAGAAGAGAAAAACACTTACTTGGTCATTTATTTTTTTAAACGGTGGAGATAATATAGGTTAATTTAATTATCTATGTGAGGCAGAAATTGAAGTGATTAAATAACAATATTATTGAATTAGATGTGAGTTGAAAATTGACGTAATTAGATGATAAGATTATTTAATTCGATTTGACATGAAACTTGAGGTGAGTAAATAACAAGATCATTTAATTATATATGACATTAAGTTATAATAATTATTGATTTAGTTAGTTGGTGATTAAATAGATTAATAGAACAATATACTTATTTAATTAATTCAAAGTAGATTAGATTAATTAATAATATTATCATTTAATTTTAATTGATGATGATGCCCCCATTAATGGGGTCTACAATGTTCAACCTAAGGCAGTTGCTAGAGCCGAAATAGTTTGGCAACCTCTAGAAGAAGGTTGGGAAAAGCTAAATTTTGATGGCGTCTCGAGAGGAAACATTGAAGGAACTAAAAATTCACCTCCCAGATGGAACAAACAACACCGTGAAAATGTATGCCCTTTGATATGGTTTAGAAATGGCCATCAAATAAAATATAATGAAGTTGGCCATCAAAGAGGATTCCCAACTAATCATTAATGCTATAGCCAAATGGAAAACCACAAACTAGAAATTGAACAAAATCTTAATGGTCTGCCTAGACCTCCTAAACATATTGGAAGATTTTAAGCTCACCCACATATACAAGGAGGCTAATAAATAAGTCGACGTCTTGGAAAATAAGGTAATCAATGACATCACTTTAGGCTACGATGTCATTGATAATTAATTTTAAGGTGGCCAATTAATAGGAGGAAATGACAGCTCCCACAACATGTTCGAGCGACAGGTGTTTGCAAAGTATGTCATGCATGGCACTCGACGATAATGTACAGTGTGAAAGAGTTGGCATGAAACTTTTCACTTAGGTTAAATAATGGTGAAGCATGCGAAGAATTGGCTATGAGGAAAGGAAAAATTTGGAGGAGATAATTTAATGGGATTTTTTAAATAGTATTTTTATTAATCAGTTGTTTGATTAATTGATTTTGAATTTAAGACAATGTTCCATAGGGTTTTGGGGACAGGGATGGGGGGGCAGCAGGGGACACATTTCGGGGATGTGGGGATAGGGGGTCTAAATTTGGGGGTGGTGGGGGCTAGGGTGCTGAAATATATATAGTACTTGAAAAAATAGTTATAAAAAGATGTATAAGAATTATACATCTTGGAGACATCAAAACTGGTGGGGGGATGGTGGTGTTAGTGGTGGGTTGGTGGGGGAACATCCCCCCCAAATCCCCAAGTCTTTGAGATGTCCCCATCTAGGAAATGTGGGTATTTTTGGGGGTGATGCATCCCCGTGGAACATTGATTTAAGATCCCAAAGAATTTGAGGATGAATTAAGGATGGATTAGGGATCCCCCTTGAGAGGGTAGGTAAGTGTAAATAATTTGGATGGTCTCTCGAAAGGAGAAATAGGATAAAAACGACACTTGGAAAAAAGAGAAAGAGAAAGGAGAGGTGAGAAAATTTGGAGAAGGGAGTAAAGAATAGGTAATGATCACCTTAGCTAGTTAGTTAGAGAAATATTGTAGGAGATGTAAATAGGTATATGCCAATTTGATTTTGAAGAAATTTCTAGAAGTTTTGATAAAACTAAATTTGGTATAACATATGATGATATACATCAAGGTATAAGGAACCTTGATGATTTTTTCTCATATTTTTGAAGTACTAACTCATAAATGCACATGTGTAATTTCCTTGTTGGACGAGAACCCAACGAACAAGGGAGTTCAATGCTTCCCACGTGTTCGGTGGCTTGTGCGACTCGGATCCTCCAGAAAGTGGGACGATACCCCCACTGACCCTTAATGCCAAGGGTAGCCGCCCTCACTACTAGGCCGATATTTTGGTGTAGTGGTTACGCCTTAGTGGTATCAAAGTTGAGGTCTCGAGGTTGAGCCCCATGGAGCATGGTGGGTTGTAATGTCCCCGTTGGATGAGAACCAAACAACCAAGGGAGTTTAGTGCTTCCCACGTGTCTAGCAGCTTGTGAGACTCAGATCCTTCAGAAAGTGGGCGGCCACCCCTGACATTAAGAGTCAGTGGGGGTATCATCCCACTTTTTGGAGGATCTGAGTCTCGCAAGCTGCCGGACACATGGGAAGCACTGAACTTCCTTGGTCATTGGGTTCTCGTCCAACAGGGACATTACAACCCACTATGCTTCGTAGGGCTCAACCTTGAGACCTCTGCTCTGATACCACTAAGGCCTAACCATTACACCAAAAGACCAGCCTAATAGTGAGGTCGGCTACCCTTTGCATTAAGGGTTAGTGGGGGTATCATCCCACTTTCACATACAACCAAAAAGATGTCTCAACAACAAACTCATACATGCACATGCAAAAAAGACAAACAACAAAGATGTCCCAACAAACATTCTTTCAAGGTACAACATGATATAACGTACCAAATATATAAACACATGTTCCAAATCTTCACTCGCATGCTTTGATATGATAGAAATAATTAATAAAATTTCAATTGACAGCTTTTCATTAGTTTGCAAGTCAAGCTATGGGATTAAAAGGAAATTAATCAGCACTTTATCACTCAATGATCTCCAGTGTAGCTTGTTTGTCGGTTTCATATTTCATGACGGTGGCATATCAGGGTGGTGATTTCTCTCAGTATCCAGGTTTCAAATTAGTTTCCAGATTATGGAGCATCAACCAAAGAATCTCATAGTACCATTATGTGTAAAAAATTATGAATAACCCTTCTATGGTTACTTATCAAATGCAGAACTAGGCCAAGTTTTTAATGTCTACTACCCAAGTGTGGTAGAATGCATTCAAACCATTCTTTGTGAAGATATATATCGACCCCAAGCTCCATGAATCATCTTTTCATCCTAGGTACTATTGATATTTGCATCTAATTTCCTTGATCTTATGCAAAAAAATTAATATCTTGAGGTGATAATAGATGAAGTGGTTTGTGGCCAGTTTCTGGGAGCTAGTGGTCTATTATGCAATGTTCAAAAGTGATTTTGATAACAGGAAGGATTGGCTAGGGGTTTTATTTCCAAGATCTTAATTGAAGCACAAGATAGTTTTTGTGACTGTGTATGATGCAATTAAGCTAGCTTTGCAATTGAATTGTGCAAGAAACCTATACAAGGTATTGGATACACATTCTGAAGAAATTGGTATTCAGCTGGTATAGGGAATAAAGGAATGGTATTTTTCCATTTTGTTTCTCCATTTTCATCTTAATCATCACAATGTGAATGCTCCTCCTCAGCTATTGATCTTAGGTCATGTAAATGATGAGGATGACCCACTTTAGGAGAGGCATGATGAGAATTATGTGACAAATGGTGATAGGGTTTGAATATAATTTGAAAATCTATGTCCGTTTGGAAGTATTTTGTTGAAGCTGCTTTCAAAATCAATTGTAATTTTGTACATCTCTAGTAGTTTCTTGTATATATTTTGATATAAAAATCTTTTCATATGAACCAAACTTTTTTTGGCCCTGGCAATTTTTGTAATACTTTATTTATATAATATAATCTATAGGAAAAATACCTTTTACTTAAAAAAAACATGATATAATGTACGATGATGACCTTGGTACAGTATTTTTTGGTTCAAAAATAAAAAAACACATAAAAGAAATAAATATTCAAACACATAAAAAATTACCTCTCAACAAGTTGAAAACTAATGATAAATTATTTTGATAGTGAATATGATGTCAAATTTTGGGAGAAAGATATCACATGGGATGATAATTTTAACTCTAAATAATTTTTTTGTGAAGAGTTATTTAGGAAAGAACTATTGCGCAAACAATTGTCATTGCACCAAAAGATCGATCTGTTAATGCTCGATACAACCTCTAGAGTTAATGAATCCACGAGAGGTGGTTAAGCCATGTCACAAACCCAAGTGTTGCACTACACAACATAAGGAGACCAAGGGGACACACCTTGCAACAACCCTCCCTAGCGCAAGAGAGGGATTCAAACCTGTGACCCAAGCTTTGATACAAATTGTTGCACAAATGGTTTCCATTGCACCAAAAGGTCGACTTGTTAATTCCTGATATAACCGCCAGAGTTAATGAATCCACATAAGGCAGTTAAGCCATGTCATGAACCCAAGTGATGCACTACACAACACAAGGAGACCAAGGGTGCACACCTTGCAACAATAATGTATGTGATTGAGTGGCTTTTGTGTGATAAGATATTGTGCTCCTAAAAGATAACTCATTGTGAGGTTTTTATGGAGTGTTTGTTTTTGTGGTGTGATTGGTAGAGATAAACTGATAATAAGGGACAAGTTTCATGATGTCAATTTTTTTATTAGGGATACTCAAATTACTTATGTTAAGCATGAATAAAAACATAACAT
Organism: Sequoia sempervirens; assembly: GCA_007258455.2. Classification (NCBI taxonomy): domain Eukaryota; kingdom Viridiplantae; phylum Streptophyta; class Pinopsida; order Cupressales; family Cupressaceae; genus Sequoia; species Sequoia sempervirens. The sequence goes on along the minus strand of VDFB02009622.1, from coordinate 102,114 downwards.
AAAGCTTTGCTAAAGGTAAAAGGTGATAATGGTGGATTAATGCTAAAATGATATTAGTGAAAACTATATGGAATAAATCAAGTGTACTTCAATTTTCCCCAAGTGCAACAAATACACGTGGAGAATGAAAATCAAGTGTCTACATATGATTCCCACAAGAAATTTTTCATCATGGCACTTTTCCAAGGTGACATAAACATGTTTTCACCATAAAGTAATTTTTCTCTTTAATTTTTAATTATTTTATTTTATTTTATTATTTGGCTATCTTTATAAGACTAATTTTATTAAATTAGGTATGGAACCACCTAAGGTGAAAATATTTCATTGATTCCTCCAAATATTGACCATAAAGTATTGCTAGCTTGTACCCTTATACTTCATTTTGGAAATGATGACATAGGGACCCATCTAGTTGGGTTCAAATTTTATTTTCTTCTCATGATATTGATTTATATGTTTCTAATTTTCTTTGAGGGTGATCCCACGATACTGGTTTACAATTTGTGGCCAAATTGGACACTGAAATATTTTTTTCTAACTACATCTTCACTTTCAGACACCTATAGCAACTAATCCATGAGGAATTTGAAGATGATGCAAACTAGAGTTTTGTGACATTTTGGCTGTAGATTCTAAATATATATTTTTTAAAAAAATTGGAATCAGATTGCACTTCTTTTTCCATCTCCTTTGAAAACTATTTTTTTTCAGAAAACAACATTTTTAAGGAGTGACACTCACCGTATAACGCATAACTTTTTTTCCATGAAGGATAAAATTCTAATTTTCTCAAATTTAGATTTATAACTATGATATCTAGTGCTTCCAATTAGTTAGATAGTGTTTTATTGAATATTTTTTCCTTGCTCAAGTTTCAAAGTCAAACCAATCACAATTCAGACATAGGCGGACCGTATAACGCGTAACTTTTTTTGTATGTATCAAAATTCAATTTATTTTTTTTGTTGGATCAAGGACTTCAGTATCTAGTGCACTCATATTTTTCAAAAAAAAAATTATAATATTCTATTTTTCCACATCTGCAGAATAGAGAGCTTGATTTTCGATGAAAAACCTATGTTTAATAAAACTAAAAAAATAAATAGATAATAAAACCAAAACATATTAAAATTATATTCATTGGGTAGCTCGTTCCGAGGACTACCATCATCCAATTGAGTTTGTGAAGTCTCCTCCATTTTCATCCTCAACTTGACCTTCGAAGCGCAAAATTTTGGACTTTTTTGGTGCCTAAGGGGGAGAAGGGGGGAAAAGGGTGGTTCGAGCGAGCTAGTGTTCACGCGAATCTTGAAAAAATGTTCGATCGAATATAGGTTCGAACGAACCATATTTTCAACTAACCAATTCAAATTAATATAAAAAATAGATTGGTAGGCTAGTTCGAGTGGACTCTTAACTAACGTCCACTCGAACCCCTTGCCATGAATCCATTTTATTTTATTTTATTCCATGTTTGCAATAGTTGTATTTTATAATATATAATATTAATTATATACTTTTTAATCTATATAATAGTTATTAATAATATATAAATCATATATATTATTAATAATTATAAATAATATACTATATACTTATATATTATAAATAATTACAATAAATATTATAATATCAATATACTTTTGAATTAAATACATTAAAAAATATATTGTCTAAATAAATATAAAATTATAAATAAAGAAAATTTAAAATAAAAATAATAATATATTATAATTTATAAAAAGAAAATATTTAGTTTAAATATAAAATGCTTAGTTTAAACATAATATTTTTCAAATATTATTTTCCCTCATCAATAATGAGGTAGTGCTTGTTCGCCGTATAATTAAAATATGCAATTGATTGAGAAAGGTCATCAACAAATAAGACTTTGACATAGGAATCGTAAATATCATTTTAGAGTTTTATGATAACCAATTAATGAATGACGTGTTGTGAATGATAGGGATGAGAAAAAACCAACAGGTAAAATATCAAGATATGGAGAGAGAGACAAAGAGAATTAGAGATAGGTAAATAGAGATGGTGAGAGGGAGAGAAAAATAAGGGAAGATAGAGATATATGGGAAGAGAAAGAGAGATTAAGAGATATATGGGAAGAGAAAGGGAGAGAGAGGAAGAGATAGAGAGATAGATAGGGGGTAGGGAGGGAATGAGGGAGGAAGAGA
>VDFB02009622.1:0-99765 GCA_007258455.2 Sequoia sempervirens | reverse complement strand
GGTAGAGGGTATAGGGTTTAAGGGTGTAAGGGTTAAGGGTAGAGGGGAGCTCAAGATAGAAGGAGTGAGTGAGTGAGAGAGAGAGACCCAGGAGAGAGGGAGAGGAGGTAGGAGGGAGAGACTTGAGAGAGAGAGAGAGGGAGGGAGTGGGAGAGAGATAGAGGGTATAGGGTTAAGAGTAGAGGGTACCAGGTTAGTATTAAAGTTTCCAAGTTAAATCTAACATGTTTTTCATAATTGGAAATAGATTTATAAGGAAAAAATATTGAGGTGTTAATAAAATTCCTAAACACACACTTGCGAGAGAGAGAGAAGAAACAAGCATGTACCTTGTTTCTTTCTATGATAATTTTCCAAGTTTTGTTCACGCCTCTTTTGTTCTTCTTCTTTTGACAATTTTCATTGAGATGTATTTTTTCTTTTTCTTTGTTGTCCCATTTTCTTCTTCAAGTTAAAGATGACTCAAAACAAATCCTCTACCAACTTAGGTAAATTCTCCTCCAAATTTTGCCTTGATTGATAAAAATGAAAAATTGTCAAGTCTATAATATTTGCCTCCTTGATAAATGTGCAAAAATCTCTTCTCCAAAATATGCACTCCAAGTGATATAAATGTGAATTAATCTTGCAATTTGATATGGAATAATGAAAAATAAGCTTGTATTTATATGAATATGGGAAAAAAAATTAAAATTAAAATGCATTCTAGTGTATGGAATAACTATCCTAGTTTAAATGAATCAAGTGGTAATCGAACAAGTTATTTCATTGTAGAGTTTGTTGTTATTTAATGTATACGTATGCAACATAGAGAAATTTTAGAATTTTGTTCCTTGTCAAAAAGATAATATTCCTCAAGCTTGATACCAAAGGTGCAAGATTATCTCAACCAATGAGATAACATAGTGCTTAATAAAGTCTCTTAGATAAATTATGCTCATTGCAGAGTAAGGGAACAACCCAATATATAGTAGAGGAAAATTTCCACGGTCACTCTAGTTAACCAAACACACCTTGATGGTTCTAAATCAATAGTTGAGATATTTTCATTTGTAGGAGATGTAGAGAGGGTAGAACAATGATTTGAGCACATAGAGGTATAATTTGAATTGAATTTTCTTAATGTTTCAAAGAATAAATTTTCCTATCCTAAGTTGAAGCTAGAAAATTATGCATTGAATTTCTGTAAAAATCTATAATTTTATATGGTTGTAGGAAAGCACAATCACATTAAATAATGGTGTAGATCAAGAGATTATTTATGAAATTATTTAACATAAAATTTTATAACTTAGAGGGAAAGTGTTTGAAGGATGATATAATTATAAAAGGAATGTTCCTACCTCTTCTTTATAATTATATTTTGTTCTCTACTCCTCAATGGTTCATGTTGCTTAAGTCATTTGTAAAAAATAGGAGTTTTGTGTACCACAAAGTGATGCACTTTATTTGTTCTTATTTTGTATCAAGATTTTAATTTCATCATTTTTATCAAATTTTAAAACTAGAACATGTGCATTAATAAATAGGCTTGTAAATACACTCATTTATAAAGTATCATTAGTTTACTTGCTTGGGAGTCATTTATTTTATAACTTTTTACTGCTTACTATAAAATTCAAGGGGTGTGTGTGCAAAATATTTATTGTGATCAACACGAATGAACTTAATTATAAAGTGGCATTCATTTCCTTATCTTTGGGAATATAGGATCAAATGGGATGTTGTGATCAAATGAACTAACATAAAGTTTCACAAATCTAGGGGATTCTATAATAACATTTGGGACCATTTTGATGGTCTTTGTTTGTGGTTCAATGTCAACAAAACTTATTTCAATGTACATTATTGATTTTTGGCTAAAATGAAATAGCCTTCTCCTAAAATTCTGCTAGAGATCAAATGTATATCATATAAGCAAATGTAAGTTAGAGATCATCAAATAATCAAATGTATGTATATTGAATATAAGCAAATGTATGTATATCATATAAACATTTAAACATAAGAAAACACATACATACATGTAAATAGATTCAATGTATAAACATAAACATGTTATAAGCAAAGAGGTCATCAAATAAGCAAATATATGTTAGAGATAAAATGTATATCATATAAGCAAATGTAAGTTAGAGATCATCAAATAAGCAAATGCATGTATATTGAATATAAGCAAATGTATGTATGTCATATAAACATTTAAACATAATAAAACACATACATACATGTAAATAGATTCAATGTATCAACATAAACATGTTATAAGCAAAGAGGTCATCAAATAAGAAAATGTATGTTAGAGACCAAATGTATATCATATAAGCAAATGTAAGTTAGAGATTATCAAATAAGCAAATGTATGTATATCATATAAGAAAATGTACGTATATCATATAAACATTTAAACATAAGAAAACACATACATACATGTAAATAGATTTAATGTATAAACATAAACATGTTATAAGCAAAGAGGTCATCAAAATAAGAAAATGTATGTTAAAGATCAAATGTAGATCATATTATAAGAAAATGTAAGTTAGAGATCATCAAATAAGCAAATGTATGTTTATCATATAAGCAAATACATATAGTAAAGATCATAAATCTAGTGCAGGGCCTAATATGAATGTTGACTCCTAGTCAAATGACCATCTGAATGAGAACCCTGCTCTGATGGATGTGTCGAGCCCTGCAGATAAAATAGTGTACACAATGTGTTAAATACATATAATATATTAAATAAATTTTATGAAAGTTATTTAAGAATGAACTTGTATTTTTAAATATCTATCTAGATCTATGCATACATATGCATGTACATATACACGTGTAGATACAAAAATTTAAAACTCACATGTCCACTGGAAGCATAATCATTCACAGAGTTACGTTGATGTACACGATCTAGACCAAGGCTAGGAGTAATATGAGGTATGTCCACCTACAATATATATACATATATATCAATACATGAATATCTAGTTAAAAATAAAATTTAAAAATAATTAAAAAAAGAATTGAAACATGCACATGCACACATACATGCATATCATCTCATATTGGATGACCTAAGTCCTCTGCAACGGTCGTCTCCACCATATCAACCAAATGTTCAAGCGATGAGTCAACATCTACATCCATCTGATTTGTCCCATGTCATGCCATAAATGATGAGTGAAGGGAACTATGCAGGTGAGATGGCATTGGCGATGACGAACTAAGACTGATCAACATCTCAGTAAAACCCATAGTCTGTGCAGCAGCCAAATGATCTATAGGTGGATCCCAATGTGCACTAGTGTTGGGCTAAGAGTGATGGGATCCTATATGTGAACGAACTCCATGTGCCAAAAAATCTCTGACCTGCTCTATATTGATCCCATAGTCTAATGCGATGAAGGCACATGCCTCAAAGAGGTCCTCAACCAAACAATGCAGAGTCATGCGTGCCATATCTCCTGTAAGTCTATCAATTTGTGTGGGTGTAGGGATGATCACCGTTGTAAAAGGATCCATGTTGTTATGTTGTGTTGCAAATGGTGTGGATTGTGAATGCCTAGACATCAAATACTGACCTACACGATCAGTAGATATCCTAGTGGTGGCAATTGTAATGTCACCTACAGTATCAGTTGCTTCCTTTTGGGAAGCAACAAAAACCTGATCTACTAAGGGGGCCAGAGTTGGGGTGAGAGCAGGAGACCTCTCACCAACCAATACCCTAAACACTAGGGCTGGTCTATCTGCTCGATGATAGGTGGGCCTATCGGCAATCCTGCCACGCCCCTGACCAAAATATGGTGGAATGTCCAGGTAGTTGACTTTGAGGCCCAAATGGACCTCGGCATACAACTAATGAACAAAATATAATGGAATCTGGTCATTGTTTGGATATTGACCATGTGTTGCGAGAAATTGTGGGTAGATCAATGGGGCCATAGCATGATCCACACATTTGGTGACTTGGTATCCCCTCACCTTACGTTGATTTTGATAGAATGGAAAACAAGTTTTTTTAATCATTTCTTTGGTCACAGCATCATGTATTTGTTTAAATTGAACCTCACCATGTACTTCTTCTTGCATGTAGGAAAGAATAGCAGCTACTCTATTAGGGGAATATGCACTAGTCTGTCCAAGTTCATCTCTTAGTTTTTCTAGGCTTTGTAATATTGGCATGCAAACTTCTAAATGTATCCCTGTGTTTGTACCATCTGCTAATGAGTCTCTCAATCTCTTAATCTCATTAGTAGTATTTGCAAACAATCTTTCTGGAGGTGGAACAGATGCATTTTCCATATTATATGTATGTACACCTAAAGGAGCTATGAGACAAGTCTTGCTAAATAATATATCTAGATCTAGGGAATAGAAATCTAAAACAGTTCTAAATAAATTGACAAGTGTGCACATGATATATATATATATATACATATATATATATACATATATATATATATGTATATATATATATGTATATATATATATATGTATATATATATATTGAACCTATAGGTTGCAAACATATAAAATATGCATCTTATATTAGATTTGTGTATGCAAGATAATATCACTAGTAATTTGAATGCTACTTGGGATGACAAATAGAGCATTCACTAGTTCAAATAATTCATCTAATCATCAATAATATTTTCATACCATTAACAAAAAAAACATTCAACATCTATCATAGTTTTTAATAATCAAAACATTCAAATTACTAGATTTCACACAAAACGTAATCTAAAACAATTCTAAAATTTAAATTTATAAGTGTGCACATGATACATATATATTGAACCTATAGGTTGCACACATATAAAATATGCATCTTAGATTAGATTTGTATATGCAAGATAATATCACTAGTAATTTGAATGCTACTTGGGATGACAAATAGAGCATTCAGTAGTTCAAATAATTCATCTAATCATCAATAATATTTTCATACCATTAATGTAACGCCCCGCCGTGCAAACCCCAAAGGAACTAATAAAGATGCAATAATTTATTTATTTTTAAAGAAGAACATAATACAATGTACTAAGTTGCACGACTAATTCCATTGGGGTACACGAGGTGACATTACTACACTAACCCATAACGAAGATAATAGATTAAACAATAATTAAGCAATTATGTAACACCATTCATTCTCATTTCATCATTTAAAATATCTATTAAACAATAACCATATTCATAACATGTGTACATATGACAACGAAAGATACTATAAAGATATGAAGCATTTATATTACCACAGATATAACACAACTTAACACAACTATTACAAATGATCATTCCTAAATAAATACATGGCCTGAATATACATTACATCCAAATGATAGTAAAATACAATTGACTGAAAATACATCTCAATAACTACATATACCAATTACATCAAGGTCATCCCAACACACGTGGGAGATGATACATCAATAATGAATTACATCTGAAGTGTAAACATCCATCTGGAACATAAGAACACTGGATCAATAGCATCTGCCAAAACCCTGCAACAAAGATACATCTGCAACTAAAAAGGGAACCCAACGGGGTGCGAAGCACGTTCCACCCAACCACCCCCGTGCTGGGAGTAGACAAGGAAGGATCCCCAACCAAGCACGTCTAACAATAACACAATACTAACTCTAGACAGACAACTTAACATCAAATACCACATAGAAAACTAAGCAACGATAAATCCAAAAGGCACAACAACAAACCACTTCAGAACATAACAACAAGTCATAATCACAACATCAATGAAACTTGTAGCGCCCCGCCAGGGAATCCAAAGGACAAAGTATTAATTAGCAAATTATCTAATAATTTTTTTTTTTAACATTCATATATATACAAATGTCTAATGGATTCCATGACGACGTTACTTATACATTATAATTAAGAACATATTACCATAGTATTAACGTCATAAACACAAGTACAAATCATATTCGTGAATAAACCACTTTTCAAAACTTATACAATTCAAGACATTCATAAAATTCAGATTACATCCAGTGAGATTCTCATAAGATCTCGATACATCATATGATGTTACAAAGAGTACACTCATTAACATGAGATAAATATACAATAAGGGAAATGATCTCCTCATATCAAATATCCACATCCGAACATGATCTGCGTCCAGTGTCTCGATCATCAAGGTATCAAGAACCAGCTACAAGTAAAATGTCATCAGCAAAAGTATCCAATGAAAGTGTAGCACGGTTTCCACCCGACCACGTGGAACCCGAAGGTCCACTCCCTCCGTGCTAGGAGATAGTGAGAGGTCCAGAAGACAATCAAACAAGAACAATGAACATACAATACATTACATGGTTGACCTCACATAACGACATGTCCACATCATATGCTTTGAGAGACGACCACAATATATCAGTTAACTCCACACAATGGACTATATTCATGCATCAGGACAGAGTGTCATCACATAGTTGTTCTAAGTTACCCTGGTGAATCTTCCTAGACTACCGGCCCTCTTCCAGAGTTACCCTGGCAGTCTCTAACGATTCCCGGCCCTTAGATAAACACATGTGGAATCGAATTACCTTTCAAGGGAACAAGGTATTCGACAAGCCATTCCAGGCCTTCTCAACCTACCCTTAATCTAAACAAGCATTAAGGCACTAGGTGAGGAATTTATATATCTGAACTTAATTAATGAATTCCCAGGTACATTTATTAATATTCTCACTTAATTAATAACTTCCGATAGGTTACCCTGGCCACCACTTTGGGTTCCGGCCCCTAACGAAAGCCACTCTTCCTAGAGACATGACGCCACAACCAAATACTAGGGCTGCCAACATGCGAATAAAATAATACTATAACAAAACACATCTCTTTCATAGTGCAGTCGTGGAACAATTCGAAACACCACAAGGTGACAAATAAATTTTGCATGGCAAGTCCCATAATGGAATAACAAAGTATCAATATACAAATATCAACGTTCTAGCCTCTAGAAGGAAAAAGAACGTATAACTAAGAAAATCAAATACAAAGTAAAGCCATTAAGCACAAAAAGGTATAATCTTGAATGATCACATCGTTCACAAGGCATAGACCATATAATTCCATAATAACTCAAGGGTGACACAAACACCATACTTGGCTTAAATCTAAATACCACATAGGTATGATATGCCACGAGTACAAACAAATTTCTAAATTAACATTATCAAAAGATTACCACCTCCCATTTGAGATAAACACAATATAAAAGTTGTTCATGACGACAATTCAATAATAAAAAATAAAATAAAATAAAATTAGTTTTAAAACAACAATTTAAAAACCCTTATTTGTTTACTAATAAACAAACCCAATTTAAATATTTACATTCACATAAGATTAAACTATTTCTATGACTGATCTTTATCAATAGTAACATGAACAAACAGATTCAATTTTCGTACAAATCATTATATAACAAATCAACCACAATTACTATCTAATATGATAAAAATTAGATTATAATTCATTTTCTAAATAAAAATTCAATTAATAAATCACACATATATAAATCTATCTACTGTTGTAACCACCCTTTCACTTCAGTCTACAACAAATTTCTTTATTAAATATGCATGCAATTAATTGGATATCGTGAAGATAAGGGGTCAAGTAAAACAGGATTGAAAATTTATACTTCCTTTTACAACCGAAGTTCAATGGCCCCATAAATGATCTGACTGAAGCAAAGGTTAAGTGAAAGTCTAAATGACGGATTCCATACTTTCAATCACTAATATAAAATCATTCTAAGACTACGTTTTAAAGAAACTACCTATTAAGATCAATCTGAATTCTCAGGTTTTGGAAACAGCGTAATATAAAGAATAAAGTCTATTATATATATATATATAATTATATGAATTGAAGACTTAAAGATTTGAGAGAAAACTTTAATTAATGACCAGGATGGAAGTCAGTCAAACAAAGGAAATACGTGTACTAAGATATAATTGATTACAACTTTATTTTCATTAAAAAGAGAAAATAATGGCGAAATTATCTAAATGGTAAGTATGCTACTTCCGTTTAAACGTTAAATAGTGGAGCTATCTGTCAGTTATCTTTGAGGTTACTCATGGTGATAATGGTATGGAATTTTACTTAAGGATAAAGGACTCATAGTACAACAGATAGTCCGCTGAAAGCAAAACGCAAAGGAAGACGCATATGTTAACAAAAATATTAAACAGAAACTACACTATAATTTCGTTAAGATGGAGGGCTAAGCAAAAGAAAACGTGCCTCAATAGTAAAGTGGAGCCATAGTGAAACCAAGAGAGAGATCGAGCAGACTTTAATCGTTGAATCAACAAAAGGATCAGAAATTGCATGCAGGTAACTGCCAGTGAATGGAAACTAAAGAATCTACAACTTCCCATATTCAAGCGCTACTGATGAGACAGACTACGTAGGGAAACAGGAAGGATTTTTAAATCTATACACCCTACCTTGTGCATATGCTACTTTTGTGACAGGATGCATAAGAGTTCAGGAAGATTATTAAATATTACCAAACATTCTATCTCAAGTGCTGCACCTATGATAGATTGCGTATAGTATACGGGAAGGTTATATTTATTATGATCAAAAATTCCGGAATGGAAAAGCATAGAGATAGACTCAAAAAAAAATCAATGTTGGCAATACCCAGCTGAACTTTACAAAGCAAAAGTTAAAGAAATAAAATAATGATTCTTTGAGAGATCAAAACCGTTTCCACCAATTGCAGGCAACGATGTTGAAAACAGGAAAATTAAGTTCCAAGGAAATATGGACAAAGTAATAATGATCCAATATTTTCTAAGCAACTACCCAAAGTTAAAATAAAAAGCAGTGGCTTGGATGTGTGTGTCTGGTCAAATATAAAAGTACAGAGACCTCCCTCCATCCTATTCTATATCATTTACCTTAAGACTCAGCTGAAGATATAGAAAAATATCTACCACGCAATAATACAACTTAGATATAGAATATCCTTTTTTTTTTACGGTTTTATGCCATCATACTGGCTCTTGTACTGTAAGGACCAACGTCTGGTGGCATAGAAGAACTGTTTAAAAATTTCTCTTAAGAAATGGGGTTTCCTGGAATGCAACGATTGCAGAAAATATCTGGGTGAAGTTTTGGTGGCCAAGCAACACACAGAAGCAAGGCGAGGCTCGCAAACCATTTGGCCGAATACCTCTAAGGAGTGATATCTTGCGAATTTTATGAAGCTAGAAATGCACAAATTGAATGTATTGAAAAGGTTTCTAGAAACTTTCAAGCAGCTGCAACAACACAAAACCCACCTGCACATTTAACTGATTACAGAGGCCACTAGTTTCACACACCCATTTAAACAAGGAAACTATCCTTTCACAGGAAGTAAAATGCAATTCTTGACAGGGAGACTCATAGACCTAGCAAATCTTCTATTTTCTATTTATTTGTAAGATTAGGTAGTTAAATCAAGGCAATGAAGATGCATTTGATTATTGGCATATCAACTGAATAAATCAAGAAACATACCGTTTCCATAGTCCAACACCCAAGTTAATTAGTGTCGAGTCCTCCCCAAAGAGAATTGCCTTTGTTCGTTTCTTCTTTTTACTTAAATATCCTCCTCCTCCGGCAATAATCAACAGAGTTTCTTCGAACTTGGCTTAATGAGGACTAGACTGAATCTTTTAGGGCTCCACATCACCCAACTATTCTCACTACCTAGTAACCAAGTTTTTATGCAGAGGGTGTTGCAGAGCTCCCTAACAATCACAGCAGAAGCAATAGAAACCCCAAATTCATAACTTCCCCAAATTTTCTTGCAGTCCGGTCTCTATATGGGTTCCCCCTGAACTTCCGAGTTCCCCCCGTAATATATCCCCCCAAATCTCTTCCAGAAAATCACCGTGAATCCAATTCCGCCCCAAACTCTAAAGGCTAATTGATGCCAATTTTTTTTTTAACTCAAGTGACAACTTTGTGTTTGTAAACATCCATTCCCAAATTTTCTCATGCGGTTATAAACTTAAATATCAAAATATTTTCACACAAAGATATTTTCACACAAGTCTAGTTTCCAGATATTTTTAACTTTTGAAAATAACTATTTTAAAATTCTTTCTTTTCACATAATACATATTTGCACAAGAAATTATTCAATTACTTTTAAAGAAATTCTTTTTAACAAATTCCGCATTCTCTTTTAATTTAATAACTTACTTATTTTAAATTAATAATTTAAATAATAAACATAGCATGAATATTTATTCTAATACTTAAACAGATTTGCATTTAATTAATAAATCAACAAATTAGCCACTCAACTAAATTACACAGCAATTTAATTTCTAAATAAAATAACGCAAACAAAAATAACACGACAAAACAAAATGACAATTGACATCGGGCAACAATAGGAAACTCGTTCAACAAAGAACGATGGTTACATGAGGACCAGACACTATCTCCGATTCAACATGATTTTATTGGGTTAGGGTACGCTCAGACCTGACAAGCAGGTGGAGCCAATACCCGGTACCTGTATCTGCAGGAAACATCAACGTTAGAACATACATATACTCATGTTAGAAAACACACCGTGAAAAAGAATCGCAACATAGCAGGGTACTCACGAATGAGTAATGCCATATTGTCTTCTTCACCAGGACTGACAGGCATAATATCTTAAACATCAAACACGCCATGATATCCACATTAAGAACTCAAAACAACATATCCAAAACACACGTGCATCCACAGGGTTCAACAACTAGTATAACATCAATGTCATAAGTAGAGACAGTATAATATTGTATCCAAAACAGCTACACGACTAGCAAACAATTACAAATAAATTAATTCACATAGTAATAACTGGAGGGGTACTACAAAACTCAAGACATAATATCAAAGACTACTTCCAAAACTAACAACGATAAACCACCAAGAAACATAACACCAAAAACTACTTCCAAAGGACTTCCGCAAAACTACACAAATAGAATGTTAGAGGAGAGTGTCATCGCATGGCTTAACATGAATTATCCAGACATCCTATCACAAGGTGCTGCCTCCATCTCTACATGGATTCTCCAGACAACCAAGTTAAGGTGTCGCCTCCATCTATGGTTCTCCTGACAGCCTATCTCAAGGTGCCACTCCATAGGGTTACTCATGCAGAATCGTTAACCTTTTGTGAAGACAAGGCAACGATCTTGCCAACCACGGCCTTCTTGGTCCCCTTTAGTCTATGATAGCACTAACAGGTAGACGAGGCATCACAATTATCTTGTTAGTGTTTAATCCCCACCCATGGTTTATTACTTAGGTTATCACTGATTAATCTAACTCTACGTGGGTTACCCTGACAGCCCCTTTGTGCACCGGCCCCCACTAGAGCCACTCTCTCTAGACACTCAAGCACAAGAATATCCATCTCAACAGGATTGTATCAACAAGGAAAACTGAACCAACAATGGATCAACCGCGAGGCATAACCCTCTCGCCCAAAATCATACGTATAACATTCACAAACGACACAATTCAAATGTACATTAACATCACATCCAAGGCCAAACATAAGAACAACATCAAATTACTATCCCCACCTCTGGAAGCTCTTAATAATAACTTAGGCTCCTACGAAAGATAAAAAGAATCTAGGGTTTCCCACATAACATATACCCCAGAGAAGAAAATCGAAATAAACTAATGAACAATCTCGAGAAAGCAACTACAAAATGACAACGCCATGTAAGGTATTTCCAATACACAATAACATTCCATTAAATAACTAAATCAACAATTCGAGAATGTTTGATTAAGTTCAAAACACACAAAATATTCCTAATTCGCACCAATACACTATAACATTACAAATTTATATAATTTTTCCTCTTAAACATTACATATAATTAGCCACTTTTATTCAATTATCTAAATAAATATATATATATATATAAATAAATATATATATATATATATTTATTTATATATATATATATAAATATATATTTATTTATATATATATATATATAAATATATATTTATTTATATATATATATATAAATATATATTTATTTATATATATATATAAATATATATTTATTTATATATATATATAAATATATTTATATATTACATTTATATATTAAAACATATATTCAATTTTCTATAATGAAAGTTAGCCACACATATAACATATAATATATATATAAACCTGAATGCAAAAATCCGTATAAAACTAAATTCGAAGGAAATTACAATTTGCAAGGTCCAAACTCTGGCCGCAGCCCATACCACTATGGGTACTGCGGTCCCCACTGTGGGGAGGCCGCAGCCCCCACACGGCTGCTGTGCGCAACCGGTGGTGGTTGCGCCCAGCCCACAGTGGGGTCAGGGGGTGGTACGGCGAAAGTCGTCCACTCTCCCCCACAACAAATAATTTTATTATATATTTTTTTATATATATATTTTCTTTTATATTATATTTTATTAATATTTATTAACCATAATCTCGTCCAAACACAGGGACGGAATTTTAAACCAGTAAATAAACGCGTACCTCAAGAAAAACATACAATAATAAATTTTGTTTCTCCAACGGAATACGGACCCCATAAAAGAATAAAATAATCATTTAAATATAATTTATATGTATCTATCTTATACAATAGTCTAAGTACGAAATTTGGAATACATAAATATTCACAAACATATTTATTTCCAAGAAATTGACAGAGTGTGATAAATGTGCAGATTTTTCTTAAAAATAAATAATAGATAGAATCTATAATACATATATTTATTTGTTTAATCTTATCCATACGTATATATATATATAAGTAGGTATATAGATATATTTATTTACCCAAAACATATAGCATAAATACTAGGAGCAATCGGATCTTCACATAGATATAAAATGAATCGAGCAAATAACTTAAATCCATAATAACAATGATTTTTATTATAAAACAATAATTTTCACTACTAAACTAAAGAATCTCGAAAGGGTTTTACTAAAATTTTCTACAGAAGATCCAAGGGTTTTAATACAACAAAGTTTTCAAATCACAGGACCTCTTTCAATGAATTTCTCAAACACAACAAATAGATATTGTTTCAAAGAACAACAGAAATAATAATAAATAACAGAAGAAAATCTGGAGTCCTTCGTCTGGTGAAGAATCCAGCACAATAATCTTCTTTCGAAAGTGGAACCCCTCTGCAGCTTCTTTTCCAAATTCCTGTCTTTAGCTCATTTTTGAATCTATCTTTTCTTCATCCACAATAATTTTACCTAGAAAACACAAAACCCAAAACTATTTTTCTTTTTACAGATCAAAAACAACAGAGAAAAAACTTTTGTGTGTGAATAATTCTCTCATAAAAATAATAAATCAAAAAAAAGAATCAATAAAGCTCTTCCGCTTTCTTTTCTCAAAATCCTCTTTTCTTATTGGTCCTTTTTCCAGCTTTTAAAAGCACAACTTATCTACAATTTTTAATTAAAATAATTTATTTAATCAAGATGTTATCCTCACATGATTTTCTAATCTAATATTAATAAAAAGATAATATTTAATTATCCTACACAATATTAATTTAATTTAATTTCCTGCATTTTAATTAATTAAATACTTTTTAATTTACAATATAATTAAATTTAACATTTTACCAACGCACAATTAAATCAAAACAACAAGACAACCCTAATTAATTATCTTTAAAAAAAAATAAGATTAATTAGTTAAACACGAACCATAAATAAAATGAATACTTCAATAGTCAAACTATACAATAACAAAGACAAAACTTCAGTCATGACGCAACAACTTACAACAGGACAACGGACTTGGGATGGGGACACTTCCAAATCTACTCCCTTTTTCAACATTTTACCCGTTGGGTTAGTTTAATGCTCGCCCTGTCCTGCCGAAGCAAGTGGAATCGAGACTTATTCCTGCAAATCCTGCATCCAAATATACGTCAAGTAGCACATATATATATATATATAATCAAAACATCCTATTGTGAGAAGGAATTGCAGCGTAGCAGGGCACTCGTGAACGAGTGATGCTACACTGTCCTCTCACCTAATATATTCTAACAATTACAATATCAATGACGAACTAACATTTCTAACCAAATTGATCATAAGATAACATGATTACTTAACTACTGCATCATAACTAATTATTAAACCATTGCATTATAAAATAATACTGAATTCAAATAACATGATCACCATAGAATCATCACATCAACATATAAAACATTAATGAAAAACTATTTGAATAAACAATAATCCAATCAACACACAGAGTATCATAAATCATACTAATAATGTCACACGCAACAATTAACTAAACTACGCATCCACACACACCAAGTCGGTGAATGAATTGCCAACACAAATCAGTATCATGCTAACACACAAGAGAAACCAATAGTAGCAAATAGTATCAGAAATATGGGGGTATTACAATTAACAAAAAAACATTCAACATCTATATAGTTTTTCATAATCAAAACATTTTCATTGTTTTATTTAATTTTCTAAACATTTTACTTATTTAATTTAATATATTTATCAATTTATAATTCTTAGGTTCAAATATCACCCTTCTAGAGATCATATTAGATGGATTCCTCCATAAGAAACTAGGTGAAAGTTTAATTTTGATGGTTCTTTGAGGGGAAACCTAGGGTACTCTAGTACAAAATGTGCCATTAAAGACTTAAAAAATATTGATAAAGGTTGCATCTAAGATTTATTTCCTAGAATTAGTAATAAGGGGAAAGCATCAATACTTAACATTGTTGGTCATGTGAAATCAATTTAGCCATTATTGAAGGATATTCAATGGAAACTATATTTAGCATCATGAAATGATAATTGATCAATTAAAGGAAAAACATCATACTATATGAGGCATGGGAAATCCTTGATTCACCAAAATTATTCTCTAAGTATGTTGCTACCATGAAGGAAACAAGACAACACATCTCTTTTCAAATCAAGGGATTTATAGCATGAATTATTTAATAATTGGAAATTATATGTTAAATAATGGTGTAGATTAAGAAATTATTTATGAAATAATTTAACATAAAATTTTATAAAGAGGGAAAGTGTTTGAAGGATGATATAATTATAAAAGGAATGTCAATAGTGGATTGAAATAAATTTTCATCAAAAGAAGGTGAAAGTGTATTAGTTATAGCTATATGAATGTAAGAAAAATATCAAATGATTTTTAAGACATAGGAAAAAATAGAAATTTAAGAAAACAATGAATAAAAAAGTAGCTATTTTACTAAGAATAGCTCATAACACCTCATAGCCACTACCAAAATGTTCAACAAACATAGGTAGGGAAAAAAACACATGGAAAATAAAAGGGAAAGGAAAATTTGAGTACATTTCTTCAAGATGAAGCAAAGGTAAAGAAAAATGAAAAAAAAATCTCCCAGTCACCCTTTGAATCTAACAAGAGAGTGAGAATGCATACAAGAATCTTGGATTGGATTTGGAGGACCAAAATAATGGAAAATAAGGATGGATGGTAAATAATAAGAAGGATGAAACATTCTAAGAAAATAAAGGATAAAGTGAGGAAGAAATCCAAGAAAGCAAGAACTTTATAGCCCCATGTCAACACCACTATTTTGGCCACCAAGACTATGTATAAATGAACTAATGGTTATACAAAGGAGGCTTGAAGCTATAAAATCAAAGGGATAACATGAGGAATAAAAGATGAGTGAAATTAAAAAATCCAACTAGAAACTATTAAGAGATTAAAATAATTAATGATAAAGTAAATAACTTGCAAAATATTGTGGAAAATGGGTTCCATGAGTTGATCATGATAAAATAAGATCTTGACAACTTAAAATACTAGAGGAAATTAAACTAAATATTCTAGAAGAAGATATTCACTATAAATAAAAGAGATCTATCCTACAATCAAAACATGGAGGAAAAATACAATTAGATAGAAGATCAAATTGACAAGCCAAGCCTTAGGCACAAGTAGTAAAAGAATTATCAAATAAACAAAGATAGATCGTAGAGAATAAGTTAAGGTACAAATAAGAGAAGAAAATGAGAGAGATGATAAGCTTGTAAATATAATTTCTAAATTATTGAAGCAATATTTTGATAAGGAGGGAAAAAAAAATTAGAAATAAACTTCCTCATATCCATAAAGAAAATTTGATAGGAGGAAGGGGCATGCACATAACATTTATCATGAAAGTTACCATACAACATGTACAAGAACATGATACTAAGGAATAAAGGTTTCTTATAAGTACACAACAAACCTAGATGAAGATTTAACCCTAGTACAAAAAGAAAGAAATAATGAAAGAATAGGAGAAAATGAAGATTTAATCTTTGTACATATTTTTTCTATTACCTCAAATCTTCCACCAATATAAATTGAATTAGTGATTAATCAAAATACTAAACTTTTAAAAATTGAAAATTGAATAAACATTAATACCCTTCACTTTCACCTAATTTAATGATTCAATTGATCGCATAATTTAAGTTTTAGTGAATATAATGAGGTCACGTCTCAAATCAACTATCAATTACCTAAATTATCAACTTTTTGAGAAATTTTATGATTTTGTGAAATTGTGACTTGCGACTAGAATAAAGATGTCAAAAAGTACTAAGGTGATATTCTTGTCACATTATATTGAAAACCCATATTTCGCCCAATAAGATCATTTTTATGGAATATTAGGTATCATAGATGAAGAAAATGTGATTTCTTTGTTTGGTCTCATCTAGGTATGGGTATCTTCAAAAAAAATTATCATTCCTCCTACTAGCATTTTGTCTAATTTTATCTCAACTCTTGTTTTGACATTGAGGTTTTAAGTTAATATTTATTTTCCTTTATGGTTTGGATCCTTCTTTTAGTTCTTAATATTTATCTTTTTCCATTAATTTAATGCTTGAATTTAGTTACAAATGGTCCACACACCTATTCCAAATATTCCATTTCATGAATTTATGGGTTTACCTTATCTTACATGCCAAAGTCACAATGTCCTACTCTTGATTAAATTCCTACAAGAAATTAAGGAACTTGGGATACCCACCTCCCAATGGTCTTGGAATGGATGCATTTAGATGGAGAAGGATTTCAAAAGGCTCATGGTATTTGTGGACCCCTCAAAGGCATGATATATAACACATGAACCCTATTTATGAAATTTGGTCTTTAGTTGTTGGCTTCTAGTATGAATGTGATTTATAAGGTGGAATTCTTAGTTGAGACTCTCAATCTTCCATTGTTGGTTTCTAGTGTGATTATACAATATGAGCCAAGTATTAATCTAATATTAATTCTTGAAAGAAGGTATATATTTTTCTCATCTTAATTCTCACACAGAGTTGTCTTAATCAATTTCTCATATGAGTTCCATATTTGTAAATTTTTCTTAATATAAAAACATATTTTATTTCATTAATTAACCTATGTATTCTATGTTACAAAGGATGCTTTTATTTTAAATTATAAGTATATAATTCAAAATTAATTCTAGTAATTCAAGATAGAGTACACACAATATTTAGTTAAAATAAAATAATATTCTTATTTCCATGAGAGTTATGTAGAATGGTAGCAATGTCTTAGAAATATTTCTTTGATGTACTAAATTTTTATCATTGTTATGAGTGAATCATCTCAATTATATAGCCAAGCACATCAAAAATTTATAGATTGGAAAGAAAAATAATCACACATTTATCATATTTTTATATGTATAAAGTTTCTACCATCAAACTATTTATACTTATAGATTGTATAAAACTATAAATTTAATCATTATTCCTAATTTATTAAGAATCAATCTAATAACTTGACTTCATATCGTATACTTGTTATAAAAATCTCATTAATCCAACCATATATATTTTATATATGTTAAAAAATATATAATAAGAAAATACAACTTCTAAATATGATACTAAATCTAATTTATTTATTTATTTAAAACTAAGATTCCAAAACTAGTAACCATTCAAAATCTTTAAACAATGATAGCATAACATTTTATAGGTTTTAAGCAAATCAAGAAATTAATTTAATTATTAATATAAGATCAATTTAAGTAACCTAACTCTAAGACAAACACTACGATTTCACATTGGGACATAGGTATATGACCTTTTTAATATAAAAATAACCCCCACCAAAACGTGCACCAAAATATATTAAAAGTTTTATTATTTTGTTTTCCTTGAAAGGAATCTAATGGGAGTAGGAAATTGCTTGGAAGTTGAACAAGATGGAGAAGATTAAATCAAATCCCAAGAGATGCTAATTATCCTTGGTTGAAGCCTCAAATATTAGCTTTTTTTTTAAATTGAAAATGAAATCTTAGGACTAGACAATATCTCACTAGATCATAATATCACAACCCACATGGATGACCCTTAGCTATATGGCAACAATTCTAAAGGAGTCTTCTAATAAAATTAGTCTTTCAAAATTTAAATTAGATTTAAGTCAAATTCTTGTTTGTTAAATGTTATTTTATTGACTTGACTTTCAATTATGTTGATATTTGAGTAATATATAAATGATAAATTTTATTGAACATTGTGATGATTTAGAATCTAAGATATAGTTTGAGAGTTCTTTTATACATTGTATAATCATATAAGTATATCATCAACATGATCTTAACATCTAAGTTAATTATGCAGATTATATGATTATTTGGTGTGCCTTCAATTATTATCTTAAAAAATTTAAATTGGAAGAGTGGTTTGATCAAAGGAGAATCATCTCACTTGGTAAATTTCTAAAAGCACATCCTTAAACATCTCTTATGTTTTAGATACCAACTCTAAATGGTGAGGTGAATAGAATACAAACACCAAAATGTACACATATATACAATTATACAGTTCAACTAGAAATGCTTTGGTCAAAATGTGGAGGCATAGAAGAACAATGCTGATAACTTTGTTTTGGTTTGGGTATTTTTGTTTAGTGACTAGTTTATAATATGTACTACATCACAGCCAAATCTACAATGTTTGGGTTCCTTCAAGTTATTCAATCCCCTATTTCGTTGGCATGATAAAATTTTGTAGGCATTTTGATCTATATACATTAAAGTTTGTAACTAACTCTCCCATTTTCTCTAGGGTTTAATATTATTGTCTCTAAATGAAGTTAGAGCATGTAAGAAAACAATTTTGTTTGTAACACATGTATTACTAAGACTGTACAAAATTATTGCTAGTAAATTCCAATTGATTAATGCATTATGGGCAATATTTGAATTTGTTCTTGAGAGGGTTATCCACTAAATTAATGATTCTAGTCATAATAAATGGAGAAATGTCTCAGGGGCCACCAAGAAATGTGTTCTCATGGAATGCCCAAGTGCGGGATATTCACAAAATGGGGTCTTATGGAATGCTACGATTCTAAGATATGCACCAAATGGGTTTGTTAAAAAGGCTTTAGAAAGTTTCAAGCAAATGCAATTGGCAGCTATGAAGCCAAATTCCACAACCTTCGCCCTATCTATTCCAAAATGGGAGCTTTGGAATAGGGTATATCTACGCATCCAAATGTGGAAGCATTGACAAGGCGAATGGAAAAATTTGGTCTCATGGAATGTTATGATTAAAGGATACACACAAACAAATTTTGTTCTCATGGAATGCTATGATTAAAGGATACGCACAAAATGGATTTGTTTTATTATTTAGGGTTTAGAAACTTTCAAACAAATGCAATTCAATGAACAAATTGCAGCCATGTATGAAATGGGGAAGCATAATTTAGCAACTTGTGCACTATGGAGGTTGAAGGTGGTGAGTTGAATGCTTGTTTGCCTAGGAGTTCACCGCTTCACATGTGCTCTTTTCATTCACCGCTTCACATCAATGAAAATGATTGTTGGTTCGACAGTCACTTTCTTTATAAAGCCCTATTTTAAGGGGTTCGAGCAAACCCCCTTTCGCTCGAACCCATTTGTTTAATATTTAAATTTTAACTTCTAAGGGATTTGAGTGAACTAGGTGGTTCGCACGAACCATGTGGTTTGATCGAAAGCTTTAAAGGGTTCGCTCAAACCTATAAGTTCGACCAAACCCCCTGAATTAGTGCAACCGCCCAAAATGTAATTTTCCTTCCTCCATCAATTTGTATACCACTTATGTGGCTTCACCCTTGAGCATAATATCATATACTTAAAAATCTCTAGTTTTTATGTGCTTATTTTAGCTATGGTACAACATATTTCAATATGATGTGAGGTGATTTAGCATATAAAGTTGGAATTCATTAATAAGTTATAGTTCATGTAGTCATACCAATCTATATTCTTCATCTTTGATGAAGTCATGCAACGAGATACACAAGGATGGTAGCTCAATATCAATTGGTGGGATGATTTAGTGTCAAATATGAGAGAGTATGGGGTGGCTCTAGTGGGGTTGTGAATTCTTGTGTGATAAGCCCATATAATAATATTAAGTTGGAGATGTTAGTCATGATCAATGTCATTTTAATAATATTTTTAAGGATTTTGATGAGGGTTTTGTTATAAATCTTAGATTAGCCATTACCTTGTAGGTAATAGGGAGTGGACTAGTTTTTAACTTAGAATTGGTCACAAAAGTCTCTCGCCTCATGGTTTTAAAAGGATTTTCCATTGTTGATGATAATGGTGAAGCGGATACCATAGCAACATATTATATTATGAAGAATCAAATTGAAGTTTGTTGACTAGTAGGTAGGTGAGAGGAATCAATTTGGCGCACTTAGTGAAGTAATCAATAGCAATGATGATGAGCTTATGGTTGTTGGATGATGAGGGAGTTATCTTGCTAATGAGATTGATGCCCCATATAGGAAAGGGCCATGGAGTAGTGATCATTTAGAAAACTTGAGAAGGTGCTTGGATTGGGTCCCCATATTTCTTACATGTTATACATTCTATAATATACTATTAGTGTTGTAAGATTGCACCTCAAAAATTTCACATAAATTTTTATATCCACTTTAGTATCCACCCCCTTTAATATTTGTGTAGGCTCATATTAGTCCTTGCATCAGCCTTTTCCCCTATCAAAATGCTCAAGACCCCTTTTCAATGGCTACCTTATTATGTCAGTTTTGTGTTGACCTTACATGTTAGTCTCCCACCATATTTTAATAGAATTTGTGTTTACACTAGCACGATGCACTAGCGTCTCGTGACATTTCAACATTCAAACGGTCATTTTTTAGCATGTTGCCACTTTTCACCCTACCTTGGTCAATGGAAATAGCTTGGAATGCCTTGTAATGGCTCGAGAACCAAATGGATCCCTGACAAGAAATTTTGCTCCCTTTAATGATGATTACAATTACAAGCTAACTCCAAGGTGGGTTTTTTCTTCACATAATTCTTTTTAGACGTAGTCATGCCACTGGAAATTTTCTATCAAATTAGAATAGGGAACACAAGATTTTACCATGTATTTCAAAATTGTATAGAGAGAGCATTCTTTTTATGAGTTGCTTCCAACAATTGGTAAAATAAATCTGTCTATTTGTGGTGTATAGAACTGATTTCTATGGTTGTTTATGGTTCTTTCAATTTCTTATATTTTTCATGAATATACAATAAAAATAAACAAACCCAATATGAAAGCATTGCTACTTGGTTAATTTTTTAATCAAATTATTTCTTTACATAAGTTAACGCATTTTTCAAATTCCATGGCAATGTTGGGCCAAAGGATGAACTAAAATCTTATTAAACTTGCTTGAGAATTTATTGGTGTCTAGGCCTTTTACATTTGGCTATTATTCTCTTTGTAGGTTATTATAAATGTTGTTTTCTATGAGATATATAAACATAGTGGCCACCTTGCTTATGGATGGGATTAAATTTAAAAAAAATTATGATATTTATGTTCAATAGGTTAAAAAAATATTATTTGTCCTAGCATTAAAGTGCATTAACTTTAATATATTAATGTGCATTAGTCTTTTCTTAAAAAATGTTTGAATTGTGGCACTTGTATTCCTAGATGAGTTAAATGCATTATTATTATACTATTGTAATGGTGAAATTTGTATACTTATGTCAATTTCTATTTTATTTTGAGTTTATTTTTATGGAATGATTTAATGTATTTATATATTAACAAAGAGTTTTTTTTTTATAAAGTTGTACTCATTCACTTATGTTATTACTCATCTTTGTTTATTTTTTATTTTTATATGTTGCGGTCTTTTTATCCATAGTTGTACATATTTCCACATATTCAACATTCATTATATCTATTATTTTCCACCACATTCAAATATTCATTTCTTTCCTAGATCTTAATGTTTGCATGTCTCAAATCAATCTTGCAGGCATAAAATTGATCCCCCACCCAAATGTCTAACCCCTAAATTTTTAAAATTTGAATTTAGAATTTCTTTTACTCCTACCCATTCCTTTCCCACCTTGACCCAATATGGTAAATGTTCTATGTGATTTATGACTCTACTTGTATTTAAAGGATTCAATTTACATTAATTTCACATCCTATCATATCTAGTAATTATTTGCATCAATTATATGCAGAGAAGATGCATTCTAGGAACACTTTAATTGGAACATTTAAACGAACTTAATTCTACATCATCATTCCAAAGCATTTGCATTTATAAATATTGATGTCCTTGCTTATTTACAACCATAAAGCCACTCGTTTTAGGTGGTTGACCTAAGAATAATTTACTGTAGCGATCTAGTAGCCTCTTCAAGGTATTTATAAATGTTACTAGTCAAGTTAATAGTTAGCATATAGTCAAGAATCTAATTAATCAAAGAGTGTAAGAGCACAATACCCCATATAAAATCAATGGGTCATGAAAAAAAATTGTAGCCATAAAATTGACCGAGATCCACAAGATTGACCCACAACAAAGTTGATAGTCTATTTTTATTCCAAAGTAGAATATAAAGAAAAAATAGTCATTTTCAAACTCATGGTAGGTAACTTATTTGACACATCAAGGTTATTAGTCTTCATCATTCCTACAACTAAGTACACTAACATATTCACATGTAATTTCCTCTAATAGCATGTAATTGTTCAATTATCAATCCCACAACTAAAAGTAATTAGTCTAGGTTGATTTATATTGATGTGTATGCATCTTATTGGATTATCCTAGATTAATTTGAAGAAAAGATTATTTTCATTATATGTTGGTGAAGCCCTCCATTCTTATATCTATATGGTTTAACCTTAGGGATAAACCTTTATTTTTTTTAGTATTTTAGATTTGATATTTTTCTAATTTTATTAATCATTTCCAAATTTCGTAGGGTTTGAATTTATTCATGCTTATTATACCTTGATTAGGGTTTGGATTTACATAACTATGATATACATCCTTTTTCTTACTCTCTTATTCCTTAGAATATTCAACCTTACGGATCATCTTAGGTCTTTCTCCTCGGTTGGTATTCATGCATATATTTTAGAATTTGATAGGTTCTCTCATTACACATCGTCTCTCCAACCTTGATAAAATCATGGTCCAAATTTTTATAAGGATAAGGAAGTGTTTTTAACGAAGGTTTTATTTTATCATTCCTCATTTTTCCTTCATTTGTAGATTTGATTAGTTCCCATTCATGCCTATTAGATACACTTAAATACCATTTGTCTATGAGCTTCATAATAATCCTAGGTTTTGTGATAGTGATGATTATCTATCTAACAAGGACTTATCATGTGTTAGTAATTTATCTAGTACATGGTAGCTATTGATGATGTGACACCTCTCTCATCTATTCATGAAATTGTCATACCTCTTGATATATTTCTTACATATATCATTGCCCTTATGTCATTGATTCATATTCTTTGAAATCAATAACCTATTTTTATACATGATGATGAGCATAATAATGATCATTTTTTGACATCTCACTATAATACACATCTCTTTCCTTCCCCTACTTATGATGATAATGAACATTTACTCATACTTAGTGATATACTTATCAATAAGTTGAATAACTTGACTATGATGACTACCTTAGTGATGAGATTTATAGTGATTGCTTCTATCCCTAGCGACATGTGGCATTAGAAGAAGAGGCGCCTCATCTTCAAAAATTAAAACATGCAAATTTTTGAATTAAAGGGGGTCGACCTGCTATGTTAAAGATTGGGGAATATAATTAAAACAAAAGAAAAATGAGACAGATGTGTTCAAAGGGGTGGATTCAGGTAAAAGAGAAGAGTAATCATCATAGGAAGGAGAGAAGTTAGTGCCATGAGGTGAAAGGAAAGCTAGAGCCAAAGTAAGAAAAAGAGATAGTGTGTAACTTGGAGGAGGGAAGAGTCAGTGCAGAGAAAGGAAAAATAGAGCAATTGGATAAAAACCAAAATGTGTACAGAGATGGGGTGTAGCATAAGCTATGCCAAGGAAAGACAAGCATAAAGGAAGGACATAGAAATTGGCCTATGTGTAGCCAAGGTGTGAGGGGTGAGAAAACAGTAGGCTATCAACCTGAGGAAGGACATGTAGAGTTGATCAAGACAAGAAAAATAATTTTCAGCACAAATCAAATCTGTCTGCTCACATGAGAATTTTCTATGAACTTCTGCAAAGGGAGTTTATATTATCATGGGAGAAGTCAATACAACAAATATTTTTTATATATGTTGTTGTAGATTAAGTACAAAGCTCAAAAGTAGTAGTCATAATATTAGTAGTTCATGATTTTGTGATTCAGAGCAGAGCTTATAGAAAGAAAAAGAAAAAGAAAAAATCTATTGATAGTTGTAGTTGTACACTATTTACTTAGTTCATGATTTTGTTATTTGCAGTAGGGGAAAGGGGCCCATAGTGGGTAGGGGTCCAATGATGGGTATTGAAGTAGGTATGAGTGGGCCCCATAATGGGTAGGCTTAATATCTAATAAACATACACTTAATACCCAATTGCAAAACACTTTTTTCCATAAAGTACAGAAACTAACAAATCGTGTGATGCCACATCAGTGTACCAATAATACATGACTTAGTGACCCACTATTGGTCTCACCTTTTTTTTGGGCCTTTTTGGATACCTTGACGAAATGCATGCTAATGTGGCATCATATTTAATGATGTGGCCTTGAAACCATTTTTTATAAGTAGGGGACTTGCCAAATAAGTTGTTGTACAAATTTGAGAGTGATTTAAAATTTTCACATAAGACTTTGAGAAACGCAAAGTTAGGGTGGCCCACTATAGGCCCCTCTCCCCTAGAGATTGCAAGCAAAATGATATATCTTAGCTCTTGAACTTACTCATCTTTCAATCTGGATATGATCGTTAGTGGGCTCATCTTGACATTTTTTCTTTTATTTATAAAAAATGTACCTTTGTTCAATCATTTTGTTGATGGGGTGTGTTGATTTTCTGTTATATATTAGACAGATGACATGATATAGTTTGAAATTTTGGTGAAATTAAGAATATGCGGCAATTAAGGTTGTTGTCCTATTTGGAAATTGTTTGTTTATTAAAGTTTTCAATTATGAAATTGAGAATGCAATATCTTAGTGCTTGTAGAAAGTTGAAAATTTTATTTATTTTTTAAATAGTTGTAGTTAAAATTTAATAGTTTTGACATGATTATGAATTACACCAGAACATATATTATCCCCAAGACATTGTAGTCCCTATTACTTGAGGTAAACCCATTTGTATTTCATTTCCAAATTTCTATTTCTTATAGCATATATATGTATTTCCACTTTTTCTCGATGGAATATGGATACCATGTCTCTTGGAGGGTATTTTTTGAATGACATAATAATATATTTTATTTTTGTTCTTTGGAATTGTATCTGATTTCAACTTGTCCATCCATTGACGAATTCTTTTTTCCAAATCATTAATTAGTTGATGATCTACCTCAATTGTTCAATTTATCCGACAATATTTATTAAACCTCAAGAGAAAATACCTTTGTGATGCAATCCTTTGTCAATTAAATATGCATATGGAATAGGTTGTGAGTACTTTATACATCTGATTTAACTATTTTAGACCTTTTTATTTAACGAAAAATGATAGCTAAAAGTCAATGCAGTAGACATGTTTAAATACAATTAAAATTAATTAAAACAGATATATGCACAAATGTAAACAAATACCTTCATATAGTTTTCAATTGATGTAAATATAGTTCATTTTTTTATTGTGAAATTAATTATATTTAAAGGTATTAAAAATGAAATTCATGAGACCACAACCTTCCTTAAAATTTTGGTGCTTAACATTTAAACTGAACAGCACTATAATAAGTTCATGGGACCACCAAATTCTAAAATTTGGAGCTTAGTGTTTTAAGCTAACTGCGCTACTAAGCTCATGGGACCACCAACTTTAAAAAATTCTTAAAAAATTTCAGCAACATCCTCTGAAACTTTTCAACAATGCCCCCCTCCATAAACCCTCACCCTAAATGATCATTATCCTAACAACCTAACAACAAACTTATCTAGAAAAATATTCAAATAAATTTGTTACTATTCTACACTAACAAGTAAATGTCACATGACAGCGAAGTTAAACCTCCACAAATATGGGTTGATCGGATTTCTTTCCATCGAGAATCTTTTCAGTCCTTATCACGAGAAGGAGAAAAAGAAAAAATAAAAAATAAAAAATAATTTCTTGTGATTCGAACTAGATCACAGCAAGAAAATGGCTATAAATTGAAAGATGTTCACGTATAGATAAAACAGCTATAAAAGGAGAGCACCATCTACAGTGATTTTAATGGTCTGAATTTCCTAAGATTGTAAGCATGTTTGGTGAAGCAATCATGGGCAAAAGAAAACTCAAGGTCGCTTATAGGACAGACAAACTCAAAAGACAAAAGACCTTCCATGACAGGAAAGCGGGTCTTTTCAAGAAAGCGAAAGACATTTCTATGCTTTGTGGTTGTAAAGTCTTTATTAGGGTTGAATCCGAAAATGGTGAAACATTTGAATTTGGAGAGGATTCAGATTCAACCAAGAATGGAGTTGTGGTTTCAAATTGTTTTTCTCTTCCTCACAATGACAATGGCGGTCAACACCACCCAACAAATGAAATTATCTCTCCACAAAGCTCCTTGGAACATTCTTTTCCTCGGGTCTCTAAACCCATCTTGGAAATGGAGGGAGAAAAGGATCAGACCTATTATCCATCCTATGACAATTTATATTCATGTTTCTCCAACCAAATGAATCCATTGCAAGAAATGTTCTTTACTTCTAAACCCATCTTGGAAATGGAGAGAGAAAAAGATCAGACCCATTATTCATTCTCTGGTGATTTACATTCTCTTTTCTCCAACCAGATGGATCCATGGCAGGAAATGTTCTTCACTGATGCTGATTACAATTACAAGCTAACTCCAGGGTGGATTTGTTCTTCATAGAATGCTTTTTAGATTAAGTCATGCCACTGTAAATTTTCTATCACATTGGAACAGGAGACATGATTTTACCATGTATTTAAAAAAAAATTATAGAGAGAGCATTCTTTTTATGAATTTCTTCCAACAATTGGCAAAATAAATCTCTGTTTGTGGTGTACAGAATTGATTTCTATAGCTATTTATGGTTCTTTCAATTTCTTGTAGTGTTCATGAATATACAGTAAAAATAAACCCCAATCTGAATGCATTGCTACTTGGTTAAATTTTTAATCAAATCGTTTATTTACATAGTTAATGCATTTTTCAAATTCCATGGCAATGCTTGGCCAAAGGATGAACTGAAATCTAATTAAACTTGTTGGAAAATTTATTGGTGTTTGGGGTTTTTACATTTGGCTATTATTTTCTTTGTAGGTTAGACTTTTAAATCTTATTTCTATAAGATAAATAAATATATTGGCCTCCTCGCTTGTGGATGGGATTAAATTTGATAAATTTAAAATAGTTTTAAAAAATTATTTATCCGAGCACTGAAGTGTGCTAACTTTAATATATTAATGTGCACTAGTCTCTGTTTAAAAATTGTTTGAATTGTGGCACTTTTGTATTTAGATAAGGTAAATGTTTAATGGTGAAAATTGTATGCTTATTTCAATTTCTATTATTTTAGGTTTATTTTTATGGAATGATTTAATGCATTTATATATTAACAAAGAATTATTTTTTTTATAAAGTTGGATTCATTCACTCATGTCATTACTTGTCTTTATTTACAAATTTTTTTTTTATGTTTGAATCTTTTTTATCTATAGTTGTACATATTTCCACGTATTCAACATTCATTATATCTATTATTTTTCACCACATTCAAATGTCCATTTCTTGCCTAGATCTTATCATTTCCATGTTTCAAATCAATCTTGTAGGCATAAAATTGATCCCCCACCCAAATGTCTAACCCTAAATTTTTAAAATTTGAATTTAGATTTTGGTTGACTCCTACCCATTCCTTTCCCACCTTGACCCAACATGATGAATGTTCTATGTGATTTGTGACTCTTTACTTGTATTTAAAGGATTCAAATTATATTCGTCTCACATCCTCTCATATCTAGTAATTATTTGCATAAATTGTATGTAGAGAAGATTCATTCTAGGAACACTTTAATTAGAACATTTAAAAGAACTTAATTCTACATCATCATTCCAAAGCATTTGCATTTATAAAGATTGATGTCCTTGCTTATTTACAACCATAAAACCACTCATTTTAGGGGGTTGACCTAAGAATAATTTATTGTAGTGATCTAGTAGCCTCTTCAAGGTATTTTTATATGTTACTAGTCATTAATAGTTAGCATATATAGTCAAGAATCT
The DNA here is from genome assembly GCA_007258455.2 of Sequoia sempervirens. Classification (NCBI taxonomy): domain Eukaryota; kingdom Viridiplantae; phylum Streptophyta; class Pinopsida; order Cupressales; family Cupressaceae; genus Sequoia; species Sequoia sempervirens. The sequence goes on along the minus strand of VDFB02009622.1, from coordinate 70,879 downwards.
AATTAATCAAAGATTATAAGAGCACAATAACCCATATCAAATTAATGGGTCATGAGAAAAATTTGTAGGCATGAAATTGACCAGATCCACAAGATTGACCCACAACAAAGTTGATAGTCTAATTTTATTCCAAAGTAGAATATAAAGAAAGAATAGTCATTTTCAAACTCAAGCTAGGTAATGTATTTGGTACATCAAGATTATTAGTCTTCATCATTCCTACAGCTAAGTACACTAACATATTCACATATAATTTCCTATAATAGCATGTAATTGTTCAATTATCAATCCCATAACTAAAAGTAGTTAATCTAGGTTGATTTATGTTGATGTGTATGCATCTTATTGGATTATCCTAGATTAATTTTAATGAAAGATTATTTCATTTATATGTTGGTGAAGCCCTCCATTCTTATATCTATATGGTTTAACCTTAGGGCTAAACCTTTACATTTTTTTAGTATTTTAGATTTGATATTATTCTAATTTTATTAATCATTTCCAAATTTCGTAGGGTTTGAATTTATTCATGCTTATTATACCTTGATTAGGGTTTGGATTTACATAACTATGATATACATCCTTTTCCTCACTCTCTAGTCATGCCTTAGGATATTCGATTATTTAATTTGATTTGAGATGAAATTTGAGGTAAGTGAAAAATAAGATCATTTAATTATATATGGCATTAAGTTAGAATAATTATTGATTTAATTAGTTGGTGATGAACTAGATTAATTAAACAATATCTACGTATTTAATTAATCCAAAATAGATTATATTAATTAATAATATTATCATTTAATTTTAAGTAATGATGATGCCTCCATTAATGGGGTCTACAACATTCAGGCTAAGACAGTTGCTAGAGTCCAAACAGTCTAGCAACCTCCAAAAGAAGGTTGGGAAAAGCTAAATTTTGATAGCGCCTAGAGAGGAAACCCAGGCCCATCTGATGTAGGGTGCATTCTGAGGAATTGCAGAGGGAAAACACTGAAAGAACTAAAAATTCACCTCCCAGATGGAACGAAGAACACTGCAGAAATGTATGCCCTTCTATATGGTTTAAAAATGGCCATCAAATAAAATATAAGGAAGTTGGCCATCAAAGAGATTCCCAACTAATCATTAATGTTGTAGCCAAATGAAAAACTACAAGCCAGGACATGAACTAGGAGAAGAAGCTAGTTCAAACCAAGACATGAACTAGGAGAAGAAGCAAAGAACAAAAGGGAGTCAATCCCATTACAAACAAGAGCCACTAGGGCCCGGTAGGATAGGCCAAAAGACCACACACAGAAACAACTGACAGACAATTTTCGAACAACAAACAAGGACTAGACAACCCTAGAACCTAAGGGGACTAATATGACTCCCTTAACCCTAGGTCGTGAAGAAGCGAAAGATTTGGGGAGTCCCTTATTCTTCCTTTGCACAATAGACCAGGAAGACTCAAAATTGAATTCCATCGAGTGAGGTGAGAGGACCGGATCCACAACAGCCACCATGGGCAAAGAGCCACCACACAGCAAGGGAGACGGCAACGTAGAAGAGGAATCAGGAGCAATCAAAGGACCAATAGAGGCGATCAATGAGGGATGGGAAAGCTCCATCTGAACAATGACAACAGTTCGAGGCAACAATGGTTCCACGAAAGGGATAGTTGGAATAGGATCCTAGCAAGACTCAGACTCCTTGGAATCCAAGGAAGGGTTGCCCTCCTTAGAGGAACCATCCAAAGGAGGAGAATGAACTATGAGATGGTTCATGAGAGCATCCTTCCACCAAGTAGCAATGCCCTTACGGCAAGCAAGAGAGAAACCAGAGGCCAAATGACTAGTGGAGAAACACCTCCATATTGAACATATTTTGATAGTGAGTATGATGTCATATTTTGGGAGCAAGATGTCACATCATGGGTGATATTTTCTCTAAATATGGATTTAGTGAAGAGTTAAAAGAAAGAACATATGTCCATAAGAGATTGTGTTCCTAAAAGACAATTCATTGTGAGGTTTTTATGGAGTGTTTGTTTTTGTGGTGTGACTAGTAGAGATAAAGTGATAAAAGGGGACTTGTCATCATGCCAATTTTTATTAGGATAATAAAATTATTTATGTAAATCATGAAGACATACATAATACAAAGATTTGCTAAAGGTAAAAGGTGATAATGGTGCATTAATGCTAAAATGATATTAGTAAAACTATATGGAATAAATGAAGTGTACTTCAATTTGTCCCAAGTGTAAAGGATACATATGTACAATGAAAATCAAGTGTCTACATATGATTCCCACAAGAAATTTTTCATCATGGTACTGTACCAAGGTACCATAGACATGTTTTCACCATAAAATAATTTTTCTCTTTACTTTTAAATTTTATTTTATTTTTTTTATTTGGCTAGCTTTATAAGATTGATTTTGTTAAATTAGGAATGGAAAGGTGCAAAATTTTCATTGGGCCTCCAAATATTGACCATAAATTGTTGCTAGCTTGTATACTTATATTTGGAAATGATGACAGGGACCCATCCAGTTGGGTTCCAATTTTATTTTCTTCTCATGATATTGATTTATATGTTTCTAATTTTCTTTGAGCACAAGATCACAAAATTCAAAATATCTAATTTTTATGTGTTTATTGTAGCTGTGGTACAACATATATTTTGGTATGATCTGAGGAGATTTAGCATAAAAATTTGGAATTCATTAAGAATTTCTAGTTCATGTAGTCATACCACTCTATATTCTTCATCTTTTATGAGGTCATGCAATGAGATAAATAAGGATGGTAGCTCAATATCAATTGGTGGGATAGATTTAATGTCAAATATGAGAGAGTATGGGGTGGCTCTTATGGGATTGTGAATTCTTGTGTGATAATCCCATAGAATAATATTGATTTGTAGATGTTAGTCATGATCAAAGTCATTTTAATAATGTTTTTAAGGATTTTAATGAGTGTTTTGTTATAAACCTTAGATTAGCCATTACCTTGTAGGTAATAGGGAGTAGACCAATTTTTTACTTGTAATTGGTCACAAAATTCTCTCACCTCATGGTTTTCAAAGGATTTACCATTGTTGATGGTAATGGTGAAGGGATACCATAGCAACATATTATATTATGGAGAATCAATTTGAAGTTTGTACACTAGTAGGTAGGTGAGAGGAATGAATTTTTCCCACTTAGTGAAGTACTCAATAGAAATGATGATGAGCTTATGGTTGTTGAATGATGAGGGAGTTATCTTGCTAATGAGATTGATATCCCATATAGGAAAGGGCCATGAAGTAGTGATCATTTGGAAATATTGAGAAGGTGCATGGATCAGGCCCCCATATTTTTCACATGCTATATATTCTATAATATACTGACATACATTATGTTTGATTATGAATCAATCATGTCATTCTCTTAATAGTATTCTAATTATAATTCTACCACTAGTATCTAATCTATAGATTTCATTATAAACTTCTTTGATAACTAGGTTTACTTCCTATAAATCTAAACATTATAGCATGGTGCCATCATAACCTTGATGATAACATTTATCACTAGGGATCTAGTGAAATGATATGTATGGTGAATGAAGGATTTGAATTGGTTAAATAAAAGGTTAGATGTAAGGGCCTAATTTTAAAAGTATGAATGTCATGATAGCATGTAAATTTGTGACTAACAATTTTCACATATAATTTATGATTCAAAGATCCCTTATGCTAGAATTATAATTTTATAACTAAGAACTAACATTTTGGAATGTTGGTGTGGATGCTAAGGAGAGAACCAATGGTTTCCATGGTATTAGCTTATTTTTATTCAATCAAGTTACTTTCTCAAACTAAATATAAGTAAAAAAATTCTTGAATATTTCAACCATTCACTTGTATGAGATGATTTTATCATCTTCATTTTGATATTCATCATTGACCTATTTGATCACTCTATGGGAATCACCAAAAACTAAAAGGTGTGTGATGTTCCATTGAACTATGAGCTTGAGGCTTCAAAATAAGCTGCATATTCAAAAATATTATTGGTGTAGGGAAAACTAATTATAAGATCTACCTATCCTTAAGACATTGGTGTTGAAGGAACCATCAAACCAGACCTTCTAATCTTGTGATTCTTTAAGAGTGAGAATGGATTCATTTAGGAATATGATCTTTAAATTTTGGGTTCTACAAGTGTCACTTTAACCAATTGATCTATCTCTACTTGTCCCTTGATTAAATTTTGATCAACATACTCAATATCAAACTCAATAAGCAACATAACTCATGTATCCATTCTCCCTATTAGAGAGATTTTTTATAAAGATATAATTTGAGAGGTAAATTTTTGTGATAAGATTATTTAAATGATTGAGCATGAAATGCCTTAATTTTTATGAAGTAAATACCACATCTAAACATGGTTTTTCCATTTATGTAGAGTTAATATAATATCCAAATAATTTTATGTTAATATATTCAACAGCCCTTTCTCTCCCATGATCATTATATTGTGCAAGAAGGGCTCCCAAATCAGCCTATGTTGTTAAATTTAAAGAATGAGTGGCTTGTTTAGGTTTGGTACCATAAGAGCAAGTGGATTGGTGATACAATATTTAAGTTAATTAAAGGTATTTTGTCATGACTCATCCCAATGATAATATACATTCTTCTTTATGAGATGCAAGAATGGTTGATATTTATTTGCAAACTAAGAAATAAATCTATGTATACCCAAAAGCTTTATATAGACTATAAATTTATTTGTCTATACCTTTTTTGGAAATGATGAAGCCGCGCATCTTGCCTAATGTGATACTAAATACACATTTATTAGGATTGAGATGGACTTTGTATTCCCATAGTCTTTGAAAGATGCATTATAGGATTTTAGAATGCTCAACTCAAATATTTGAATTGCATAATAATTCATCCACATATTATTTAATAATATCATGAAGTGTGTCATGAAATATTACTATCATAGATCACTGATAGGTTTCCCCTGAATTGTTCAAATCAAAAGACATGATTCAATAGTAGAATTCAACCCAAGAAATTATAAAAGTTGTTTTTGTTAATATTAAAGTACAATTTGGTAGCCAAAAAATTCATCCATAAGTGACATCATTTTATATCCTAATATGAGGTCAACTATCATATCAATGTTAGGAAAGGGAAAATCATCCTTGGGACATGGTTTGTCAATATCTTTAAAATATATGCATACATGGATTCCTTTAGGCTTCTTTCTAATAGGGACAATATTGGATTTAGATGATCATAATAATTAATGGTCCTAAATGAATCCAACTTCTAATAATTTTGGTAATTCTTATTTGTTAAAGAGAGTGATTTGGTTATGCATCTTTTTGAGGTTCTACTTCACTAGTTTAGTAACTATGTGTACATCAAGGTGATACACTACTAAATTTTGATCTAATCTAGGCATGATAATATGTGACCAAGAAAACATATCTATTGACTAGACTTAATTATAATATAAATGGTTTCTTATATGATAATATGTGACCAACAAAACATATCTATTGACTAGACTTAATTATAATATAAATGGTTTCCTTTTTATAAGAGCTAAATTTAAAACTATTTGTGTTATCTTTTTAACTTCTTATGTGGTAAGATTAACTTCTATAGCTTCATCAACTAGTGATATCAACCTACTTTTTAAGTGGATATATGCAAAGGGAAGGTTGATCTCCTTATTCATTAGCACCCTAAAGCGATTTTCACCAATGGACACATCTTCATTTTCTTTAAAATTAAAAAAAAAAAACTTTTTTTTATATGGTTGGACTAAGAAACTTTTCTTGTTCCCTAAAGTATGTACATGTTTCTAATTTGATTTTAAATTATTTATTGTGATCCCCTAATAGAATATTATTTCAAAATAACATGAATTCTACAATATCTACCTCATTTCCAAATGTATAATGATATGGATTCATGTTGGTCTCAATTGATAAGGTTAAGGTATTTGAGATCCAACTGGATGGCAAAAAAATGGTGGTGTTATATAAAATATTATTTACAGCAAGGTATTTGTATGGATCAAGGATGGACTTTGTTTCAATGTGTTTAATATCACAAGAATAATTTCTAACAACCTCATATGTATCATTGGCCTCATTAGACTACTCATTACCATGAACATATCATAGTCCTTAATTTATTATATTACCACATATATGCATAGGTTATAAAATGTCATATGTATCATTGACCTCATTAGACTACTCATTATCATGAACATATCATAATCCTTAGTTTATTATATTATAACATATATGCATAGGTTATTTTCAAAATAGGACAATTTTTTTCTTCTTTGTAGAGCCAAGACCCTTTCATACTTTATAGCTCTTTATTTTTAAGAGCCCATGTTGTATGAAGGAAATTAAACTATATTAAACTATGTTCTTGCTTCATATTGTTAATATGCTTACCAAAATATTGGGGAGAGAGGGGAAGTTTTCCCACATGTGAAAGGAATCTTCAATTTCATATTTTCTATAATATTTCTCAACAATATTGATGTGGGATTTAGGATGTGATGTTGTAGATGTGTATGAAATGTTTTTTGTATCTATGTAAGAAGAGGATTTATTGGGTTTATGATTCAAGTTACTATCAATATTGGAGCAATAATTTATTTTGAGATTTCAACCTTCCAAAATTTGTATAGTACTAAAAGGGCTATGGATTTGTAAAGGTCATTTTTTCCTCTCTTATGTGAGAATTTTATGCATTGATGGAAGGTAGAAGGTACAAATTCTATTATATGGATTCATAGATAGCTCAAGAAGATATTGTAAGTAAGATCAAGATCAATGAAATGTAAAAAGGTTGATTGTATGATAAGCCCCACTTCAAGTGGTAAATGTATTAGTCCAACCAACTCTCATTAGACATTGTTAAAATATTTTAGGGTTCAAAGCTTCTTTTGAGTATCCGTGGTGAATCAACTTCGAAGTGTAATTTTTAGCCCAAATAAATTATCCACCAACACCCTTTCCACCTTATGTTTGTTGACAATCACTTGAATGTATAGAGGAAGGTTGTGGAGTGAACCCAATGAGGTCATACCACTTTGGATAAATGTAAGATGGTGATTAAAGGACAAATATCCTACAAGAGATTGAAATCATGATGGTTCAAAATAATTTGAGACTATTGACTCCTAGAATACTTTGTATAATGTGTATTTAAAAACATTAGATGTTTTAAAAAGTCCCATGATTGATTTTTGTGTCATTTTTTTCTATTTAGTCAACAAGGTTATATTGACTCTAAGGATTAGGAAAGGGAGGCCATTAAATAGTGAGGATTAGGAAAGGGAGGCCATTAAATAGTGACCTTTCTGCATCTTTTGGTGGAAATAAAAGTAGAGGTTTTTATTTTTATTATGGATATTTAATTTTTACAATGATTGATATGACCTACCACAACACCATATGTATGTGGAGCTTTATTATACTAAATGTTATAACACTGAGTATTCTAACTTTGGTTTGGCTATTGACATGCTTTATCATGCTTTAGAAAATTTTGCTAATATATATATAATTATTTATTTGGTGATAGTGACATGTCCCCTTTTGTCTCAATATCCCCATTTTCAATAAGGTCTTGGACATAGTTATTCAATTTCATACATCTATTAGTGGAATGTCCATTAATCTTGTAATACTCATAAAATTATATTTTCTTATACCATGTTGACTTGGGTTTATTTTCATAAAATTATTTTTTTGATGGAAAGATGTTTTTTTTACCAATTTATGGAAACCTACCTCTAATGGCTCACCAAGATGTGTATATTTTGTATTTTTTATATCTTTATTTTCCAACAAAAATTAGTATACTATAAGTTTTTTGGACAACTTGAATTTTTTTGAGTCAATAACATCATCGCCAACTATATTTTTGTATTTGATAAATAATTTATGTTCACCAAGTTGGTTTTGATCCTTTTGAAAATATTTTCACAATTTTTGCTATGAGGTATTTTTTTATGTGCACACATTTTTGATAGTTTTATCAAAAGTAGTAATACAATGTACTTGTAGGTGAAATGACATTTCTTGGTTTAGGTTTATGATAAAGATATTGACCATATTTTTTTAAGAATTATTGAAGGGAGTTAAATTCCTAGGCCTTTCCATCATTGTAAGAAGTAACAAAGCTTTCAATTATATTTTTTAGATTTAAAAAGGTTAATATATTGACTTCATGTTCTACATTGTATGAAACTGTGTAATAAATATTTTAACTAAATTTAAAATATGATGATGGTGTTCTTTTGGGAAGTGTAAAAACTATTCAATTTCTCATCCACCTAATATTCATGAAAATAGTCAAATAAAATACATGGCATCAAAATAATTTTCAAAATTCATTACCATGCTCTTAAGGATCCCCTTTTCCTTTGTATTTATCAATTTTTAGAATATTGAGATGTGAAGGGAAAGGAATTTTTGTTATGGACCTACCTAATGGGTAGGGGCATAATTCTTCAAATTTTTACCCTTTGAATTGAGTTTGGTTTCCCACTTGTAAACCTCTTATTGTCTCTTTCATTTCTTGTAATTCTTGGTCAAATGGGGAATTAAATGGTGGTGTTTATTTGTTTTAACTATTTTTATTATGAATACACTCTAGTTATGTTAGATTGTGGATATTATATTGATTCACTTGATGATTTAGATTGGAATGGTTTTAAAAGTTTCTTTATTTTGTTAAATTATTTTAATCATTTCACTTAGCTTGTGGGTTATTTTGATTGAATTATAGATTGTTTTGATTGGTTTTTTGGTTGTTTTAATTACACTAATTTTTCTAAGGATATTGATTATCTGACCTAAATTATTATAATAGATTATCTTTCCATAAAAAGTGAGTGATGAGTTTTTTGTTTTTCATATTATTGGGATCACATTATCATTTTTGATTTATGGTGAACCTGTGAACTTTTAGATTAACATTATCTAGCTCAATATATGAGCTTGTTCAACATCAATGTTGGTAGGATTTTGGTTAGATTACTCTTAGTTGATGATGTTATTGAGGTTATATAGGTTATAATTGAGAAGTAATTTAGCTCCTAATTCCATAAGATGTCTAAGTATCTTATCTCTATTTTGATATATGATTCAATCTATTAAAGAGAATCCTTGTTTAGAGTTAATTAAATCAAGATAGTCATGGGAATGCTCAATTTGATTAGGGATATTATCATTGTCACTATCACTATCTTCATGGTTTTCATGTGAAACTTGATGGGAGGCTTCTCCAACATAGTATGAATTTTATATGCATGGGTATTCTCAAAGAAAATAATTTCCTTCAAGGAACTCCATGTTTATTTAGATTCATGTCTAGTGGTAGGTGACACAAGAAAGTGTTTTAGATGTTTTATTTTTTCTCTTGAATTTATGTTTAATATATTTTATTACAAAAAATTAATATTTTCTAATCTAAACACTAATTTTACAAGAAGGGGAAGACTAAAAAATATTAACAACAATCTATTATATTCAAGTAGAATTGTTTAAATATTAACAACCTATTATAGGGGAGAGGGGCCCATAGTGGAGCACCCTAATTTTGTGTTTCTCAAAATCCTACGTGGAAATTTCAAATCACTCCCAATTTTGTACAACAGTTTATTCTACAACACATGTGCTTCTATATTTTGTTTTAGGGCCACATCAGTATGCTTTTTGTTGAAGTATCCATAAAGACCCAAAAAAAAAGTGAGACCGATAGTGGTGCACTAAGTCATGTTTTATTGGTGTGCTAATGTGGCATCACATGATTCATCACTTTGCATACTTCATGGTTAAAAAAAAAATTACAATTGGATATTAAAGTGCTCCACTATGGGCCCACTGACGACTACTTATATCTAGGCACTATTGGACCCTGCTCCATTATGACCCCTCTCCCCTATTCAACTAGAATTGTTTATTTTGTGAGTCCATAATATAGCTAGACTTTGTCATAAATAATATGGATCATTTTCTCAAGGAACTAATCACATTTGATCCTTGAGTTCACTTCAAAAAATAAGAAGAGATAATGCATGTCCTACAATCCCATTTCTAGAGGTACAGCATGATTAATTTCTTGGGACTAACTACATATCAATGCATCATAAAAGTTAAATAACTAAAAAATTCCCAAGTTATCCTTGTACAAGTTCAACTAAAGGATTCCTTTATATACTCAAACATAAGTGAGGACCAAAAATATAAAATTAGGTAGCTTAACTAAAGTCTGTGATCAAGTTCAAATCCCTCCTCATTTCACTAAATCCTCTAAAACAACATTTGCACAAAAATGATAGTTTTACCCTCTAGGGAGATTATTTTGATTTTATCCCTAATTAATATACCTCACCAAAACATGTTGATTTAGGTTAAACTTGGTGATAAAATCCAATCCAAGCTCACTAAAAATTAAAAAAAGGAAGAGATGAGTGTTTTTATTCCCATGATCATGAAATTTTGTGAGGGAAGAAAATAAACATTCAATATTCACATTATGAAAGTAGAATAAAACAAGTTCATCCAAAGGTGCAAGAACAGAGAATACATGGTTTAAATCATGAAAAGACACAAAGTGGACACAAATATTATTTTATAAGGAAATGAAGTCTGATGTTTGCATTATTTTCAAGCTTTGGAAATCAAAACCTACACACAAAATGTTGGAATTTTAAGTAATTCATTCTTTTAATCATGTAAAATTTTGCACTCATATAAGAATTAATAATAAAAATTTATTGATTCTTCTAACATAGCTAAATAAAACCCATTACATTACCCAACAATAGCATCAACAAAATCATATTATAAAATTATAAAACTAGAGAGGTAAAAAGGAAAATTATAAAATTATAGAGGTTAAAAGAAAAATAGAAAATTAGTAGATCTAATAGTAAGAAACAAAAACTAGGAATGTATAAGAAGGGGGTATAATTATTTATAATTTTTTATTGAATTCATAATACAAATTAATACAAAATATGCATTGACAATGGTGAATAAAAATAGTAACAAGGAAAGAAGAGCTTTGGGTATAGTTGAAGGTGATTAATAGACCTACAAGGTTAAATGAAGAGAATAAATAGGATATACATGGACAATACTAATCTAAATCCAAAGAGAGTTTTTGAAGCTTATTTTTAGGCTATAAGAAGCAATTGTAATTAATTTCAACTAAAACAGATTCTAACTTTGCATCCATATTAAAGCTAATAAAAAATAAAGATAAATATTAAAGCTAATAAAAATAAAGATAAAATAAAATAACAATAGGATAGTTTGGGTTCAAGAAGAATTTTTGAAATGTGTCTTCATTATATTATGTGAAAAATATTGGACAATCACATATACATGGGTGAAAATCTATGGGGATGGGACACAATGGTTAGTCCATTACTTTACTAGTAGTAATATAAAATAGAGAATAGATCTTATCATATTATAATGATTCATATGGATCATGCCCTATTTATTTCTTTCTATTTAAATTGTAAACATATACAAGAAATTTATATACTATTCACATCAAAGATATTCATGTTTCTCATTTAAAAATTTAAAAGGAGAATAGAAGAAAGAAATAAAAGATTAAACTCATGATATTAACTATTATTCCTTTATGGAAAACCCACAACATATAACTATTCCCTCCTTTTATGATCACAATCATATTCACTTACCCAACCCTTGATGACTACATGATCTTACATAGATCTATTCCATAGATCTATTCCCATGATGGTAGAGCATAAAATAAAGCCTTTGAAAAATAAGTAGCATATTTATTGTATTATTTTTATATTGATTTCACAAATCGAAACAATAAGATTAGTAAAACCAATGCATGAATGTTTTTATATAAGTAGATAAAATGAATTATGTTTCAAGATAAATGCTTAGAAACTAGGGAAGTGGTAGCAAATAAAAGGGTTTTACAAGACAAGTGATATAATAATCATGAGTTGTAGATGTTGTTTCTAATGCATCATAAAAATATAATTTCCATGAGGTATAAATGATGTATCTTTTAAATTTTCATATTGTGCCCTACATCCATGCCTCATTTTGACTTAGAAAAGTAGGGAACCCCTTGCTTTATTTTTCTTTTGTTTTCTTTTATTTGTGGGCTTGATTGTCTTTCTTTGATTTATTCTATGATTTTACCTACCAAAATTTTGGGTTTTTCATCCTAATATGATAGTAGATTCATTCCCAAAACTATGATGTTTTCCCTTTTGTCTTCTATGTGTGTGCCTAGGTGTCCATCAACCTATTAGATATTCTCCTCACATGACCATAAATGGAACTTTGACATCCTAGTCTCCAATGGCCAACATTGGGATTATGTGTTACCCTATTAGACTTTCAAATCTCATCATCCTACCATGATGGTAAGAGAAATTATGACACTTGAATCTTTGACACGAGATATGGCATATCCTTGACTTACCCTCAGTTATGTATTTATGGAAATACCTCACATTTTTGGTAATTTTGGCATGCACGTGGGAGATGGTTTTAATCACCACTTAGATTTATTTTTTCCTCAAATTTTCTTCATCATTTCAGATTCCCTAGTGCTCTAGTAATCTTCTCTTGTTGTGAAACCATCGGTGTGAGTCTAATATTGTTAGTGAACTCCAATTTTTTGTCACCCTATTCATGCATTCTTGTATATTATTTGGTGCATTTTGGCTTTTCTTCTCCCACATACCAAGCAAGTAAGTTTTCATGAACCTTCACTATGCTTTTATGGTATGTTCATTCTCATTTGAGTGAATTTTTTCTTCCCATTTTTCTTGTTCCTTTTTATGTGTTTGTGTTTTATTCAATTTGATTTTATTTTGTCTCATTTCTCTAATATAATTTTTTTCCTTTTCATTTTTATTTTTATGTTTGGTTGTTCTCTCTTTTATTTTCATTGTTTTTTCCTTGTCAAATTTGGTTTGGAATAATCAACATGCCTTGCAAGGTTGTTTATGATGTCATCACATTGCCTTATCAAGTCATCAAAACTTTTAATGCTCTCATGCCACTTTTAGTATGATCCTTAGGGTTGTTCAGATCCCTAATTTATTATGTCTTAATTCGCTAAATCTTCCATAATCAATTGAGCCTCCCTTGTCAAGCATTACTTTATGAGCATGCAATAGGAAATACTTGTTGGAGTTATCGACAAACAATGAGAGGGGGGGTGAATCAGTGTTTGAACCTTTTTCTAAACTTTGAAAAAGACTTTTAAATATGATTTCCTTTTTAATGACAACAAAGAAAAGTGATCACCTTGAGAGCATTTATGAAAAGGGGTAAATAAAGATATGACAACATTAACTCAGTTCATTAGACAACTTATGCAAATATGATTTGAGTGAGATATCTTGCATTTTCCAAAACAATTGTGGTTGACATTGATTAACAATCAAAGCATGATGGCAGTGCAGGTGCAACTCATAAGACTGTGCAAATGAAGATCAACATTATTGATTCACTTCTTAAACAACTAATTTGAATGCAGCTTTATAAGACACTGCAACAACAGTGCAACAGAATGACACAAGAAAGGTATTGAGACAACAAACACCTTTAGCAAATTATAACAATTCTTGAGCTATGAATCAAATGAGTACTTTTATGCTTCCTTTTGAATTAGACTCTTCAACAATGACTTGTGCAAGATATTTAAAATAAATATTTGTAGAGATGAATGAACTAGCATTCAACAATGTTCAGACTGATAAAAACTATCACTCACAAAATTATCACAATCAAGAAGCATTATGACATCAAAACAAAGAGATCATAAGACAAACGATTTGCCGAGTGGAAAACCCTCCTGGGGTAGAAAAACCACTCCTAAACTGCCTTACTAGCTTAATCTTCAAAAAACCACTGTTAACAATGCCTTACAGGCTAATTTCTAAGCACCAACTCAAGGAGCACCAACCCCTCAAATTATTTTCTGAACAATAATAATATCAGAGGATCTCTCTGTTTTCAAGTAAGCTCATAGAATTCAACTCTCTTATCTACCTAATACCCTAAGAATTCAGTTCCTTGAATCCTTAAAATATTAAATAGAAAATATTACATCAAAGCTCTGTAACATATTTTCAATTTTTGAATAACAGAGCTTTTCAACATTTCATTTCTTGATACAAGTAATAACATCACAGAATCATAACCAGAAGAATTACAGTGTTCAAAACACTGTATTTATATATATTCACAAGAATGTCTGCCAAAAACGTCTTCATAGAATGCGTTGTTCAAAGGAATTTGAAACCCCCATTCTTATTTTAGAATATGAGTCAAAAGAATAATGATCAGCAAAAGGTGAATAATCATTTGTAACACTTGTATTGAAGGTTGTAATAAACTCTGTAAAAAATATGTCAATGCTCTTTTTCCAAACTGCAAGAGTCTTTACAAAACCCAGATCAAGTGCAATTAATTTCATAATAAAAACCATTTGAATCTAATTTCAAAAAAAACATATGCTGAATCTATCAATTTTTTGTAACGAATGTAAGTCAACAATGAAACTGACAGAATTTTTAAAATGCTTGACTACCCACTAACTGAAACTCATAAAACCTCATTTCAAAATGAATATTTTGCTTTTAAGAGCCTTCAACGAAGGTTTTAAGGTAAGGAAAATACTCTATTGGTAATAAGTGACAAGTGGAAACAAAGCACCATTTTTTCTTCACAACCCATTTTACCATGCTGATGGAAATAAAAGAATGCACAGCAAGAGTCTGACAAACAAAATGTAACTAAAATCATATCATGCCAAAACTATCAGAGATAACACAAGAACCCATTTATCTCTTCTTCTTTTTTCATTTTCCTGATTCGAACAAAGACAATAACTGCCATGAAAATCAAATGATGGATGTGATACCTGTTTAGTAGCATGAAAAACAAATAAATACTAGTCAGATTTGCAACTCCCATGACTTCCTTTCACCAATGACAAGCTTTCAGCCAGTGAGGCGCACCAAACTTAGCATCCATACTGATTTTGCTTCTTGTCACAGTCGTTATAGCCAACTAGAGTAAGGAGAGCAATAAAGAATTCAATGAAACAATCCTTCATGACGGCGGCAAGGCTAGGGTTTCATATCCTTGCAATAGAATGACCTCAAATGAGTTTTCCCTAAAATTTCCACTACAATCGATGCCTTTTCAAAAACTGAATAGCTTTTGAAGTCCAAAATAAATCAAGACATAATAATGAACAACTTAAAAGATGATTGAGTTTGCTATCCAAAGAATGTCGACCTTATAATTACCATCAAGTATAGCATGCAAACTGTTGACTCATAATACTCACCAAGTATATTTTATTTTGAGTCAAAGATTCTCAGAATGTCGACTTAGAACAAATGATGGCTGCCAAAATTTATAGATGAGTGGCCATTTATATAAATCGAACCAAATGAATGTTACCATTGAAATATGCTAAGTGAAACCCGATAGGATTATTTCCTTGTAGATGTCGACCCTCAAAACAATAGCATGCGAATGAGAAATTAATACCATATGTAAAGAGAAAAGGCTTCAAATAATTAACATAAGCACTTTCCTTTGAATGCCGACAATAGATTCAAGACTTGGGCATAGAAGATCCCAAGTAAAATGATAAAAAAAATTCCACGAGTGCCAATAAATGCCATCAAATAAAATGTGAGAACAAGATGGCTTTAGAATCATGAGTGAATAAAGTCACTAAACCAAGCTTCATGGAGCAATTAAAACAATAATCAATATGCCTGAGATGGAGCAATATAAAGAAGCATTGAACCAAAGAGATGTGCCATGTTTATCAACAATAAATCATACCAACTGAAACCATAACTATATATGCCATGAATTAATATACCTGAACATGTGAAGTGACAAATTCATAAATTTGAAGCTGAAGAGAGCCCTGTCACCATGAATACCATCTGAATAACCTGAACCAAACCTTATCAACACTGTCAGTCCAATAATCATAATCATTTGCAAAAGAATAGCATTCATAACACTGAACCAGAATTTTCATGAGAAACAACATGAACCTAAATCATAATGATTAACCATTTGTAATAGCCAAGAGAATCAAATATGTATCATATCAACACATAAAGATCCTGATAGACCAAATCTAAAACTGTCAGACCATGAGAACGAAGAAAGTGATTTTGTCATCAAGGACAAACCATGAACACAACTGAGATCCAACAATACTCCCAATCTTTGATCCCCAATGCCTTCACTTATAAAACCTTATTGGATTGGTTTTCCTTGTTTCACCTACTATTTTATATAAGTTAGATGGGAAGTCAAATTATTAACTCTGTATACGCCTTATGTTATATCTTTAACCTTTTGGGTGTTAGGGTTTTCCTTCATGATCTAACCTTTTAGGTAGTTGGTAAGCAATATGCTCAATATTTTATCCTCATTAAATGTGACATTCTATACTTTTTTAGGGATTAGGTTTACAGATTTTTGATGGATGGTTTACCATCTTGAGCATGAGTTATGAGGTATAGTTGATATCTTATCCATGATACTTTACACTCCATACCTTCATTGGGAACAAGTTTTTAGGGTTCTCTCAAAAAAAAAATCCTTTGATGATGTCATGGTAACATCATCATTTATGGTGATTTCATTATGGAATTGTCATTTATAGTGATATGGTGACATCATGTTGATTCCATCTTCTTGCTAAAATTTTGGATTTATTTATTCCCTTGTGTTATTTTGGGCATGAGTTATTGAGTATGTATGTTGCTTTATCTATAATATATTTATCTCTATACCTTAAGCTAGGGAACCATAGTTCCTTAGGTTGGTTGAGTTTTGGGAATAGGCTATGAAGTATCTATAATCCTTGATTCATAATACCTTCATGATGAATACTTCCTCTATTTTAGTGCATATGTCTTAGATCTTTGATAACTAGGGATGAGTTATGGCTAAGATTTGAATCCCAATTATAAGGCTTACCTATACATTGATTTCATTATAAATCTAATTAAGTTTTGATACTTAATAGAATTGATCATATAATGCACTTTTCATTCATTGGATTACTTGATGCTCTCTAATATTTGGATTGTGCTTATTTTTGTAGTAGAATGAAAGGTGAACAAAGAAATGAACTATAAATTCAAGTTTACCCATCCAAGATGTTTTCACCATACAATGACATAGGAGATACAGACTTAGGCCATGTAAATATTCAAGAGTTCTTATGGAGGGTCAATAATAAAGAATACTAAAGGTTCACATCCTAGTACATGGCCAAGTTAGGCCTAATGCAAGCTAATATTTTTCCAATCTCACTTCAATATCTCAAGTTGGTGTTGGTTTGTACTTAGAGGTATAATCATAAATAAAGAAAGGTATTTGGCCCCTCTATACAATTTATTCTAGAAATTAGTGCAAATATGATTAAAAGGGTATTTTTCATCCCTATATATGAAAGGAGCTTTGGATTTTTATGAGAGGAAAACCAAGACTACTACTAATTTCATCAATAATTATCTTTTTGCAATCTAAAGAAATTCTACACTCCAAATGGAAATATTTCAACACAAGAGTGAATTCAAAGAGAATGTCAAATATTTCAAACAATCCTAAGTAGGGTATATGGGTACCCTTGTGCCAAATAATTTCATCCCTATATTTACTACTAAATCATGAGGATGGCTAAGAAAAGAAAATTGACTAGAGGATGATCATCAGTGATAACCTCCATGATCAACTAGTAAATGTGTTGGAATCTAGTAGATTTCACATGACTTTATACCTTATCTATTTTTTGGCCTATTAGATTAGATTAATAGGATTGAGAAGATTTGTACTAAGAAGATTTGGAGAAAATAAATTTTATGATCACTTTCCCCACTTGAATCTCAAGTAAATTTAGAGAAACTACTAAATTTTTAATGATGCCTTTATATATGCAATGATCATGGGATTAGATAGTGATTATGCAAAGAGCTTGTCTCTAGAGGAAATAGAAGAATTGATGAACTAGGGAAATTTCTATATCTCCAACACCTCCAAATCCTCCCCTAGTCCATTCCCTACCTCATATAACAATTCATCCACCACACACAATCACCTCCATAGATTTTCAATCCAAATCCAAAGGTATCAATTCCTTATCCTCCACCATCGCCACCTCATTATATGCGTACCATCATCTTCTTAAGATATATAACCATAAAATAAAATAGAGTGTGATGATGAGTAACTAGAGGGAGATTAGCTAATTGTGGATCCCTTTAGCTCTCAAGTAAACATTAAAATATTGATTAAGAACTGGCCTCAACACATGATGAACACGTTGCAAGTATGAGCAGTTGGTGTTGTCATTGATTTCAACAAGCTTGTGTTGTCATTGGTGTGAACTGATTTAATTGATCAATAGATTGAAATTGATTAGTCAGTCGATTGGAATCTTGAGAGTGTTCATTAGAAATGAGATGGAAATGCATGAGTTTAATAACTAATTAAATGAATTAATTATTAAAGGAATGTGCAAGTGGGAATTAGATAAATAAATACAATGTTTTATTTATCATTGAATATAGGATAATTAAATAATTATAGTAATTATTTAATTTAGGAAGTGGGAAATGGATAATTAAATAATTAAAGTAATTATTTTATTTAAGAAAGGGGTAAGTGGTTAATTAAATAATTAAATAAATTATTTAGTTTAAGAAGGGTAATGGATGATTAATTAAATAATGTTATTTAATTTAATTAATTTATAAGAATAAAGATAATTAAAGATGTAATTAAATAAATAGGATTTATTTAATTAGTCAGGGAGAATAAAGATAAAGTGAATTAATTAAATAATTTAAAATTACTTAATTAATAGTGGACTATGACATTAGATAATAATTAGATAATATGATTATTTAATCATTAGGATGGGATGATAATTAGTGTTAAAATGTTACTCCCAGACTAGGACAATTTTGGGTATCTACAGATTATATCTCAAGAATCCATCCATTAGTGATAGCATTTCATGTCCCAAACTATTAAGTCAACTATAATATCAATATTGGGCAATAGGAAATCATCTTTTGGGCATTCTTTATTAATATCTCTAAAATTCGTACATATATCCAGATGCCTCCAATGGGTTTTGAGACTAGTACAATGTTGGAAACCCATTCAGGATAGTCATTGGGATGAATGAATCGCACCTCTAGGATTTTTTGCAATGTTTCTTTTATGAGAAGGGTGATTTGTGGATGCATCTTTCTTAACTTTTTCTTGATTGGTTTAGAATTGGGATATACTACAAGTGGTGTATTACAAGTGACGGATCAAGCCTAGCATATTTGAATAAGACCAAGAAAAATTATTAGATATTCTTTTGAGAAAATTTGATATGTCTTAATTTGACTCCTCGGTTAATGATATGGCCATGAGAGTGATCTTTGGTGTTTCTTTATTTTGTATATTAAATTCTTTCATTTCTTCAACCAATATGCTAGAATTCTAATAATGAGGGATTGGATCAAGTGCATCATCTTCTACCACCTCAAAGAGGTTTTCGCTAGAAGAAATGTCTTTTTTTTCTTACCTTTGTATGGTCCAAAACTGCCTCATAGAGGTTTTCACTAAGGGACATTTGTTTCTTATTTTTTCCTTTTTTATTTTTATGACTAAGGCAAGAGACATGTTCCCCAAAATATTCAGCCTTATTTAATTTGATGTCAAACCCTACCTTATAGTCTCCTATTTGTATGTGTTCTCGAACCCCCGTGAGCTTAAGAACTTCCTCGTCACTCTACAATTTATCAAGCATAGGAGGTCCTTTCTAGTCCCAATATATAAGTTTTGGGTAGATAAAGGAAGGTCGATGGGATTGGATAGTGTGATGGTATTAATTCTTGTTCAAAATATGTTCAAAATATTCTTTGTGGGTTCCCTCATTAGTACTGGTTACAATAGGAGATAATTTAGTTGCTTTAGTGTAGACACACTTGGGTTCTCAAGGTGCCATTTTAGATAATCCATATCCAAGTCCTTGATTGTTACACTCACTCAAGGATTCAAGACTCCAAGATCACCTGCAAAACTAAAAGAACCTTCTACAAAAGAGAAAATAAATAACATAGATTTACAATAATGGATGCAAAATAATATGGAAAATATGTAATACTCAATATTGAATGGTATTGGATTGGACTAGATTAGGATGTACATATGATCCCTTGCTTATAAATCCAAGAATCTAAGATAGGATTAGACAATATCTTGACGTGTACCTTAATCATGTATAATGAGACAACTACCTCAACATTATTAAATGACCTAGGACACAAGCATTAAATAAAATCTAACTAGATAAAATATGATAAGATCTTATCTAGACAACTAAGACTTCTAGAAAACACACCTAGGACCTAAGTGGACTTAACACGTAAATAGTACCTATTAGACAACTATATAGGTAAAAGAACTTTTTACACCAACGCCCCCCTTAAGTGCAACTTAGGAGTAGATTATTATTCAAATTATGCAAGGATGGGTCTCAGCTACAAGGCCATGTTAGGTACCCATGTACAAATACAATTTCACAAACAGAGAAAAGGAGAAAACCTAGTGGGACAAAACTCCTTCCAAAAAGAGAGATGAAAATAAAATGTTCTCAATGATGAATGAGAAGGAAAAAACCCCATGCAAGGAAAAATACCCCCCATAAGAGAGAAGAAGAGAGACCATATAGCCTCCCCTCAATGTTGAGTCTCTTGCAATGATGGTAGAAGCTCAATATTGAATATTGAAGATGTTATAATCTCGTTGAACAACATTCCTCCCCTTAGGAAGAGACAAAACCAAGATAGTATGCAGGATGTATTCCCATTCTTGAAAATAAAATTTAGGGAGAAGGATGATATGATATGTCTCTAAACTAGTATATTGATGTCAAAATATAACACACTCCAAACAGGCATTCTAGGCCACACTATGGAAGATGTCAATCTAGAATATCTTAGAGATAGATGTAGAACACAATCAAAAGATAAAGGTACCTTGTTTGAATACAAAGAAGCCTCCCCAAATTTTATCCAAAAGTATCTACAATCACATCAAAATATGAAGAATGATCATTTAGAGAATGAATAAGAGGGTCAAAGTGTTCCCTCACAAAAACTAAAGAAGGATCATCTTCATCAAAGAGAATATGTATACAATCAATGGTGTCTCCCAAATCTGAAATGTGGGACTCAATAAACAAACCAACAATGTATGTCAAGTATGTTGCAAAGATGATTGTCGTTGCACTAAAAGATCGACCTGTTAATTCCTGATACAACCGTTGGATTTATACAAGATCCAAGATCCACGGGAGGTGGTTAAACCATGTCACAAAGCTCGAGTTCGGATCCGGCCCATGCTGAGGAGAACAAGGGTGACAACTTGCAACAATTTCCCTAGCGCAAGTGAGGGGTTCAAACTTGTGACCTCGACTTTGATACCAATTGTTGCAAAGATGGTTGTTATTGCACCAAAAGATCAACCTGTTAATGCCCAATACAATTTTTGGATTCATACAAGATCCAAGATCCACAGGAGGTAGTTACACCATGTCACGAAGATTGAGCATCGCTCTAGCCCACACTAAGGAGACCAAGGGCGACACCTTGCAACAAAGTATGCATCCCAAGTAGATGTATCTGGAAGATGGTGTAGACCTTACTACACTAAATCACAAGAGGACAGAATTGTGACAACTCAAGCATCATCAAATGCAACAATAGACAAAGGGGATGAAATGTAAGGCTCAAGAATGGGATCCAATGTGAAAACACCCAAGTTCAAGTAGCCAAAATTCTCCACAAAATCATGGTCCACTCTAGAAGATTGATCAACAACCGAAGGAAAAAATTCATCATCAAAAGAAAAATTTGTAAAGGTGTAGAACCAATATGAATGATAAATTATCCCAGTTGCAATGATCTCTCTACTCTTGAACTCTCTAATGATAGATTAATCAAGAGTGAATTGCATAGTCCTCTCATCTCCACCATGGGTAATCTAATAAATGGAAAGAAGATTTTTTTCCAAATGAGGTACACACAAAACATCATTGAAAGTTCCCTCCTCAAAAGCAATCGATCCCTTCCCAATTAAACTCATATATGTATTTTTTCCCATCAAAATAGGAGACATAGCACAAGGCTCAAAAGATGATAATATAGGCTGTGAAGATGTCATATGATGAGATGCTCTTGAATCTAGAAGCCATCTCCCTGATCCAAGACCTAAAAAATCACAAAGAGCATGTATTTTTCTTCTTGATGTAGTAACCAAACTAGCATGACATTTTTCCTTATTAGATTATTTTGAAGAAGAAGAAGTCGACTCAAACATTCTAGAAGATAAATCAATATGATTATTTTTTAGAAGATGTTTCAATTCATCAATATATTTCTTATAACAAGAATGTTTATCATTCCCAACATTCCTACAATATGAAAAATTAAGCTTCTCCTTCTTAGATGATTTCTTTGTGGAAGAGGATTTATTCTTTGGTTGATATGAATGTTGATTATTCTTTGATTTCTTTTGTTTTTTATCAGTATTTTTTAATTCTTTCACCTGATCAACCAAAAATGTCTAATATTTAGATGACTTGATGAGACCTATAGAAATAATTTTTTGTTGCTCATGTAATAACATCTCAAAAAAGCTAAAAATGAAGGTGTGGTATATGCAAACCCCATAATCAAACTATGAGTATGAAAGCTAGAAACAAAAGCAGCATAACCAAGACCAAGTTTTTTCAATGTATTATAGACCAATTGAACGTACCTTTTATCAACTGCACATGATTTACATTGCCTCCTTATATCATTAACCTTAGTGATGTAATCCTATAAGTTTTCAAAGTTCTTAGGATCAAGGATCATCAGTTCATTATCAGTTTGATATCCTTTTACTTCATTTGTAGTACCATACAAAATTTTCAATTTTTCCCAAGCCTCATGATAATCCTTACATGATTCAATTTGAAACAATAGATCTTGAGAAACTAAGCTATGAATACATTCAAGAGATTTAGTGTGTTTGATCATCTATTTTATCTTTTTTATAATTATCTTTAGGTTCAAGTACCTTATTTTCAACATATAGAGTGATCTTAATTCATTAGAAAACTTGATGCCAAGTCAAATATTTATATAATGCTAGCAAAGGAACCTTATAATGATCCATGGAAAAGAAGAGCACGAGAAAATAGATCAAAATAATGCACCAAGAGACCCCCTAAATCACTCAATCAAAAATCCCCACAATAATATGATGTGGCACTTTATATGTAGTGTGATTACAATGCCGAAATTGTTTCCCAAATTTTATAATGCCAAGATAGATCAAAGATGGAAAATTACAACAATATATCAAAATGAGATCCTCAAATTGAAAGTACACTTTCCTATTATGATCAATACTAAAAATGAAGCCTTTCTAAGAGGACATATCTTCTCCAAGTTCCAGTATGTCCAAGTGATCAACTAGAATGCAAATTTTCACAAATCTAAATAAAAGATGCATGGGGTTGAATCTAGAAAATATGCATGGATAGAAATGTAGAGCTCCTCAATACCTTTCCAATGATCACAAAAATTGGATAATATAGCAAAGATTTATGAGCTCAGAGGTTCAAAAAGGAAAATATGAATTCAACCAGTAATAAAATTCACCTAAGGAAAAATCTAAAAAATGGCTTGCACCACAAAGAAATTCTTTGAACCATCTTTCTATTTATATCTTGTTTTCAAAATTTTCAAACATTGGTGAATAATTATGGTTTTTTGAAAAATCTACCCTATTAGGACTTATGGAAAAATAATTTAGCACCTAGGCGCTTGGCGCCTAGTTCTTCATATGAATGTCATTATCATAAAATAAAAAATGAAAATTTTTAAAGTGTCACTACCCTCAGTAGTGGGCTGGTGGCATACTACGTGGTATCCTCGATGGCTCCCGCATGCCCCACCCTCCAAACCCCCTCCCCCCCATGGGCGATAAGTTCGGGACCTCCCAAGGGACCTAGCATAGACCAAGCACTAGGTGCCAAACAAAATATTAAACAATGGAATTAAAAAAATCCTACAATATTATTTAAAATAAAATTAATTAAATAAACATATAAATTGTACCAAGTTGTATGACATGGAGTGATGATTGAAAAAGTACAATGCAATGCTAGCCAATAAAATATAAACTGGAATAGATGAACTGGTGTAGATTGCAATGATAGTGTACATTAGAGTACGGATCATATGATTTGTACGGATTCTATACAAATGTATGGACTATACAAACAAACTTTTGCAGCTTCTAATCAAACCCTCAAAAATGGCTTGAAATATTTTTTTCCCAAATATCAAGTTTTTTATATGAAAATAGGGGTTTTGGGACCTTCTTGATTCAATCATGAGGTTTGTTTTTTCCCAATGTACACCTAGAAAAATCTCAAGCATGAATCACCCTCAGATCTAAGAAGGGGTTTTGTAAATATGAAGCTTTGATACCATGTTAGAGTCACTCAAGGACTCAATCCTCTAGGATAATCTACAAAAATAAAAACAACCTTCTACAAGAGAGAAAATCAAGAGCATATATTTTCAATAATGGATGCAATATAATATGGCCAATATGCAATACTCATGATTGAAATGGTATTGGAATGGAATAGATTAGGATGTGCATACAATGCCTTTTTTATAAAGGAAATAATGTGAGATAGGATTAGACAAGATATTTACATGTGTCTTAATCCTATATAGTGAGACAACTACCACAACAGTTTTAAATGGCCTAGGACACAAGCATTAAATAAAAGCCAACTAGATAAGATATGAGAAGATCTTATTTACACAACTAAGGCTTTTAGAAAACACACCTAGTACCTAAGTGGACTTAACATGTAAATAGGACCTATTAGACAACTAGATAGGTAAAACACCTATTTACACCAACATTGATTACCCATAATATATTTAGGTTGTATTGATTCTATTATTCCTTGCTCATGTATTCCTAAACCCTTTCCTTTATAGCCCATGTTCTTACATATAATATGACCCTTGGGATATCATTATATTTGGCATTTTGGCATTTTTTCACCTTCATCTTTGTAGATTCATGAGGATATCTTCTTCAATATTATCTTCGTCTAGGAGTCCCCAACTTTTGAATCTTTGGAAAGTTACCTCTAGTCCTATCTTGAGAGGCCTTGGTTGACCATGGGACTTAGGTGAGAGCGTGAGTTGTCCTATATAAAAATAATCATGTAGTTTATACTCTTTGTATCCTACATCAATAATCTTGGTCTTGATCTCAGGTATGGTATATGAGATGGAAGCATCTTTAAGTGAATATGGGTCTATGTAAGATGGAGAAGTGGATGTGGCATCATTTATCAAACAATGGTGAGAATACTTATAGCTTCCTTCTAGGAATTTATAGTATTGGAATAGTTGGGATCTTCTATAATAGTGATTTCAATAGCATTGTATGAGAATTTTATGCACTGATGATATGTGGAAGGAACAACTTGCATAGTGTGTATTCATGGTCTTCCTAGAAGAATATTGTAGGGCAGATAAAGGTCCAATATCTAAGATGTGGTCTTCATAGTGAGTGGTTTGACTTGTATGGGTTACTTTATGGTTCCAACTGATTCATGCTCAACATCATCATAAGCTTTTATTGTGATTTTCATTTGAGGGTCAATTATGCCTTCAAAATATCCCAATTGCTTTATTAATTTCAAAATGCATAAGTTTAGTCCTAATCCACCATCTATTAGGACACATTTCATCTTATGTTTTTGGATAAGGGCTTATTTGTGAAGTGTTTTTTTATGGGATGGCTCAATATGTAAATATTTTTCTATAAATATGAGGTGATGTGTAGAAGAAATATGCCCTATCATGGCTTGAAATTGATTAAAATTAATGTCATTTGGCACACAAGACTCTTGCAAATCTTTATCTAGGATCTCTTTGTGTATGGGCAAGGTTCTAAGCAACTCCAAGATAGATATTTGGGTTGGTGTTATGAGAAAGGTAGTGTATATATTCCTAGTTTCTCATTAGGATAAGTGTATGTTTTTTCTTCAATATGCACTTCTCCTCTATTGATTAATTCTTGAATATGATTCTTCAATTTCATGCACTTGGATGTATGATGACCTTTAACCCTATGGTATTCGTAACATTCATTGTCTTTATACCATGAAGTCTTTGGTTGACTTTCATCAAATGGTTTGGTCATGGGAAACTTGATTAGGTTAGCCTATGCAATTTTATGAAATACAACCTCTATGGATTCTCCCAAAGGGATGTATTTGCATTTGGTTGGTTATTTTTCCTAGGCTTGTCTTGTGGTATAGTGACATTGTTTGAAACAGTTTGATGCTACACGAACTATTTTGATCATGTGATTATATTAATGGTTATATGTTTTGAACATGTTTGTCATCAATTACACCATCATTTACAACATTTTTAATCTTGGACCAAAATCGATATTATCATTGGATTAATTTTTATTGTCTTGATGGCCCTCATAGATTTTAACTAGTCCCTTGGTAATGAGGACTTTTACTATTGTTAATCCTTTATCAATTATTTCATCAAAGGAATTTCCACATTGATGTTGCAAGTGGAAGCCTATTTCCTTATTTAAGTTTTGAACAAAGATAGTCACTAGTTGTTTCTCAACCATGTGCCAAGAAAATTGGTTGTCAAGGTTTCTCCAATGCTATAAAAAGGAGGTAAAAAAAATTCCATTATTTTTCTTGGTGTTACATAAATCTAGCATTGTGACTTCATGTTCAATATTATATGAAAAATGTGCAACAAATCTTTCAGGTAGATCTATGAATGTGAAGATTGAACCATGGGAAAGGTGTGTAAACCACTCTACGGATTGCCCCCCTAGACTAGCAAATAATATTAAAGGATACACATCATTGTATGCAACTTATTGACATGCTATATAAAATTCCTTGATGTGTTCTCTGAGATCACCTTTTCCCTTATATTTTTTGAACTTAGGCATTTCATAATTATTTGGGAAGGGGATTTATAAATTGGGTTTTTCAAAAGGATAGGGACATATGTCTTCAAATATATAAGTCTTCTTTTGGTGTCTCATTTTTATCCCTTGGATCAAAATTTTCATTCTTTACATTTCTTGGGAAATTTCAACATTTTATGTATTATTGGATATGTGATTGTGCAGGGAATGATGATGTTGATTAATTGGGCGATATTGGTTTTTGTTTGATATGTTGTGATGTGAGATGGATGAATTGATATGTTGATATGTTGACATGAGAATATTATTTATTTTAGAGTGTTTTGATGTGATGGGTTGAGTTTTTGGTATGTAGATGTATGTAATATGTGTTGTTGGGGTTGGATGAAATTTGTATTATTTTTAGGTGTTATGGTTGGTTGGGTAGCTTGATGTGTGGTTTTTTATGGTATGCTTACCCTAATCTATGAGGATGTACTTGAGTAGTGTATAACTTGTTGTATGACTAATTGGGATGTGTGTGAAAGATTCTACGTGTGTGGGATTAGGATGAAGAGATTGAGAGCCCCAAATGTTATTTAAAGGATGAATAGATGATGAGGGAAAGCTAGATGAATATTTTCTTTTAATTTTTGATACGTCAAAGCTTTGTGGAATTCTATATCCCTCTTTTTTATTAGGTCTAACACAATTTTTTCTTTCTCAAGTTCAAAAATCTTCTTCATCATTTCTTGATTATGAGGGTATTGGGAAAATGCTTGTAACCTTGGAGAATTTTCAGGTTGGTCTACATAAGTCTCTTCATTATGAGGTGTTGGGGTTGATTTATAATTTCTTCTATTGTATCATATGCTCATATGGATCCATTTTTTCTTATTTTGAGCTCTAGTGATTGGCATGCAAGAGATAGATCTAGTAGGTTTAAGTTCAATGTTTTTGGTTTGGATGTTTGGGGTTTGTTGATGGTCAAGCTTGAAGGTAGATATTTTTATGATTTTGAGGATGGTAATATGGAGATTATTTAGACCTTAATTTGATCAAGGGAGAGTGATAAGGATGATTTGGATGAAGGAAATGGATGTCTTGATGACTTGGGAGGGGATTATTTGGAAGGATCTTGAACCTTAGATTAAGGAGGAATTTGATGGGGATGATTTGGTTTTGGATTTTAGATTGGATTTCGACCGATGATGTGAATGATTTAGAGATAATAATGAGTACAAGACTAAACTTTTATTAGTAAAAATATAGATCCTTAATAATAGAGATGACTTGAAAATGATATATCCTTGCTCACTTAGGACAAGAAATTTGAAAGATTGGATAGGGGATTTTTGGAGACTTAAATTGGGGTAGCCAAATTCCCACACTAAATGATCCAAAAAGAAGGGCTAACTTAATACATTACTTAAGATAGGCAAGTTCTTAAGCAATACACAAGCTAGAGATAAAGGATGTAAGGATTTTGATTTTGATTTTCAACAAATTTGATTTTGTAGTGGATAGGATTTTGATTACGAGATGATCAAATGATTATGATGAGAATGTGATGATGTGGACAAAAGAGAAAAATATGATTGTGTGTAGGTCAAAGGTCCAAATAAAATAATGTTGGGTGTGAAATGATAGAGAATAGAGTACTAAGGTGGATTAGTATTGTCTAATGAAAAGGTCCAAAATATGGGTTATGCATGATCGAGGAGAGACAAATTTGGAGTGAAGACTATGAACTTGGTTGAATGGTCTAGAACTTGGAGGATGGCTTAGGTAATAGTGTATGATGGTTGATTTAGGTCTATTTTTAGAATTGAAATTTTTGATTTTTTGATCAAGCTATGAGGATTGTTGGTTACGGGCCAAAGTAATGCAGTCATTGTAGGATAGAATGCAAGTGCAACAAGATGCAACACAAGCATAGAAAGACATAGCATAGGCAATATAACAAGATGCAATACAAGCAAATAAGGATAGAGCATAGGTGTAGAAGGACAAATCATAGGCATAACAGAATGTAATGCAAGTGTAGAAGGACATAGTGCAAATGCAATAGGATGCAATGCAGGCACTAAAGGATAGAGAATAGGCATAGTAGGATGCAACATAGGTGCAAAAGGATAGAGTACAACTTTGTAGTATAGTTGTGGTAATGAGATTTGGAAAGAGATATTAATAAACAAAAAGACACATTGGATGACCATAGTTTTTGATTGATGAGGTTGATTGGCTTTCACTAGGTTTTCACTTGAAGACACATCAAGCACAAGCACAAATCCTAAAATTAGTTAAGATTATATAGTTAATGTGGTACCACCAACCAAAGGCTAATACCTCAAGATTATTGCTAAGTAATTATCTTCCAAGAGTTGGTATCTAGGGATCCAGTGGCACAAAGGCTCACCTTTTCTCTTTCTTTAGAGGTCCTAAGATTTGACCCAAATATTTTCTACCTCTACTCAAGGAGATATATAGTGAGTAGCTTCAGGAATGATATTGTACCTTGTACCACACTAAGAAACCCCTAAATAGTCTTATTCTAGAATGCACAAGCTCTCTAGGGCATCCTCTAAATACCGCAAGGGTATGTGAGGAACACCATGAATGCTACTTTGTCACAAGCGTGGATCGAGAACTTTCAGTGAAAAATTTTAGACCAACCTTGCACCTCTTGTATTGGAATCACCTAGGCATCAAGGCTTTGCTAGACATGACACAACTAGATTGAGGCACAACTTTTTTTCTCCCCCTTTCTATACACCATTAGTAACACATGATTGAGAATATTTTGGGGTGACAAAATCACCAAGAAAGCCTCCTAAAGGGAAGGACTTTACAAGTTTTTTTTTATCCCCAAGATCATACTAGGTGTGAGGGGGGAGCATACACACAAGCTAGCAATTCCTGGGTTCTACTTTTAAAAAAATAAGAACGAGTGAGATTTTTATCACCAAGATCGCACTAGGTGCAAGGAGAGAGCATACATCTACACACTCCTTCAGAAATAGAAAACAAGAGTTCTTTTACCAACTAATCTAACTTTAGTGTCTAAACTAGAGAGACAAAAATAACTTGGACTAAAAAATCTACAAAACCACAAGTTATTATTTTTCATATTTTAAATCTTTGAGTGGAATGAACAAGCTACACCACTAATATTATACAAAAAGGTTAACCAAAAAACCCAGAAATATAGTAAATCAAAATAGAAGTGCGGCTCTATAAAACACAAGCACTGCAATACTAAACAAAGGTATCGTTTGATGGAACAAAAGCACTAAAACACATAAAAAAATTATACCTATGCAAAGGTACGGATTTTTCAGACAGAAGCATGAAAAGTTGGAATAGAGGAACTTATGAATAAAACATAAGTACATAACTATAGAAACCCTAGATCTGCAAGAAAAACTAATGACTAGTCCTAATTAATACATATTAGAAAACCTGCAAAAAAGAATGTTAAGATACCCAAAAATATACACAAAAACATAAGAAGTTAGCAATAAAACCCTAAGAATGAGTTGATGACATGCAAGACCACAAAATCCCTAGAATACTAAGAAACTAAAAAATAACAATGCAAATCCTAGGAACCCTAATGATAATTTGTAAGAAAATAGATTAGACACCCTACAAAATAGAGTGTTAGGATATCTAAGCATGCACACAAAACACCAAAGGTTAGAAAAACCCTAGATCACTAAGATAACATGTAAATCCTAAAGGAACAAGTAAAGACAAAAACCCTAGCACCTAGAAAAAAACATTTTAGAAAAACTTGCAAATATAATGTTAGGAAAATGCAAAAACATGTACCTAAACAACAAAAGGTTAGAAATGAAAACTAATAAAAACTATTTAGAATGGAAGCACGGCTACACGAGACATAGGTGGCTAATGTCAAATGCAAGCACAATTTGTCATAATAGAAGAGCAAAAAGATATAATGGAAGTACTAAATATTGCCATAGAAACACATATCTTTCAAATAAAAGCATTGAATCATAGAGCTAAGCATTGAATCAGAACCTGCAACCAAGAACTCAATAAAAACTCACAAAAGGAGATTAAAATAGAGATGTAGATCCCACCAGGCATGCCAAAATGAGGATGATAAAAATGGTTGAAGTAAAATAAATAATTTAAATGCATAACACACACTTACTTACCTCAAATCACCTTCAAACTCCATGATTAATCTAGAACAAGATGCACCCAAAGCATATTGATATGCTCTAAATGAATACAATATGTATTTCTCTTAAGACTAATTAAGCATAACCTTGTTACAATGAAAGCTTACAGGGACAAATAGTAGCATTAGGTTAATATCAATAGACTTGATGAAAATGAAGGACGAGTGCATAAATTTATAGACTTAGGGTGAAAGAGATGGATGGCTTAGATCTTTCCAAAAGATCAAGGGCTTAGATTGAAGAGGTTCTTCAAGCAAGTGGGAATGGACAAGTGTCCAATGGAGGTTTATTCGAGATGGAGGCTAAATGATGGATATTGGGTAAGATTATGGGAGATTGTGATAGGATTCCCAAAATAGGCAATCTTTGACTTTTGCCTATTTTTAGGGAGATGGGAATTTAAAATTCAAAAAGAGAGGTGGCCTGAATTCAACTAAAAAGGTGGCATTTGTCTCTAGTGGATTTAAGGAAGAAGAGGTGAAGAATTAGTGTGTGAATGTACAGGCATGCACATGTGAAGGGTGATGACACAGGGTAGGTGATCGTAAGTTTGAATTTAGAAGAACTTTAAATTGGGAAAAAAATAAAATGGAGATTAGAAGAGGATTAATTAACTAATTAATATGGGATTAATTAATTAATAGGCTTAGAAGAATTAAATGGTAGTGACCAAGGTTAAATTAATCAACCTTTAGGAGAAGGGAAAAGGGGAAATTAATTAAATAAAATATAATTAATTTAGAGAAATGATGATATTTAATTTAATTATGGAGCTATTAGGACAAATTAATTAAAATTTAGGATTTTAATTAATTATAAGGAAATATTATATTTAGGGTGTCTACATTTTTCCCATCTTTGATGTGGCATTGGAAGTGATGTTGTGTCAAAGAAAATTAAAATTCCCCAATGAGATTAGAAGAATAGGACCTCTATGATTTCCCAACTTGATTTGATCAAGCGTCATAATGGATTTTATATTGTAGGTGATGATTCAAATAGGAGAAAGAGAAATAAAAGCATGCCTAAGTTAAGATAACCTCTAAGGTTTCACAATATGATGCATTCACGTCATGTTTTAGATGACGCATGATGGATTTGCAAACTCATGTTGGTTCTACACACTTAAGATCCCTAGCCATCATTGCACATAATAATAGAGATTGAAATAAGAATTTTTATCTCATTTGAACTTCCCTACCAATCTTGGTGATGTTCTTCTCACCTACATATATTAATGGCAACAATAGTGATGGTCTGAGTGACCTCTCTAGCATTCTTCTACCATGTCTCATCTACTCATCATGATTTCCAAGGCTGGAGATCTATATGTATTTGGATTTTTCTCACTTGTAAGGGTTGGTAATTTTGGTTTTTCATTGTATTAAGTGTACAATAGTCCTAGGGTTTCAATGTCTAATAGAGTGACTTCCATTAAATCTACTCTCTAAGTTAAATAAGTAAGAAGTAGCTACTATAACATGTGCTTGTAAACAATTGTCTCCTTGGTTGAACATTAGTGTTTTGGATGATTTTTTAGGGTTTTGAGGTGAAATAGGCTCTTTCCTTGTAAATTATCTTCCACCACATTTGTTTGTGTAGTTGTAATGGATATTTGAGAAATGTGATAGCAATTTAATCAATTACATTTTGTCATATGTAATAATCTTTTATATGTTATGGATAAACGATAATGAACTCAAAGAGGGATTATGAAATAGAACTATCTATTTTGCATAATATCTCTACTCTTATTTTGATTTATACTTGTAATAGTTAGAAACTATTGTATTACTCCATAAGGCACTAATCTTTGAAGACTCTAACCCTCCAATCATATTTAAAATAAAAAAAATGTTTAGAGGTAGTCATTGGAAGTGGATTATGATCAATATATGATGCTCATGGTTCAATGACATAAACCAGGGAAAATCTTAAGCAAAACCTAACTATTATATTCTTAGAGAAACATGTTCAGCATATCCATATTTTACCAATGTATACGAAACTTTAAATGAAACTATCTCAAGGGATTATAATGCTACCATTATCTACAGATACATGTGCAAAGCATTGAATTCAATTTAAAGAGGTATTTGTAGCCAATAAATCTTGATATAGTGATAGAAATGAGGGTCAAGTATGCAATTTGGGAATATTTCATTTGTTATTTTGGTTGTCTACACTAATTGATTTGAATTCCTATTGAGGGATACCTCTAAGAACACCCTCATGGGTATAAGTTGAGACCAAAGAGTGGGAGATTTTACCCACTCTCGTATTTATCCTTTAACCTTCCTAAATGTATACATGATCCTATATTTAATTCCTTGATGACAAATTATTGGCCTTGAAGGTGGAGAAAAGCTCTAGGATTATGGTTAGAAACTAACACTTTCTTTGTATTTGTAATTCTACAGGCTTAGGGGGTGATAACATTTTATTCCCTTCCTTATGATGGTTATTATTGTTCCTATATATTGCATACTAGCTCCAAGCCTATAGATCCCTTTGTGTGGTTCATGTGATGTTGATCATTTCCATGTGGCATCCCTATGTTGTGCTATGTCATTTCATGAGCACAATGCAGCATATTTCATTCTTGCAACGCCCTCTTTGATTCCTTTTTCTTTTAGGAATCCTTCTTTCCCTCTTCCACCATAAAATCAATTGCATTCTTTAAATTCATTTAATTATTTTAAAGGAGCACCTACTTGCACATACCTCATATTATTGTTATGTTCCCTAAAGTATTTTCTCCTTGTAGAATTGGTATCATATGATCCACCTAGCATAACACAACATGTTGGGTTATGGGCCTTCATATGTCTTAACTTGGTATCATATGAGCCACCTAGCATAATACAACTTGCTAACTCATGCACTTCATATGACTTGCCTTTTTTAAATACTTGTCATTGTCACCCTACAACCTATTTTGTAGTTCTATTTATTCATGAAAGTGTCATATGGTTCCTAGCCCTTGCAATGTGTTATCCCCTAAACCACACCTAACATCCTTCTAGCAACACATAATTGGAGAATGCCTCTTTGTCTCTCTCTTTATTCATTCTCTTTCATCATGTGTTTGTCTTTTTTTTGTTTGAGTTTTTGTTAGTGTTGTCTTTCCTTTTATATGTGTTTAAGGCTATATGATTTCCAATCCAATGACCTCTACATTTAATCTCCAAGTTCCTCTCTCTGTTGTGCATTTATAATATTGTTTTTAGCTTGTTCATTATATTATTTAATTTATATAAAATAGTAGCAATTTCATTTCTCTTGTAGTGTTTTAACATGGTTAAAAATAGTAGGCTTCAAAGATTAAAAAAAAAAAACACTTTAGGATTATTTGGAATAATCTACACTATTTGATAAATTAGCAACAAATTAAATTAATTCCTTACAAAGGCTAGTTGATCCTAGTGCAATGTTCAATGAGATCATTTGATAAATGAACTTTCCTTTCCTTTGTTAAGTCAAATTGCATATAGTATAAATTGTAAATGCATATTGATATTTCTCTTTGATTGTCGTACTTTCAACCTCAAAGAGTACCTTTCTTGACTTAACAAAGCCTAAAGAAGAAAAGGAGACTTTATGTATTGGCTCATTATTATCCACTGTCTAATCATAAGTCCATCCCATCACCCTAAGTTAACCTTCCTTGAACTTAGGTCCTAGTGTTTTGTATTTAGGATGTGTGGAGCTACAACTTTGAGAGCCAACACATTTAATGTTGTTTTCCACATGTCCTCTTTAACCTTCACTAAAAGGTAGTCAAATATTAATCTAGGCTTATGAAATACATAGTATATTATAGTTTATCCCTTGAAGTCATCTACTCTTGAAGAGGATAATAGGCTTTTATGATCAATACACATCCACCATATTTTTATGTTTGTTTAGCAAAATTATAAAAGTTGGACCACATGAAGATCCACTTGAGAAGACAATTCCTTTATCTAATATTCATTGGTGTGCTTCACTTTATTTTTCTCTAGAATGGATTGGTTGTAGAGGGCTATATTGAGAAGTGAAAATTGTAGCAATTGCATTTCATACTCTTCCTATATCTTAAGTGGCAAAGCCTTTAAGATTTTAGAAAATATTACTTTTAGGTTTGGGATAATTATCTATTTTCTTTTCTTTTTTAAGTAGAGATATTAAAGTTTCTACATTGAATTATTTCTTCTTGTTTATATTTTCAAAAAATTAGGGAATTTTTCAGTTGCATTTATGAGTATTTTGGTCTTGTTGGCAATTAGCAAAGAGGGTTTGAACTTATCTCTCTATAAATCAATGATGAATATCTCTCCAAAGACTTCACTTTTTTGATAAAGATTAATATTTCATGACTTTGCTTTGATTGATGTTTTTTTACCTCTTTGTGTTTGTCACCCTAATAATTATGATGGCATTAATGCCTCCAACCTAAATTTATTTAATAATTCTTGTGAAATCAAAATTAATTGTAATATTATTAAAAATAAAAACATCAATCTTTATTCTTTTATTTGACTTCATAATATGATCAATTCACATCTATCTTGAGAACCTTTTTACTCCTCGAAGCATGCCTCCATTTCATATTGAAGTGCAAACTATTTTGTTATCCTCCTAACTACTACTAATTGTTTTGTCTTCTACTAAAGTGGTTATCATATTATTATTGAGCTTAATGTTCCTTTACATTTTGAAGTACAAATTATTTTGTTTTTGTAGAAACTATTTTGCCTTCTACTAAGATGGTTATTATATTCTTGTGCTTAATACTTTTGATGTGATTGTTAGAATTAGCAATTTCTTAATTATCACAATATCCATTATAATTTTAAAAAGTTTATTTGTACACAACTTAGTGTTGATTCTCTTACCTTTTCAATTTAAATTTACCTTTTCTGCTTTGAATGTGAATTTGTGAAGATTTACCCTTTTTACTTATGAATTTGTTTATTTTTACACAACTTAGTGTTGACACTCTTACCTTTTCAATCTAGATTTACCCTTTCTACGTTGAATGTGAATATGTTTATTTTTACACAATCTATGCAGATTCTCTAACATTTTTTCAATTTAGATTTACTCTATTTATTTTTACACAATCTAGTGCCAATTCTCTTACCTTTATTCAATTTAGATTTACTTCGTCTATTTATACACAATCTAGTGTTAATTCCCTTTCCTTTTCAATTTAGATTTATTCTACTTCGAATGTGAATTGATGTAGATTTACCCTTTCTACTTTGAATGTGTATAAACAGACCTCAACATTCTTAGCTAGCAAGAATTTGCCTCCTCCAAAGCTATTAAGTCCGCTAAAATTATTCCTCTTCACATTTCCACAGTATATACCCGCAAATAAATTTCTTACCTCCTAAAATTCAATGATATATTCTTTCACAATTTGCCCTAACAAATAATATTTGCTATTTTATGCTTTTCTTCATAGCAAATATGATCGAAGTGAGATTTGATTAGCTCTTTTTTTAAGCCCTACGGCCCACTTGAGTGTTGAAATATACTTTAGTTAGTAAAACGAGGCATATTTTGTCTACATCCACCTCCTCCTATGTGTTGTAATGAGACAGGCTACTCTTTTTCTTTGCCTTCGTAATGCTCCTCTCTTATATCATGTATTTTTGTATTGTAATAGGGTATCCGAAGCTTTTCAATGATACCCACCATCCATTTCTGCATCAAGAAATGGGTGAGGATTGCAACATAGACTTCTAACTTCAGAACTCTTTGTTCGAACTCTTTGTCTGAGTCAAGTTTGTTGTTCTTTCCACATCACTAATATGAAAGAAACATGCAAGGGCTTAGGGGAGAGGACACGGTAATTGAGCACCCTAATTTCATGTTTCTTAAAATCTTACATGAAAATTTCAAAAAATTCTCAATTTTTTACAGCAACTTGCTTGGCAATGCCCCTGCTTATAACTAAGGTTTGAGGGCCACATCAGCATGCTTTCTGTCGAGGTATCCAAAAAGGTCCCAAAAAAATTGAGACCGATACTTGTGGACTAAATCATATTTTATTGGTGCACTAATGTGACATCACATGATTTGTTGTTTTTTAGATCTAAGGAATACATATTCAATTATTGGTAATTATCATCAACACTAACAACGTTAAAGTCACAATTATTAGTTCAATATTGTCAAAAATATTAGACATTAAATCAACAAATGCTATAACAACTATTGAAACATGCTCAACTACTGAATCCTTTCACCTATCTTTGAAGCATTTCAAAACTGTCAAAATTCTCTTACAATGGCCTTCACGCTTGCTCTACGTCAAATTCCTTGCTCAAATTAAAATTTATATTGAACACATTCCCTACATTCTGGTGCAACCTTACGACTAGTTTTAAATACTTGTTATAAGTTGCATACTTGTAGCTTCTATACACGTCATCACGAACACTTGCTAGGAAGACCGTGCTCAACTACCGTTCATAGGAGCCTATTCAACCTCCATCCAGGCGGCCAGATATTTTTCACATATTTGGATCGAGTTTGGTCCATACCAAGTTCATCCTTTTGAAGGAAGGGAATTCCATTGTAATATTCTTTGGGACTGCTAGAACTTCAATTTTTGTGAAGCAATACAAGATATAATTCTTGAAAAAATCTAAACTTGACTCCAATTTTTGTTAAGCAATACAAGATATAATTCTTGAAAAAATGTAGACTCCAATTTTTGTGAAGCAATACACGATATAATTCTTGAAAAAATGTAAACTGACTCCAATTTTTGTGAAGCAATACAAAAAATAATTCTTGAAAAAATGCAAACTGACTCCAGCTCAAAGCTGTTTTCCATACCAGATTATGACATGGCTAGGACAACAAAGCACCACATGGTTTTCCTAATAATCTAACTTTACTTGCATATGGTTTTTAGCATGTACACTATTTACAAAGAAACACCCCCAAACATCTGCATAAGTGTACCTGCTGGAAATATGAGACCTTAAATCTCTGCATCACAGGTGAATCCAACTTGGTTTAAATTCTTTGATTGAGTTCAAGCAAGCCTTTAACGATTTCTCTATTGGAGCAATATTTATTGGATTTACACTTCGTGGAACTTGATATGCATTCTATTCAATTCTGTTTACGCCACAGAAGAAAATAACTAAACCTGCTCTCAAAGCAAAAATGTTCTTCAGAACAACTCCAACTGCTTTAAGTTCTGCCTTTTTCAAATAAAAATTGCAGGAATACGTGCAGCTGATGGTACTAAACAAAGTGGTTGCACTGCAAGTATGGTATCTGAATTTGCAAGGTCTGGTTTCCTCCATGTCATAAGAAATAAACCCAAAGGTGCAACGTCTGCATAGCTTCAGGGGTAGATAACTGGGAATCTCCTCACAGGCTTTCAAAAAGAGATGTCTCATAAGCCACGTTATTCTCTGGTTTGGCCATGACATAAAAACAACTATTACCTGCTACCCATTATATGCCCCACGTCAAGAGGACTCGTTCTTTGCAACAAGTAATGATTCAAAATCTACATAGCAGTCTGCCAAAGTTTCTCAAACATTTCGCATTTACCTCATACAGCCCAAAAATATTTCCAAACACGGTTCATCAGTAATTGGAAAAAATACAAAGAATAAGAAAAAGCATCTCCTAGGACTAGCTGGAGAGCAAATTATTCCCATCAGAGGTCTACACTGGCATAATCAAATAGCAAATGGATGCAAAACCTATAAACAAATGAATGAAAAACCTACAAACAAATGAGACCGAATAACATTTCTCTTTTAACACAGCACCCCTGAAGACGCCCTTGTAGCAAATACAAACAATTTTATCTGCCAATCTATGATAGATCCCCTGTAACAAATACAAACAATTTCATCTGCCTGTCTATGATAGACATTGAGATTGTGACATTAAACACAAAACTCCGTGAAATACACAATGGAACAAATGGATGGAGCCACTCCCCCCGGGAACAAAGGATTTGGAAGGTGTGCAATTTAAAGCAAACTGACGATTAAGTACATTTTCTTCTAAATTGGACACTTTTTTAAAGCTCAATTAAAAAGAATTAAAGCAACTAAACAAAACTTGGAGAATACATCATAAATTATAGAAACCATCTTCTATCTCAAATATAAACATCTTAATAGGTCCTATAAACCAGATTGGCTTAAAAGAAATTAAAATTCAGCGCCATTGTTAAGACCAACATAGTAGTATACACCATTGAAACAAATACCACCAATCACGCTACTATATCCATGAACGTGTCCTTCACCAGTTTCCAACAGAGATAAGTTTGAAACAACACAACAGTCCATCTCAATGAACTACATAAGTCTGGTAAAGAGATAATGCTATAAAAATACCACATTTAATACCTACTCCACCACCAGTTTCCTGTTTATAAAAGTTAAAATTCAGTGTATTTCCTTTCTGTTAGACTTAAGATCCAACAACAAACTATGAAAGTAAAGAGATTAAAATCTACAGATAGATAACATCTTTTTTTTCATTAGTCTTACTAAAGATGAACGAGGCATGTAAATTGATAAGAATCCTTATAACAAAGATACTGACAGCGTAATCAGGCATTGGTCGCAGAACATGAAGACAATATGAACAATAATTATTTAAACAACTTGCAATTAATAAGTTAAGTTGCAGGGTTTGCCCCAAAAAAGTATACAAAGAGATGAGAGTTTAGTCTCGCTCTCTAATCTCAAAAGATTAATGACCATTGTCACCATTGTCACATCCTAAACCATACAACACGCCTGCATATTTTTCAGTGGACCCACTGAAAAAGCCCTCTCTCAATTTCCTGAACGCACAAGAAGTCAACAAGCTATCAGAACCAGCTTGATGACACACCCCAATTCTCTTCACATCCAGTAACTCAGCGAGCTTATTCAACCCTCCGTGCAGACTGTTGCAAAATTTCATGAGATGCTTGATATCATACACAGTTGGAAAATACATGTTGATCAAATTGAAGAATCCCACCTGAGTAAGGGGCAAGTTCTGGCATGTTAGAAGCTTCAAGAGGTAACCAAAGTCATAGCCACTGTGAAAAGTTACCCAATGCACGGTATCGTTCAAGACAATGCCAGATGACATAAGTAACTCTCCGAAGACCTGTGAATCAATACCCATCTCATTATTTTTCTTGAAATCAATACCACTCTGTCTTAAAAGCTCAATAGAATCATTGGCATAGAGATCTACATCAACATTAAATTCTCTGAAATTGAATTGCCAAACACAGTACTTGTCAGTTCCACATGTAGGCAGGTTTCCATCCTCATCAGAAAAAGTGAGGCCCAGTTGAATAAGCTTGAGCAAGTCCACATTAGCCTTTAGAGCTTGATAATGGTACTCTGAAGCAGATTTGTAATTTCCCACAGGTCTTACCACTACGCCTGGGAACTCGGTGTCCATGGCAACATAAGGATAATCGTCTACTATCTCCCGGATCAGAGCAATCTCCTCATCCAAATTATCAGCCCACACCTCCCTGATTCTGAGATCATCAGTCTCCGGTAGAATAGACATGTTTTCTATGTTTAAGGATTATTATTATTAATTCTTTCCCTTTTAGCAATACCCAGATCGATATGAAAGATGAGGGTTACAAAGTTATCAAATCCTAGGGTTCAGCTGCAAGCCAAATGTCCAAATCAGCCGAGCAATCTCCTCAGCTAACCACAAATACAACATGTGCAAATCCCTTCCAACCCTACAAACCCTAGGCTCCCTTCAAATCCTATGTCTCCAGAAACCCTTCCAGCTATTTTACTCTGCAATCACTCAAATCCTCCAGATGGGTATATTCCTAGACGGTTCTTGAAAGCCTTCCAGCTCTTTTTTCTCCACAAAAACTCAAATCGTCTAAATGGGTATCCAGCCCAACCCTTCAGACACACTTAGTAAACATTTTTGAACTTAAAGAGCACCAGAAACCCCCAGAAAACTCTCAAACGTTCACAAAAAAAGATCCAGAATCTTCCAGACGAACCCTAGAACAACAAAACGGGGCGAAATCTGTACCAAAATCTCACCTTTTATTTCAAAATCCGCAGACAAAACTATCCAACGGCAAGACACCCGATCTTTCCGAGCTCGCAGATCTGTCTTTGGTTTTCTCTACGACACAAGCCTTCGTGCGAACGGCTTTATAGGCCAGTTTTCCATCCACAGTTTGAAGACGAAGGAGCTCTGCACCACACTAATATGGGGGGACCCGATAAGGAGCAATTGGGCTCATATATACACCGGGTATCTGATTTATAGGGCCATATACACATTGAATATATCATTTATCGGTCGCCGTGAACGAAACGTATGAAAAGCCTTCAATTATGCATCTTTTTAAAATCAGGGAAAAACATTAAAAACAAAATATAGTAACCCAGTGCCCATCCGGCACCCACTACGCCCTTCTCAGGGTTCAAACTCACGCGGAGGGTTCGGGACGCCTATCCCAACCTTAACCCAACCCAAGTTGGTGTTCGATTGTGACACCACCGCCCTTACAGGGTGGCGCCCGCGGGTTTGAAACTGGACATGCTGACGTGGAAGGAAGAAAGCATTATGTTTTCTTGGCGCATGCATGCATTATGATGATTGTAGGTGAAACTCGACATGGACGTTGCAGCGCCCATCGGTTCCTTTTGTTGAAAAGGAAGTTGCGCGCCGGCTTGACTCAAACTGCTGACCTGACCCGCCCGCCGGGCAGGACTGAACAGGTCCCTCCAATAATGCGGCTCCTCTCTCAGGCCCTGCCCATTGGACCTTCTCAACCGACCCCTCCCTCTTCACACTGGTCAAACATGGCCACGTGTACAATATTTTATATATATATATATATGCTCTTTCTAGACTTATAG
Source organism: Sequoia sempervirens (assembly GCA_007258455.2). Taxonomy (NCBI): domain Eukaryota; kingdom Viridiplantae; phylum Streptophyta; class Pinopsida; order Cupressales; family Cupressaceae; genus Sequoia; species Sequoia sempervirens. Next base: position 28,636 of record VDFB02009622.1, on the reverse strand, counting down.
AGCATAATCAAGCAATGAAAAATAAATAAAATACTAAGTCAAACTAATCTAGGAAATTGCTTCATTATGCTCCCTCCTTTTATTATATTGTTATGATGTGTAGGTGTATTGGTCATATCTTGGGATACTAATTTAGTATTTGATATGGTGTGGAAGGGGAATTGGTTATATCTTGGTATACTAATTTAGTATTTGATATGGTGTGGTGGTGTATTGGTCATATCTAGGGATACTAATTTACTATTTGATTTAGGTGTTTATGTGTAACTTTTGATGAAATATATTAATGATATATTTGTTTATTTTTAGTCGATAGTCTATATATGGTGTGAGATTTGAGTTGAAACAAGTCTCATGTCTACAAACTATTATTGAGTCATTGGAAAACAAGTTTAAGTTGTCATTTAATGGTAAACTAGTTGTAGAGCAAGCTTTTGGATTTAATTGTGTATGTTTTTTTATCAAGAAGCAAAAAAGACGTTTCATGAGAAAGAGGAAAGTGTAGAATTGGATTGCACATAAGGCGTTAAAAAGGAGGAGGAGATGAGGGAGAGGGAGAAATAAGAAATTAATAAAATAATTCGACGTTGAGAAGAGGGGATTAAAAAATTACAAATAAATAAGAGGGGGGAAATAAGTTAAGAGAAAAAAAAAAGGAAAAGGAGGTAATTAAGAAAGAGAAAATTAAAAAGATATATAAAACTACACAAAGGAGGAGGAAGGTAAAACAATATTTAAAATAAAAAAGAAATGAAAAAACCAAGCATATAAATATAATGAGGTTTATATATGAGGTAAAAGTCTCTAAAATCTCACTTATCACATAAAACCCAAATAATATTGATTTGACAACTCGATGGGAACATACTATTTTTTTTTTATCAATTTGATGACAACTTTCTTTTTTCATTTGCATTGATTTATGTTTTAGGTAAATCTATATGCAGATAATATTTAATTTCTTTAAGGAAAAAATCTAGATTTGTCTAAGTTCATTTCATTCCATTATTTAACACTTATTATAAATTGTTTAATCCAACCACATGCAACTAGAATTTGTCCTTGCACAAACACATACTCTCTAACATAAACATACATATAGTTTTTTATCGATGTAATCATTGAACCTCTGTTAGGTGCAAGTGCTAGTTTATTAGTCGATAGGCTGCATATAGTGTGAAATGTAACCTTGAAACAAGTCTCATGTCTACAAAGCACTATTGGGTTGTTGGAAAACAAGTTTTAATGGTTATTTAATGGTAAAAACCTCCAAAATATCAGGTAAAAGCCTCTAAAATCTCACTTATCACATAAAAGCCAAACAAATAGTGATTTGACGACTAGATGGGAACATTCTATTTATATTTATAGTGTTTTTATCAAATTGATGGCAACTTTCCTTTTTCATTTGCATTGTTTTATGTTTTAAATTTGTATCCAAATATTTCATAATCAAATAATACTTAATTTCTTTAAGGAAAAAATCTAGATTTGTCTAAGTTTATTTCATTCTATTATTTAACACTTATTATTAATTGTAACAAACACAAACACATACTCTCTAACATATTAACATATATATAGTTTTCTATCGACGTAATCGAACCTCCTTTAGTTGCAAGTGTTAGTTGTAACAAGGTAACATCATGGATGAATTTCAATTTGTTCTTCATAATTATTAAATATATTTTATCAATTATAATTTTAATTTTAATTTAATTAAAAATTATATAATTATAATTATAATAATAAATTTAATCTTGAATTTAATTTTTTAATTATAATTATTTTAAGATTATATTATTATTTATATTTAGTCATGTGAATTAAAAATATTATCTCTTTTTTTTTATTTGTAAACTGCAATCGAGGTTGCAAAGATTATATTAATGCTTTTGGCTGGAGCTATGAACCAGTGAGGCCACAAATGGGGACCTCATCCCTAGAGTGAATGCAAAAAAGTAGAGAGCATTAATGCCCCAATCCCAACCCCCTAAAACAACACCAAAATGAGATTCCAGGTGGCCATCACATGCCTTCATTACCTTTGGCTCCATCTTTTGTATGAGAGCGAAGGCACATGTTGAATGTTAGTTCATTTTTCTTTCTTTTCCTTTGCACCAATTATTAGTGAGCTTCTTCTAACCCTTCAGTCGTTCCCTCATCTGTAAGTTTTGTTTGTAAGTTTCCCCCTTCAAGAGACACTATCTCAGAGACTTTTGTTTGATTTTCCACACTACCATTCTGATTGTGATTCTTTGCAAGTTTTCCATGATCCTTCCATGATGGAGGCGGATCCTCCCCCATCCCAGATTTGTTAGAAATAGGTGAATCCTTTGGGAATTTGACTCCACTTGTTTCTTTGGCAATTTGTGTAATAGTAAGTGGTATCTTCTTTTTCTACCAAGTGGTGGTGGAGAGAGACCTCTTTCCACCAAGTAGTCTACCCATCAGTTTTTTCCATGGCACAATGGGTAGCCATGTGACCTGTACTGAAGCATCTATGGCAATAGAAAGGAAGCCCCTCATAATCTAATATTTGGTTCCAACACTCGCCATCAGTTTTGAGCAAGATATCAGCTGGGAGATCCAGAGTAATATCAATCTCCACTAAGATCGAGGCATAGGTTGTGTGCAGGTAGTTTGATGACCCCTTATCAACAACAAGGAATTTCCCCAGCAAATTTCCCATAGTCTCAAAACAAGATTCAAACCAAAATTGAAGTGGAAGATTTGGAAGTCTTACCCAGATTGGAATTGTTGCAAAAATTCAGATGCAAGGTTAAATGCAGGATACCAAGGTTTCTAGCATAAGCAAGTGTTCCTTACAGCTCCACTGGTAACTGTACAAAATCGTGTTGCGATCTCGAACACTATCAAAAACCACCACAAAGAGTCCCCGAGCACAAGGGTAAATCTAGAGATTTCCTTCCAAAATGGGCCTTCATGTTTCCACTATCCAATTATGCAACTTGGGAAGGTTAGGCTACAGCCCTCTAAATCTCCCAATCAAACCTCTTTTCGCAAAGAAAGCTTCATTTTCTACTATTTCCCATGGGGCTTCACCACCCAAATTCACTATGGGAGTGGAGCTGGCACATTTGAGGGGTTTAACCCTTGATTGTGGAGTGGCATATGTGCCTATGCCGCCATTGTTCCCCACCTTAAGCTTCGTCGCCCCTACACTAGTCCCAAAAGGAGGCCTTGAACCAAGCGATGAGTCATTCTTATTTTGTGGATGCCTCTACCTACAATTGTCACCATGGAAACCCCTTTCGTCTACAACATTTGAAGCCTTAATATCCATAGGCCTATTTGGCAACAATTCGACAATCTTCCACCCCTTCTACACTGCAACAATCTACCCTCCAACCACCTCTAAAAATGAATGCCCCAGGTCTGCATTAGCTACCGCATGGTTTCGAAGCCAGCGGACTCCAAAAAACTCTCACCAAATTTGTGAGCCCTAACCTCAACAACAGACAATATTGCGAAAAAATATTTAATAGTGTGTAAAAAATATTATATCTCTTACTAATCAAAACAAATTTCAAATAATTTTTATCATTAAAACATAAAAATACATCAAAATATTACTTGAAGACAAGCACCATATAACAAATAGAAAAATGAAAAAATTATTTCAAATAGATATTTTATTTTTTAAACATAAAGACATCAAAATTTTATAACATATTAATCTACAACTACTAAAATATATAATATTTACTATATTTTGAGAAATAAAATTTATCTATCTATATAAAATAATTATTGTTAATAACACTCTAAAAATTGTCCTAAAAAAGTTTAAAAAATCTATCATTTCTACAAATTTGCTTTTAACACCTAAATTTTTTAGCTAGTCATATTCATGATAACTAATTTCAAAAAAAAAAAATTATAAATCTTTCTTATCTAATTTCAAAAAGAATCTTGCATATCTACTTTAGAAAAGATAAATATTTCTTGAGAAGAAAAAATTTATGACTTCTAATTTGTTGTAAAACATATTTATAAACTAATTATCATTGATTATTGTCTAATGACAAGTAGTAATAAATAAATTTGTTTACATAAAATGATTTAATTAAATAATTTAAACAATCATATAAACAATTGACTTACATATGAGTTTGATTTTTCGTGTGAGTGGATTTGCATGTGGCCTTTAAAGGCTTGTGGCGACACATTTGTGGGTTTGTTGTAGCCAAGTGATTGTTGACCCTTATTCTTTTTGTAATGCCCCACCTGAAGCACAAGGCAAAAATTGACTGAACAACTTTTTTTAGAAAACACAACCACAATACCAAGGATACAACATCAACATGTCATACTTGCACAACGATGTGCACACAAGTGTCACTTGAACACGATGATAGAAGGATAACAACAACATGAAATCATCATTGCATAAGCAAGGTGGAAATAGCAGAAGACTAACCACTTATGGGATAAATCCACCACAAAAAACAAAAGAGAGAGAGGAAGATAGCATCTCCAACACGATGATCAATTGCAACACACAATCACAATTTCTCACAACACAACTCTATAATAGGATGAGAGAATCATCACCCTCCAATCCACATCTAGACTCACTTAACCAACCAAAACAAGGACAAACCTTCACCAAAGTATTTCAAACCAAGAGATACAAACTCTCCACTAATTGGAATGAAAATGGGTCACTTCCAGAAAAACCACATGCTTTCCAAGATGTCTCATCACAATGTGACATCACACAAATGGAAAGATACTGCAACACAACACCTCAATACTTAAGAGGAATATTGTGAAAACTAACAAGAACAACCATGAAGGTTTACAAATTTCCCAAGATTTCACAAGACAACGTGCATGATCTCCCTAACCCTAGGTTTGCCAAACAACCAACTTTGAAAGAGTCCATGTAAAATGATGCAAGAGAATCTGCAAGCCCTCAACAAAGACTCACGAGGAAAGATTACAAACATCGATAGACCCTTGGGACCGTGATGAACAAATTTTGTTTACATGGTTTACCCATCTGAGGTCTTAAAATAGAGAGGAGCTAACAAGACCAAAAAGAGAGAGAACTTGACTAGGTTTTTGAAGTAGTTGACAAAAACAATCGCCATAGATAAACAAAAAGGCCTAAAAATTATCCAACAAGGGGATTAGGCTTAGATAACCCTTAACTAACCCTAGTTAAGAGGTTTTACATTCTAAAGTTTTATGGGGACTAGGCCGCCCAAATACACTTAATCAAAAATCTATATTTTTGCCTTACAAAACTAGGTCACCCCTAAATACCAAGGCGCCCCAATGTTACTACCAGGCTACCCCACCTGCTACTAGGCCACCCCAAAATGATACCAAACTGCCCCAACAGTGTTAGTCAATTTTTGGGAACTTGGGTTAACAAGCTTATAACAAGGCCACCTAGGTGCAATACCAAGCCACCCAATTGTGAAATTTGACTAAAAAGTTCATTTTAAACACCAAATAAAATATTCCTAAGTTCATTTTAATCCTCCAAGGCATAGTTACATTTATATACATTTATGATCGTGCCCAACACCAACACCGAGACATATAATGTGAGATTTGAGCTTGAAACAAGTCTCACACTTGAAAATCACTATTGAGTCATTAGAAAACAAGTTGTAGTTGTCATTTAATGGTAAACCAGCTATTGTTTAATGGTAAAAACCTCCAAAATCTCAGGAAAAAGCCTCTAAAATCTCACTTATCACATAAAAACCAAAAAAATATTGATTTGACAACTAGATGGGATCATTCTATTTCTAGTTGTAGTGTTTTTGTCAAATTGATGACAACTTTCTTTTTAATTTGCATTGTTTTGTAATTTAAATCTGTATGTAAACATTTCATAATCAAGTAATACTTAATTTATTTAAGGTAAAAATCTAGATTTGTCTAAGTTTATTTCATTTCATTATTTAACACTTACTATTAATTGTTTAATCTAGCCACATGCAACTAGAATTTTTAGTGCATCCATGCACAAACATATACTCTCTAACATATTAACATACATATAGTTTTCTATCAATGTAGTCCTTAAACCTCCTTTAGGTGCAAGTGTTAGTATATTTTTGTTTTGATATTTTGTGTGTTATTTATTTTCATTTTCTAGACATAATTTTTGGCATAATTTTAGTTTCTAATTTTAAACACATTTTTATTATCTCTAAGTTAATCTAATTTTAAAATGTGGTGATTGTTTATTGATTTGTGTACTAAGTTTTCTTGAATTGGGGTCTAGATTGTGATCATATTTAAAGCATGCCTTATTACAACACATCATCACATGAATGGAACATTAATAGAGCATCAAGCTTAGCATAAAGCAATCATTATGGCTTGCATCAACATTCTAAAGGTTAAATTTTGCATAATTCATCTATTATTAAGAAGAGTGAAAACTTCAAGCTTAGCATAAAGAAATCACTATGGCTTGCATCAACATTCTAAAGATCAAAAATTTTATAATTCATCTATCATTAAGCACAGTGAAACTTAGCTTCTATTCATTTTCGATGTATTTTTGTAATTTGTTACATTAAAATCAATTTACCACACCTTCTAAAACTTAGAGTTTCATACTTGCAAGTGTTGTCCCTTATCCTTATTTTTAGCCCATCATAGTGAACTGACACCTAAAAAATTATGAGTCTTATTTCATGCCTAAGCCAAATTTTCCCAAAATTATAACTAATATGAGATATTTGATAAGGTTATGTTTTCTTTGCACCATGGGTAGAACATAAAAAAATAGGCTTGGTTGTCTTTTGAACTTTGTGAAATTTGCCAAGGGGCAAAAGTTATGCCCATGCCGGTTTGGTCTTCCACCTGAACAAACCCATTTTCCTCACAATGGTGTAATTTAGTTAAGTTTTTCTACACCATAGTTTTAAATGTTGAAAATTGATTAAGTGTTGGACTCGTGTGCTTCTATGGGTCATGTGAACTTCATTTTCATGGTCTTCATTCAGTTCACATGCCTTTTTTCCTTAAAGTAGGTCAGATAGGTCCATCTCGCCATGCAAACCTTTAGGTCCGAATTGAAAGTTATAAGTTTAGTTTTCAATGTTCTTTTTGCATGTCTACTTGTACATTGTTTTCCCACAAGCATTATAAGCATAAAAATTTGACTAAGTTCAAAATTGTGAGAAAATGGAGCTTATCTTCTCATGTTGTTCACATCATTAGGGTTTGCGAGTTTTCTTAAGTGAAATTCGGTCTGCATGTGCAATTGACTGGGCAGATGAGGAGTAGGATTTCACAAGTGCACTTGAACCCTGCATTTCTACAAGTTTGTTTTTGTAAGAATTTGGTTGGCTATTAGTTTGTGAGATTTAGTTGTGGAAATGGATGTGTATTTTGACCAATTCATATGGGTTTCTTCACTTGGTGTAGATGGGGTAAGAAATCTCTTAATGACTTTGTGGCCTCATCTTCTACACAAACATCTCAAAGTTTTGATAAATTGGTTATGTTGGCGTAGCTTTCACATGAACCAAATCCCAAGGTCCAGTAACCCTATGCCACGTGTCATTTAGAGAGCATATGTGGAGCCATGTCACAAATCCATAATTTAGCTAAGTATGAAGTCCTAAAAAACTTGTGCATCTTGAAGAGGGCTTTAATGGGTACTTACATATTTGGTTTGATCCAAGTTTTGACTAAAAATGAACAAGTTATAGTCATGCATACTTTTCATGTCCATTGGAACCTTTGTAGGTCGAGGGGTACATATGCGCTTATGAGTTTGAGCATCTAAACTAAACTTTCTTTGATGCAGTTACCACTAACTATTATGTAGGTGCGCTTGTGAGCTCTTCTTTTGCATGAGCCCTTCAAAGTGAAAAATTGATTGTTTTATGGGAAGATGGAGCCCAACTTCTCACAGTTGCATAGTGTTGACATCACGATGACATCGTCAAATTCAAATGAAGTTCTTCTTGTGACATCATGTTGAAGTCATCGGTGGGATTTCCCATCTGAATGAAAATTTTGTAAGGTTTACACATGATTTTTCTGTAATAGACGGATGGTAGAATTTTTCCTACATGTGCACTTGCAAGCCGAATGTCGATCATGAGTAAATGGAGGATAAACTCTCATGGTGCACTTGGATGCTTAATTTTTTGCATAGGGGTTAGTCTCAATCAAAAAGGAATTATGAGGGTTTGCATGTGTACCAAACAAATGTTTGAAGTAGCCTCAACTTGATGAGGTTTAATTCCCAGCACGTCCTGATGATGTGATTTTTTTTCATAAGCTTCTATTGTATAGGATTTTAGGGCATGTCTAGATTTTGCTAGTTTTTGAGACTTGACGGTTGTTTGTGGTTCCATGATGACCTGATTGAAGCTATTTTTTTGTAGAAAGATGTTACGAGTATTTTAGTACCATCAAAACCTTTATAGGAGAAGTGGTTGCATCTGAACTCGGCCGCCTAGGGCTTCAATTTATACCCAGGTACTCTAATTTAACTTCTTGCTAGTTGAAGATGTGATTTTGCTTCTTGAGTTCGACAAGGTGCTCATTTCTCTATTGGTGAATGGGAGTCAAAATCCTACAATAGAGAAAAGGTGTTGAAAACTTGTTTCAGCTACCCTCATAAACTCCCAACCACTTCTACAACTCTCTAGGCTTGACTTGGGCATATTCCCTAATGACATTAAAGACATTTTGGTGTTGATTTGATGAAGTATGTGGTTCCCATGTTGCATTTATTGTATGTAGATTTTTCCTAACAAATTGCACTTTCATCTTGTCATTTCTAATAGATTTTTAGGGTGTTTTACATTGTTTCCTTGTACTCAACCATGTTGATCATTCATTACAAGTAAATGATACTACTCAAAGAATTTTTCCCACACCCCTATCAAAAAAATTGGATTTGTAGAAGACAGATGTCATTTGGACACTATGTAAGGGTTGTGGCTACGGTTTTCTAGTTGGGTTGACCCTTTAACATTCCTCTAGCATCTTGGTCATGGGTTTTATCATCTTTACCTTAATTTTTAGAAAGAGAGTACAATAGAAGAGGAAGATAACAATTTTGAATAGGAAGAGTAGTTGTAGAGCCATCAGTGAAAGAAAAATACTTGCAAGGAGCCCTAGGATTTCAATTTTTTGTTCTAAATATATTTATTTTTATATTGTAATGAGTTGGGTTCTCTCCCAAGCCTATGATAAAATGTGTAATATTTGAATTTTGTTTGATTAATAGGAGAATTAACCTTAGTTGAGTACCTCCTTATGTACATTTAGTTATATTTATGAAGTGCGTTGATTAGTTTTTCATCTAGATGTTTGTAAAATCCCTGCAAAGATTTTGTATGGTATCTTTTTAGCATGTTAAATAAATGTATGAGCATGCCTAAGGACTACTAGTTAGACTCACTTAATATTATACATCCATTTATTATTTTCCTAAATGTGCCTATAGAGACCAACTTACCTATAGATTCAAAACAATATAGTATTTTTGTGGTATCTTGGTTAGGATATCACCTAAGTTTCTATTATCATATGTTTGATTGAATCTAGTGACTTTTCTACCCAATGGATGAAGGAAATGGTTTGTAACTGGTTTTCCTCCCACAATCCTCAACACACCCTAAAACACATTAATTCAAACACCTTTCAATTTTATGTTTCTAAGTGTTTTTGTTTCCATGTCTAAAAGTGTATTAAATCTAAATTGGCTATCATGCAACCCATACTCAAACACTTTTATGGCAGATTTTCTTTTAAATAGATGTACAAACTTACACCTCCAAACAAGTACATAGGTATATAGCGACATCAGTATAGAGATACACTTTTTAGTGGGTATTTTTTTGTTTTGAGGTAATCACTTAGTCTTTTAACCATCCATTCAACATATCAGGGAAAACCCCCTTAGTTTTATAGGGCCAGAAGTGAAGGAGGTCTTACCCACCTCAAGAATTGGTCCTTAGTTGTCCAACCTGAAGACAAGTTTGTGGTGATTTTCTTAAGTTTGACACCCCTGGTACCTAAAAAATTATCAGATCTTAGAGATTTGGGGCTTATAGCCAAGATCACCAACAAATTGGTGTCATTGTCAAGGATAAGACAAATCAATAATAGAATTGATGTAATTCCCTGCCAAAGAACCCCAGAGGACAACACATCTATACCACAATAATGGCACAAATTTTTTTAAAAGAAATAACAAGAAATGTAAATCATATCTAAACATAACATATAAGCTAAGCTATGTCCTCTAAGGTACTTAGATTGCATTATGAACATATCTAATGAACAAGATCTAAAATTACATCACGGATTAACTAACAACAAGAGTTCATTTTAAATCCATTGCATTAAATGAATAAGTAGCATACATTTGTACATAACATCAGATAAATAATCATCAAGGGTCATATATAAAGAACCAATAATTACATATACAAATTCCCTTACATTAGGGTACAACATAATTGTTACATATTACATTGTTTACGATAATACTTCCTAAACACCTTGGGAAGTATACATCAATATTACACTACATGATAGGTGCTGTCACAATAGTGGTTTACAATTCCTGAGAGGAACGAATTTTAGCTGAAATCACATATTTTTAGAAAATATAATGATTTAAGCCTTAAAAAGTTCCATTTTAAGGATTTCAATTGAAGAGGGTTTGATCAAATCACCTTAGATCAAACCCACTTGGATAGAACCTCGCTAGTTTCAAACCATACCTATATATGTGTCTCCTTTACACCTATCAAAATGCTGATAAAAAATCACTTTTTATTTAGCTTTTGGGGGATCAAATGAATTCATTTAAAATTTATTTCAAATGATTACGGTATTCCTCAGAACAAGCTATCCAATGAATATAATTTTAATATGTTTTGGTTTTGTTATGTATTTTTTTTTAAGTTTTATTAAACATAGGTTTTTCATCAAAAATTTCTTTGTTCTTCACATGTGGAAAAATAGAAGATTATCAAAAAAAATATTGAAAAATATGAGTACACCAGATATTGAAGTCTTTGATCCATCAAAAAAAAAAAAAATTTGACATATACAAAAAAAGTTACGCATTATACTATCTGTGTTTGAATTGTAATTCCTTTGACTTTGAAACTTGATTAAAGAAAAAATATTCAATAAAAAACTATCTAACCAAGTGGAAGCACTAGATATTAGAGTTACAAATCTAAATTTGAAAGAATTAGAATTTTATCCTTCATGGAAAAAAAGTTATGCGTTATACAGTGTGCGTCACTTTTTAAAAATGTTGTTTTCTGAAAAAAATCAATTTTCATGGGAGATGAAAAAAGAAATGCAATTTGATTCCAAAAATTTTGAAAAAAATATTTTTAGAATCTACAAACAAAATTTGATGAGACTCTAGTTTGCACCATCTTCAAATTCCTCATGGTTTAGCCGCTATAGGTGCCCGAATGTGAAGATTTAGTTAAAAATAATAATTTCAGTGTCCAGTTTGGCCAAAAATTGTAAACCACTATTATGGGATCACCCTGATACAAATGATATATAAATTAAATACATAACATAGACAACTATCTCCTCAAGCTAGTACCAAATCTGGAATCTAGTACATGAGGTACATCCTTCACGCACACGAACAATAGCAAGGAACCCAATGGAGGAAAAATCACAATCCACCCAACCATGTGGAACCCTAAGGTCCACCCCCTGTGCTAGGAGATAACAATAAGGTCCCACTACAAAAAATGGTCAAGAAGACAGAAGGATAACACAAAAGTACTAAACATGGCTTCAAAGTACAACATGACATCACATAACAAAGACACTACTTCCATAGGCACGCACACAACAAAGGGGATCAAATGACTAGGGAATGCTAGGTTGCTATAGGGAAGAGTGTCATCACATGGTCCTGACATGGGTTACCCTAGCAATCTCTCACTAGATGTCAGCCCCCATCTATGGTTACCCTTGTAAACCTCTCACTAGGTCCCGACCCCATAGGGTGACACATGCAAAACCAACATTCTTTTCACGAGGACAAGGAAGTTGGTCTTGCAAACCAAGCCTTCTCAACCCATCCTTAGCTTGAACGAGCACTACAAGCATGGGTGAGACATCCAATTATCTTAATTAGTGTGAAAACTACCCAACCCCCTAATTCATTAATTAGGTTATCACTGAGTTAAGAAACTCCCACATGGGTTACCCTGGACGCCACTTTGGGCTCCGACCCCCATTGAGATCCACTCCCCCTACTAGCAAATAGAAGACCCAAAACATCAAACAGGGTAAAGCCATCTTGCATAAATTACAAAACCACATGAACATACACATAGAGCGAGGCATGAACCTTCTCACACACAAATCCAACCATAATAGTGAATAAGCAGTGCAAGGCTAAAGACCCTAATGTACCCATTTCAAATACATTATCAACCATGTCAAAATGAAATAAAAATAGAACCCATCATGTAGAAAAACTCCCCCTAGCCTTTGGAAGTCTAACTAATCATTTTTCACAAGGACTCCCATTTTGAAATAATAACTCAAAATCATCTCCATTTCCAAAATTATCACAATAACATGAACTCTTAATAACTATTTACATAAAGCATCTACTTATCAACTAGTACGAAATAAGAAAGGATAACATCATTTTAAGAGCTCAACAAATTCATTCATTCAAACAATTTCCACAGCTATCCAATTACATAATAAATCAACCTTCTTACTATTTAATATATCCAAATTATGAGATGGCAGCAACATATATACAATTTTATATATATATATATATATATATATATATATGTATGTATGTATGTATGTATGTATGTATGTATGTATGTATGTATGTATGTATATGTATATATATACATATACATATATATACATATATATATGTATGTATATATATATATTTATATATATAGATATATATACATATACATATATATATACATATACATATATCTATATATATAAATATATATATATATATATATATATATATATATGTATATGTATATTTATGTATATATATGTATATATATACATATATACATACCTATATATATATATATATATATGTTGATGGGTGTTTTATGCACCTTCTCAACACAGGCAGTGCGTAGATGCACTACCTCTCTTGAAAGGAAATCTCCAACAAAGAGTTGTTGAAAATTACCCCAAGGTCTCTCGGGTGTCAAGTCTTGACGTGCATGGAATTTCTCAGTTGATACTTGATGTGATTTTGTTGGTAATCACAGGGCAGCTTACAGAGTCTAGCTGGAAGCGAGGTGAATCTTAAAATGGAGCTCCTGAGATGGGAAGTTAGTGTGCAATTTTCTACAGGTTCAAACAACAATCTTAAACTCCTATTTTATCTTAAGATTTGGCTTTACAATGTGCAATGAACCTTAGCATAGACTACTTACTAGAAAAAAAAGGAAAAAGGCAGGGAAGAGAAGAGGTTCTTGGATCTAAAACTAGCAATGAACAATGATCATGGAGGGTTCTACCATGGACAACTTCCTAAAAACATAATTTCACTTAACCAGATTGACTCATAGTATCATGAAACTTGTGCAAGGTTCTAAGGACTGCAAATATTCAACCATCCATTCACCATAAACATGCATGAATAAAAGATAGAAGTTTGGAGCAGCTTTTAGTTTATGCCCAGACTAACTTTACATAGCTATCTACCATTAGTAAACAAAAAAAAGTATGGACAAGAAAGGCATCAACACAACAGAAATCTACACAACCATTGAACAACATTAACTAATCTATCAAAGTAATCTAAAACCATGAAGAATAGCAAAATAAATCTATCTAAATCAACTAACTATGGGAGATGAACCATGTAACATGCAATAGAAACTCAAGAGTCCACCAAAATCCAATGAACTTCTATTAAAATTTTTGCAACATGCCTTTACAACAACTCAACTCTCTCTTGAAAATGAGAGGAGACCCCCTATTTATAGTGTTCAAAAAGAAAAATGAATGGCCAAGATTAATTTGCATTGTGTGGACAAGATTCACTACAAACTAGGGTTTCACCTACCCCCTAATATATTACAATTTAAAATTACATCTTTGTCCTTTCCCTATTTTGTCCTTATATGACAGCATTGTAGCAAATTTGTCCTCTAGCTAATTTCCTTTTTACTATAGCTCTTCTGTGAGGAGCTTTTCATCAATGACTGGGTTTCCCTCTTGCTTCTTCAAAGCAATATATTCCATAAACTTGTTGATTAATGCTTGGAGCTTATCAATCTCCATTATATTAGATTGGAGCACCTAGTTCCATTGCTTGGATTAGCCTGTGAGTGTATCCTAATCTCCACCATATTTAGCCATGTTGTCCCTAACTTGTTCAGATTGGGAAAAAGCCTAAGCAGCACAACTCATAAAATTTGTGGTAAGCTCACCCGACATCCCGTCTTCCATCTTCTTATGGAAATAAGGCTTTATCTTTTCTTAATCAATCTCGATGACATGCATATCATAACCTGTCATTAATTTCAAATATTGGATACAATTTTTCCTAATGTCTTTAGCCCAATCAATGACAGGTTCCACCTTGTAAAGCACTTGCTCCAGTATCTCTTTTCTATGATTGAAATCCAACTTCCACATATCCACCATCCAATGATCGTCCTCTGTCAGTGCAAGCTCTTTTTCCCATGTTTTATGAGGTAGTTTGAGGATGGCCTCAATTTTATAAGTGGACATCTATATCTTTGGGAAGTTAGTGCAAAAATTATTCGTGCCCTCCAGGTGTCTTTGTACTTCTAGGAACTTATTTGTTGTCCTGACAACATGATTAATGCCCATGTTTCCAGCATACAAGACCTGTCAGAACCAATCCTCCATAGTCTTAGTCCAGTTCTTTCTTTTCTCAAGTTTGTCAATTTTCTCCTTGGACAACAGTTGTGGTGGAGCCGAGGATGTCATGGGTAGCTCTTTTGTGGACAACCATTGCTAAATATAGTTAGTCAAATTAGCCACCTATGCTTTTAGTTCTTCTTTGGAGATATTGTCCTTGTGCATTTGATGCACCACTATGGCAACTAACTCTTGGAGGTGATTTATCTTCTGATCCCTAGTGGTTGTTCCCAAGATGATGGTGGAGATGTCGTAACTTATCCCTTCTTCACCCACAACTAGCGTGGCAATTTGCACAATCCTAGACCTAGAAGCGTCCATGGTCAGTTTGGATCTAACTTTAGGCTTTTTTTCCTTCTTTGTGTTGACTTGTACTCGAGCTAAGATAGCCTCGAGTCTTGCCTTGGGATCTCTGGGAGTTAGAGTCTTCTTCTCTAATTTCTTTTCTAACCACTCGAGCATCTAAGACTCTTGGGTGATTCACGATCACCCTCTTCTTCGTTTTTCTTGGCTTCAATTTCCTTATCACTTGGAGCTTCTTGCTTTGTCCTCATGTCTTCTCCTTCTTCTTCATCAAAGTCCCAAATGAACACTGTGTCTTTGATCGGGGACTTGGTGGGTGTTTTTTTCTTGGGGTTGTCCTCTTCTTTATAGGCCTTTTCCTCTTCTTCAGCTTCATGCTTATGTTCCTCAGGATGTTCTTCTTTCTTGTGAGACTCTGTCTTTGTATTTCTTCTTGCTTCATCCCCCCTCTCAAGCTTATCTGTTTCTAGGATCTTATTAACGTCATACTCTTCTTCGGGTTTATCTTCTTCTTTTTTCTCCTCTTCCTTGTGTTGAGGTGGCACATCTCGTTCTTTCTTTTCTTGTTCTTCTTTCTCTTCCGAGAGAGGTATTTCTTCACCATGCTTGGGCATTTCTTCCTATTCCCCAGTTGGAAGTTTAGTAGCTTCCTCCATTTTATCACTTGACTCTTTTTCTTCCTTGAAAGGTGGCCTTTCTACTTCCTCTCCAACATCCTTCAACTGTTGATCCAACTCCTCCTTGAGGTCTACATCAAAGGTCTCTACAATGTATTTGGTGTCATCCTCTTCTTCATCACCCTCAGAGGACTCTGTTTCTTCTCCTTCGCGGACCACCTTATCAATCTACAAATGCTGGTGCTCCGGGTGTTCATGGTAGTCGTCTGCTTCCTCCTCTAATTCCCTTGTTGTTTCCTTTTCTTGCCTCTCTAACTCCTCGAATATTTGCATTGTGGCTTTCATCTTTGGTGGTTCAGTCAAAGGAGTCGAGACAAGAATGTTGGCTAGAACCTACACCAAGGTAGCTTGGATGGCTGGATTCATCAATACTTCAGAAAGCTCCATAGGAACATTTTGCATATGTCAGGAGAATGCTTCTGGAAGTGAAAGCATAGGAATTTGTATTGTTGTTGTGGCCAGGGGTAGTGATGTAGTTGGAGACATGGAAGTAGAAGAAAGCGAGGAAGTGGTGGTGGAAGAAGATTCAACGGTTACAACCTGCACGGTGGGTGGAGAAGAGGCAAGGTGGACCAAGATATCCACCGCAGGTGAAGAAGTGGCCACCATTTCCTGGGAGGTAGGTGGAGGGGCAGCAGTAGTGAAGGCGGCAGGTGGAGATTTTGGTTGCTCACCTCCATTTCCTCTCCTTCATGGAGCGGATCTTCTTGAATGGTAAGAATCTTTATGAAGCTACCTGATCTCTTGTGTTTCTTGGAAGGTTCTCCCTCCAAATCCTTTCTCGTGTACACCTTAGGGTTGGGTTGTTGCTCAGTGGTTTCTTTTCTCTTCCTTGATCTAGTGGACGGAGGATATTTTGAAGTCTCTCCTGATGGGGCAGCAGCTATCCCACTATCTATTTCGCTTGTTGTCTCGTTCTTGAGCCCCTCATAGGTCAATGTGACCCCTTGTTGCTTTAATTGGGCAATTTACCCATCAATCCATTCTTTTGTTCGGGCCTCGACGGGCTTGGTTAGAATATCGAGGTCATCAACCTCTTTCTCATTCCATTCGATCAGTGACAGCGAGAGATTGGCAAGTGTGTTGTACCTAGGATCCATCACTATATTTTCATCTTCTTCTACCTGATCTGGTACAGGAAACAAGTTGACCCTCTTTACGAAATATGTCGTCATTCACATATAGTGCCTCATTCACACTTCATTGTCATCTTTGCAATTAGCCCAAAATTCCTTGACGCTATGTAAATAGGCATATTTAGGTCCAAGTGCCTTCTTGAGCTTGCCATAAGGGACCATCTGTGGCCAAGCAATGTGGAGCCTCAAATGGTATTCTGCTAGTTCCTTTTCTGAATTATCGACACACTTAGAGGTATGGAGTTCATATAGCCCTTGGCCGAAGGAGAGGGGATAAGGCATCCTCGCCTTATGCTTGCCACTCAAAAGGGTGTGTGCATGTTGTAGTTGTTGAGAGAGTTCTAGCAATATTATCCGGTCATTGGGATACCGGGGCAACTTGTATGGTCTTTCTAAAAAGCCTTTAGCATTAATATATGTGAATTTTGGATACTGAATGAATAAGAAGGATAACTGTTTAAGGAAGGCAAGGGCACTGTGGGAGACTCTCCTCTCAAAGTCACGCCCGAGCAATCTGACAATATGACCTATGAAAGCATCATTGACCCTATAGTAGTCCCTCTTGAAGTTTCTAAATTGTAGTTGAGGGTACTTATCATAGACTTCCAGCTCCTTGTCAGGTTCCTCATCTGGAGCTCTGAACAATCCTCTGTATTGCACTTGTTCAGCCAATGAATATACCAAGTAAGATGACATGTAAAATCTAGAGGTCTTCTTTACAGCCATAAATTGCTTGTGGAAGTGATCACCTATTATCCCTTCCCAGTAGAACTTGGCTTCCCCATGGAGAATCTCTTCAACAAAGTATAGCATCCATTCTTGGAAGTAGGCCGCAGTTGGAAGGCCCATTACTTTGCTTAGTAGGGTCACCAAATCATGGTAATCCTCATAAAATTCATTGCGAAAGAGCTCATGGGGAACCTTTACAGCATTGCCCCTCTTCTCCTTCAACCAGTACTGATTCATAAGTCTTTTACATTTGAGGGGGTCTTGATCCCACATGGCCTTGCCATCATCCATGGTTGGCAGTTCCATCTCCCCGAAGGTAGGGATATGAAAAGTCTTTGTTATCGCCTTAGTAGACATGTCAGCTAGAACATTTCCATCTTTGTCTACTATGGTTCTGGTCTCTTCTTGATAGGCATCTCTGTAGGCCATAACAAGCTCAAGAGCAATGAGGGAAAGAGGAAAGCTCATAGCTTTAGTCAACCCATTGCTTCTAATATTTCTTGCATTTTTTGTTTTAGGGTTGATTCAGACTCTCTGTTTCAGTTCATCGATGTCTATATATTTGATGTTTGTGTCAGAGACCTCCTTCTAGGTTGAGGTGACTTTGGAGTTCATGGGTTCCCCTTGGATCTTGTACTTCATTTGATCTTTGTCGTCTTTTCCACAAGGTGCCTTAGTTTTCTTTCCTTTATCTTTCTTTGCGGTTGCTACCGAAGGTCCTACACCTGATTCCATATATCTTGTGGGAAAAAAGGAGGTGAGCACAACCAGGCACGAAAACATAGGAATGTTTTCCCAAATCCTGCAAATGGAGTTAGATCAGGTAATTCAACATTTGAGAAATCTAACATATCACTCAGATTAACATTAAAAGTTCACAGGAGGGAGTTTGGTCAGTTCGGGCCCCAGGGATCAGACTTCCCCAGCCTGATGGTTGTTTTAGAGTTGTTGGAAGGATGGAAATTAGGGCATGGCAATCTGCCTATCCCGACCCACCTTTGTGTTTGATCAATTTGAAGGGTTCATTGAGGAAAGTGCCCTATTTCAACATGTGGGTCAAAATTAATTTGGTGATTAGAGGGCATTTGGACCATGTTTTGGGCGATCGGGACCAGAGAGGAGCTTTTCCATTAGGAGTTTGTTGTTAGGGACGACTTTGGTAGGACAACATTCCAGCGGCGAGGTTCTGTTGGGCGGGACCTGCGGTTCGCTTTGGCATTTCACGCCAGAGTGAGTGGAAAGACATCGGGTATTTGTCGCTTAAGTCGGCGGATGTCACGCAGCGGTCCGGTGGAGGCAACCCACAGAATTGGGTTCAGATGAAGATAAGGCCACTTACCTTGTGTTTACCTTGTCATGTGAAAGTTTTGCAGCCGAAGCGAGGTCGAGTTCTAGAGGCTGGAAGGACGGGGGCAGTTTTCCATTTGAATGACGGTGGGGATGAGATAGAGTCCCGAAGATGAAGTTCTACGGGAGACAACCCGATGAAGGTTGGGCACTTAGAAATTTTCACTTTGCATTCAGACAGTCGTCATGGAACTAGGACCCAAATGGTAGAATGATACTACTTGGAAGCTGTAAGAGACGACGTTGTCATCACGGTGGCCCACGGGCAGAGGTCCGCTAGCCGAGACCCATAGTGTGTTTGGCATATGGTCGTTTGGAGGGTTCAGAGTGAAGGCAGTCAGCGAAGATAAGTTCGTGACCTGATGGTTAGATGGATGGATCACAAAAGCCACCTGAGATAGTGGGATCGACACAACAACCCGCAGACAGAAGCCTGCAAGATGAGACCCGAGATGGCCATGACTTAATATTTTGCAAGAGTTTACATCTTATAAAGAAATTTGAAGGGCGGGGTCTGAACCATCGAATGGTCGGGATCAGAATGTCCTTTGAAATGGTGGCTGGTGAGCAGCGCCCCGGGGACTGAGTCCCATGAGCGCAAACCTAGGAAGCTTTGTTGGACTAGGTTTTAGTTTGCGAGATTTTTGCCAAGTTTCAACGGCGAGAGGATGGAGTCATTTCACGATGGCAGACCCGATAGAGAGGTTCATTGTTTGGAAGTTATTTTTGTTTTCAACTGTTTGTGACAACAATGGGGGTGTACGGGCCCAGAGAGCATGAACGCTCTGGCTAAAGAACAACGTCGGGGAGCTAAGGTCCCACGGCCACCTAATAGGTGATTCGTGAATTTTACCAAGTTTCTATCACATGGGTTTTGTGCGTGTTGATCTCTCCTACTTTACTCATGAGTTTTTATATTTTCAAATTCATCATTTTTACCAGAAATCAAATAAAAACGTGAAACGAGGTACAGGTGACAGACTCACCTCAAGAATTCGATGAAGGAGGCAATCAAATCTGCTAGCAAACATGTTGGATCGGCGGCAGCACTCATCGGGCTCGACAGCAGCGATCGTGGGGTAGCTCTGACTCACTCTGATCAAACTGCTAAGTGAAAATGACCTTTCATTGTCGGCTATTTATAGACTTAAGTGCATTTAATGCCCTTATTTAATGTAGGTACAACGGGCATTAGGTTGGTGGGTTGCAAATTCAAAAATAGCACTGGAGGCATCGGGATCCAACGGTCAAGCAGCCGTCAACGGATGGCAGTTAGATCGCTTATCGACAAACAGACAGTGCTGGAGGGATCGGATCCCGACTGGTGGAAAGTCGTTAGGCAATAGACGTTTGGAATTATAGCGTTGATCGGACGACACCGGGGATATTGGGTCCTAGCAGGCGAAAAGCTGATGACGAAAGGCTGTTAGAAACGACAAAGAGGAGAAGGAAGTCCGAGAGGGGCGACCCGATAGGGCGGCTCGATACGCTCCAAGGATGCTAGGCAAAGACCTAAGACTTAGAAAATTTGAGGGGGGTGAAACATAGTTAGCTTAAGATGAACTCTTTGGGACTCACTAACCATTTTGAACACCAAACAGGGGGCACACAAAATGAGGTGGCAACACAACGACCTGACGAGGCGAAGGAAAGAGAGGGTCCCCATTCCGAATGAGGCGTGTGTATTGAAGGCACAACAATATACAAATATATATATATATATATATATATAATTTATAGTAAACTGTTGTCTTTTAATATAATAAAACTAAATATACAGAGGTAGTAAATATAAATATACAACAGTGATTAAATGATTATCCTGACTCGCATATACATATATATATATATATTTATATTTGAATCCATCACTATTACATAAATGTCGATCCACATTCAATATCGAATTCACATAAATCTTACTAGATCGAATGAGTTATCATCAACTAGCAGCATACTATGGAGTTATTGATTAATACATAGTGAATGCATTTCTTCAAGATGCTTGGAAATCACACAAAACCCACCTATATCTACAGTGATACATATGAATCAAATGCCAAGCAGATCATGGGAGAATTAGTGACCATCTTCAATAGTCTCCATTTAACTTGCACACAATACATGCAAAATATATATATACAAGTCGGTATAAAATCGAATTCCAAGACTTAATCATTCTGCTTATATTCAATTTACCACCAAAATGCATGGAATCATATTCTAATCTCAATAGATAATCAACAAATGTTGAAGATGGGCGACCCAAAATACCCTCGAAGTTCATATAATTTAATGTAATACAACAAACAAAATCAATAAATCGATGAGTCACACAATAGGGAGTACGACGCAGGGGAAGAGAAACTGCAATCTTTAGTACCAAAATGGTACACAGTAATCAGCCAATACAAGCCCCTCAACTAGGATGAATACATAACATATAGTTTTCAATCAACATAAAAGAAATATAAGAAACAAATACTTCATGTTTGCATTCAATCGAACTACAAGTGACGGATACCAAGCAATTGACATACTTGCAATCAAAGACATAATTTGAATACCAAGGACATGGATAAAATCCCCACAAAAACCAAAGCAAATTTAGATCTCTTCTAATACAAATTTATGGGCATAAAAATTGAATTTTATGAAGCATAAAATAATAGTACATAGCATTGCATGTAAACCACAAAGGGAGGGAAACGCAACACCAGTAATATCACAATCAAACAATAGAGAAAAGAATGGATACATAATACAAAGCATCAAAATTAAGTACAAAGACGAAACTAACCTGAAATCCAACGCAAGTTGGGATGAAGTTCGATGTTGCGTTCAAGCTTTTGCAGCAACCCCACATCTTCGAGATTCTTGATCGAGTTCAGTAATTTTACACCAATTCAAATTTTGAAAACAATCAACCAAATACAATTATTCTATCGATTATTCTTGCAGACAAAGTTTTATATTTGAAAAACAAAAAATCCATGATAATCCCTAATCTCTCCCAAATGATAATTATTATTATTTTTCCAAAAAGAAGCTGTAATATTTTTGAACACAAAAAACAGATAAAAAATCTCACAAAATAATAAGTTTCTATTCTATAAATAGTTCAATGTCACGCATGTGCTTTGAACAATACTTTTTCTATCTTTTTAATTGTTTTTGTTGTTTAAACATTATCTCCTTTTGTTTAATATTTTATTTTATATTATAATATTTTTGCCACCTTTTAATTTATTTAAACTCAAAATTAATAATGAATATATTTATATTTAATTTTTTGAAATACTTTTTACTTAGCAATTTAATTTAATAAATTAATTAACCAAGGCAACTCAAATACTATTTATCAACATGGTCCATTTAATAATTTATTTAATTCAACAATTAATCAAACAACATAATTAACAAATTTCATTTAACAACTAAATATCAACAATAATCACCCAAGCACAAACAAGTTCAAAACAAGAATAACTGATCACAGACAACATACAAGATTGACAGGGTGACCAACTGGATACTCATCCTCGTCGAGAATGATGGTAAGGGTAGGGGACCGTACATTACCTTCACTCAACAATTTTCCATTGGGTTTAAGGCACGCTCAGACTTGTCAATTCAGGTGGAGTCAATGCCTGGTACCTGCAATCCTGCATCAAACAAAATGGTCAAACAACATATATCTAATCAAACAGTCAAACACACCGTGAAAGGAAATTGTAGCATAGCAAGGTACTCACAAATGAGTAATGCGACACTATCCCTTTCACCAAGACACATCAACAAGTAACCGCATCAATGTATAATAAACAATTACATAGCAAACAACATCGAACAATCACCAGATAACCACATAGTAACCATAATCATATAAACACATAAGGCTCATAATTAAATTAATCCATATAAACTAATAAGTCCATATAACTGTCATAACATGTGCATAACTCAAGTAATAGCAATATCACCAAAGTTTCAACCAGTATCATCAAAATAGTAAATCCAACATCAAACAAAGTGTCATAATGTATGTCCTAATAGAACAATTCTCAGACCAATAGGGAACAACATGAGGGGCACTACATCCATCCCCTAGAATCAGGGTTACTCCTAGAAGCTTGCAAACAAGTATGGGTATGACTCTCGTATCTAGGATGCATCCTCCTAAGTAGTTGAAGCCTCATTGTTATGATCCCATTGGACCCTCACCTGCTCAATGTCTCGACCCCTGAAGGGGAGTCTCTTATGTTATAGAATGGCCATGGGCTCCAGTGCCAGTTGCCTGCCCTCTACCTATAAGGCATTCCAGTCAAGAACATGAGAAATTTTTGGATAGTATGGTTTGAGAACAGAAACATGGAATACATTGCGAATGCGTGATAGACTGGGCAGTAAAGCAAGATGGTTTGCAATAGGACCAATCCTCTACAAAACCTCGAACAACCCTACAAAATGTGGTATGAGCTTAGAGCCTTTTCCATAGACGACCAAACTCTTTTGCGGAAGCACTCAAAAGAATACCTGGTCGCCAACTGAAAACTGATCATCGACACTATGAGCATCTGCATATTTCTTGTCTGTCCTGCACTGCCACCAAGTGCTCTCTAATACAAGCAACATGTTGCTCCATCTCTTGAAACATCTCTAGTCCTAGAAGGATTTTTTCCTCAAGATGATCCCAACTCAGTAGAGTCTGACAAGGACGACCATACAACGCCTAGAAAGGAGGCATACCAATGGAATTGTGGTACCCATTGTTATATGCGAACTCCACTAAGTACAAGTCATCCTCCCATTGAGACTTCTGATCCATAACGTACATCCTAAGCATATCCTCAAGAACCTGGTCTGCCCATGTGTCTCTAGATGGTAAGCAGAACTGAAGTTCAACTAGGTTCCCAAAGCATGCTACAAGGACATCCAAAGTGCGGAAGTGAAAACTGGATCTCTATCGGAGATAATTCTACATGGAATTATGTGTAGTCTGACAATATCCTCCATGAAAATTCTGACCACAAAAGAACCATTATATGATGACTGAACAAGAGAGAAGTGTGCCACCTTAGTCAACCTGTCAACAATGACCATGATGGCATCATGACGACGAGAAGACATAGGCAAACCAACTATGAAATCTACTAAAATGATGTCCCATTTCCATTTTGGAACAAGATGTGGTTGCAAAGGACCTGTGGGGTGTTGGTGCTCAACCTTAACCCTCTAGCACTTCAAACACCTTGAGACAAAGTCAGCAATATCCCTCTTCATTCCAGCCCAAAAATACAACTGACAAAGGTCTACATACATCTTCTTGACACTCAGATGAGTAGAATAGGGTGCCCGATGTGCCTCTGACATGATTAGGGTGCAAAGACCCTCAGAAGGAGGAACATAAATGTGACCCAAATGCCGCAAGAGACCATCTGATTCAAGTGAATAACCCACAAATATTCCCTCCAAAACTCTACCTGACTCCACCTTCGACTTCACCTCTTGATCCCAAATGTTTGTAGGAAGTGTTGTAAGAATCTGACTCCTCAAATCTACACCAAGAGTCACTATTGACAGCTCATGCCTCCGTCGAATAAGAGCATACCCTGAATATATTTGACCTCAAAATCATATTCACATAGGAACTCCATCCACCACCTCTGCCTAGCATTCAGTTTTGGTTGTGTAAATATGTATTGTAAACTGCGCTGATCGCTATGCAACTCAAACCGATGCCCCAACAAAAAGTGTCTCCATCTTACCAAGGCATGAACAATGGAAACTAACTCCAAATCATGTGTGGTATAGTTCAACTCATGATCCTTGAGTTTGCAAGACTCATAGGCAATCACACAACCATCATGCATCAAAACTACTCCCAATCCCTCCAAAGACGCATCAGTACACACCACAAAGTCACCGGTAAGATCAGGAACTGCCAAAATAGGGGCACTAGTCAACCTCTCCTTGAGAGTCTGAAAGGTTGACTGGCAATGTTCTAACCAAATAAAATTCTTCCCTTTCCTCTAAAGAGAAGTGATGGGGTGGGCTATCCTTGAAAACCCTAAAAAAAATGTCGATAGTAACCTACTAAGCCCATAAAATTGTAAACCTCTAAAATATTAGTGGGCTTAGGACAATATATAATAGCTTGGATCTTCGAAGGATCCACAGGGATACCTTCACCTAAAATAATGTGTCCCAAATATCTCACCTCTGTCTTAAAGAATTCACACTTTTCCAAATTTGCATATAGTTGATTATCTCTCAGACACTGCAATACCTGTCGCAAATGCTCCTTGTGCTCCTCCATCATCCTCAAATAAATTAGAATGTAATCAAGGAACACAAGCACAAATTTGTCAAGATAAGTGTGGAACACTCCATTCATCAAACTCATGAACACAGATGGTGCATTCGTCAACCCGAACGGCACAACAATGAACTCATAGTGTCTGTAACGAGTGCAAAATGCGGTCTTATGAATGTCTGCCTCAAAGATGTGGAATTGATGGTACCCAAACTTAAGATCAATTTTTGAAAACACCTTAGCTCCCTTAATTTGATCAAAGAGATCATCAATTATTGGTAAGGGATACTTGTTCTTCACTGTCACCTTATTTAACTGTCGGTAATCAATACACAACCAAAGGGATCCTTCCTTATTCTTCACAAATATAACCGATGCTCTATAAGGGGAAACACTAGGATGAATGAACCCTTTCGCCAACAACTCCTCCAACTACACTCAAAGCTCTTGAAGCTCCTAAGTGGTCATTTGAAATGGAGCTCAAGAGATAGGTTTTGCTCCAGGAACAAGGTCTATCCTGAAATCGATGTCACGCTTAGGTGGAATTCCTAGAATCTCACTGGTAAAAACATCTACGAACTCCCTAAGAATAGGATAATCGTCAAGGAACACCTCTCAACTCTCCCCTAACCCCAAATCATTGACTGTGACAACAAACAATTGGCAACCTTGATGTATACATCTCCTCAATTGCATAACAAAAATCAGTTGTAAGGAGATGGGCCTCTGAATGCCAACTACTTCTATGTCTCTACCTAATTCATCCACACACCACATTGACTTATGTCGATAATCTATCACTGCTTGATGAGCATACAACCAATCCATACCCAGAACAATGTCATAAGATCCAAGGGGTATGATGCAGAGATCCACCATGGTAACAAGTGAACCAATCCTCAAACCACAACCATGCACAAGGGATTCTACCACTACCTTCACTCTAGAGGCCAATTCGACCTACCACCTAACACCTTGCTTTGTTGTCACCAGTCCACAACACTCTACTAAGGAAGGGGAAATAAACAAGTCAAAAGCACCAAAGTCAAAACGAATAGAGATATCAATACCTTGTAACACACTTGTAGCCTCCACCACTATACCCTGATATTCTGCCTGACAGTTATCAACCACTGGAAATACTCTGTGGGACCTTCCTACATCACCCACTATCGGCTCTAAAGTTGTCGGCCTTTGACTGAATCCTGTTGTTTTCTTTGAGGACATTGTCTAACTATGTGGCCCTGCTAGCCACAAGAAAAACATCCTATACCTCTACCATAACCTCTACCACCTAGGGGTGCATTGGACTACTGAAAACTACCTCTACTGGTTGCAGTCTATGTGCTTTGTGTTGGCTTATCAAAATGGTTACGCTTTTTTTTCCACCAATTCTGGTTTTTCTTGGACTTAGAACCACCACCTTGCTGATACTGCAAGTTCTTATGTTTTGACTGAGATCGTTGCTGCTGCTATCCACCCTTAGCGGGTGCATGATGGCTCCTAGAGGAACCCGCTGCCTTAGATTGTCCACTTCAGGAACCAAATCCTGTGGGAGGTGCACTAAAACTTTGTACAACCATATGACCTCCTAATGCCATGCCCAAATTCTCCTCTACCAGTCGAGCTTTCTCTACTACCACCTCCATGGTCTTCAACTCGAAGACACAAAATCCTCCACTGATATGGGAATTCAAACCCCTAATGTTGCACCAACATAGCCTCGTCATCGTCGATACTATCATATTGCTTAAGCTCATAAAATATGCAATCATACTACTCCACCAACATGGCCATCTATCTCAACTCGTGGAATTCATCACCATAGCCCTGTCTCCAGTGGTCCAACAGGAAACGAGCTCTGAACCTCTCCACAAACATATCCCAAGACATTGAACCAATATCTAGGTGCAATTTTTGTTCCTCCAACCGCCACCATGTAGAAGCAAAACCTCTAAGGTGCATAATGGCACATCTCGCCTTGGTGTTGCTACCATACAGATGCATGGAAAAACACCTGTCCAAATCAATCAACCAATTCTCTGCCTCAAATCCACCACTGGAACCATCAAAAGTAGGAGGACATGCCCTCAAAAGATCCCTCATATGACTTGATGAAATAGCCTTCTGCTCTGCTAAAACATCCCTCCTTCTAGGAGACCTTTCTCTTTCCCTAACCACCTGCTAATTATCCTCCTTTCTAGGGCCTAGGTGAGCAAGGACCTCCTCAAGCAAATGACAATACTGAGCTCCCTCTAACTCTAGCTGATACATATTTTGACCCCCACTTTCATGATCATACTAGGAGCCCTATTGTTCCTCACGGTCACTCTCATGGGATCTTTGAGAAGGAGTGTTTTGGCGGTTAGCCCCATGGCCACCACCACGACCTCTACCACAACCTCTACCTCAACCTCTAGGCATCTTCCTACACAACACCAAAGGAAAAAAAACATAAGCTAAAAATTCTAAGCACTAGCACAACATAATGAGCTCAATTAAACTAGAGTACACAGTGTTAGAACTTGGGCTCTTATACCAAGTGTAACGCCCCACCAAAGAACCCCAAAGGACAACACATCTATACAACAATAATGGCACAATTTTTTTTAAAGAAATAACAATAAATGTAAATCATATCTAAACATAACATATAAGCTAAGCTATATCCTCTAGGGTTCTTAGATTGCATTACGAACATACCTACTGAACAAGATCTAAACTTACATCATGGATTAACTAACAACAGGAGTTCATTTTAAATCCATTGCATTAAATGAATAAGCAACATACATTATGTACATAACATCAAAAAAATAAGCATCAAGGATCATATATAAAGAACCAATAAGTACATATACAAGTTCCCTTACATTAGGGTACAACATAACGGTTACATCTTACGTTGTTTATAGTAATACTTCCCGAATACCTTCAGAAGTATACATCAAGATCACATTACATGATACAAATGATATACAGATTCAATACATAACATAAACAACTATCTCCTCAAACTGGTACCAAATTTGGAATCTGCTACATGAGGTACATCCTTCATGCACACGAACAACAAAAAGGAACCCAATGGAGGAAAAAGCATAATCCACTCGACCATGTGGAACCCTAAGTTCCACCCCCCATGCTAGGAGATAACAATAAGGTCCCACTACAAAAGCAGTCAAGAAGACAGAAGGCTAACAAAAAAGTACTAAACA
>VDFB02009621.1:0-45998 GCA_007258455.2 Sequoia sempervirens | reverse complement strand
GAGTAAAAAGAAACATTGTGTTGTTTTCCATATACACAATGTTCACACAATTCAAACTTGAGATTACAATCATCAAGTCCATCAACAAGGCTCTTATTTTTTAGGGTTCTAAGACCCTTATCACCAATGTGACCAAATCGTTGGTGCCATAACATTGTATTTTCTATAGGAAGCTTCATTTCCATGGAATGAACACCCTTAGGTACCCAAAATGCATGGCCATCGGATGTAGTTGCAACATGCTTCTTCTCTGCATGATCTGATGGTGAGGATGAATAATCTAAAGATCTCTTCTTCGGTACATCAGAAGAACTATTGCACTATATAGTGCATGCATCAAGCTGAAATAAAGTGCCAATACAAACACCCTTAGCCAACACCATAGCCCCTCTAGTCATCTTACATCCTCCACCATAGAAAACAACTTTTACTCCCAAATCATTCAATTTATTTACAAAAAGCAGGTTTCATGCCAAACCCGGGATATGCAAGACACCATCAATCCCCTTCACTCTTCCATTAGGAAATATAATTTTGACTCTTCCACGACCAACAATCTTTAGGTGAGAGTCATCACCTAGGTACACCTCTCCGCCATTGTACTCCTCATACTTCAAGAACCAATCTCTATGAGAAGTAATGTGAAAGGATGCACCCAAATCTATCACTCACACATCATCTAATGCACGGGATGCCAAGGTTGCAATAAATGCTTCTCCATCATCTTGAGATGATTTCTCAAATTCAAAATCAGAGAAAGACTTTTTTTCTTCTTCTCCTCCTCGCAATTTTTTCGAGCGTGACTAGTTTCACCACAATTCCAATAGTTTTCCTTGGACTTCTTACCAAGAGACTTAGATCTCCCCAAAGACTTTGACTTAGATTTCTTGACTTTCTTTTTTCCTCTCTCCTTTGGTTTGCCACAAATTACAAGGGCCTCCTTGCCCATCTCAGAAGACTTCCTTCACATCTCTTCAAATAATAATGAGGCGACAACCTCGTCCATCTTGAAGTTGGAATTAGTGCTTCCAATAGCCATTACCAGGTGATCCTAAGAGTTTGGCAACAAACACAAAAAGATAATACAACATTCTATCTCCAACAAATCCTAGTTGTGCAACCAACATGTTAAAAGAGTTTAGATGATCTGCCACGGATCCTCCATCTTCCATTTTCAAAGAATACATCTTCTTTCTCAAGAAAAGCTTGTTTACCAGGGATTTAGCTTGATAGAAATCACCAACCTTCTTCCATAGAGAAGTAGAAGTTTTCTCTTCATGGACATTAAGGAGGACGAAATCAACCAAACAGAGTCTAATAAGACCCTTGGCTTTCCTATCCATGAGATCCCAATCCTCTTGTTTCATGCCTTGTGGCATGGTTCCAAAAACTTTAAGCCATAGATCACATTCTACAAGCATGTCTTCCATTTTTAGCTTCCAAAGTTCAAAATTATCGCTGTTAAGTTTCTCCATCTCAATCCTCCCATATGTGCCTACCATTTCTTTCCTCCAACATGGTAACAAAACACACACTTTTGCAAAACTCCCATTGAAACAAGGAGCAACTCAAAAAATCCTTCTAACCCAACAAAGGAACCAAGGTTGACTAGGCTTTGATACCAACTGAAAGGAAGTCGGGTGAGCGGAAACAACTTCCTACACTAATCTAAGTAGGGGAGAGTTACAAAATTTTGTTTTAACACCTTTAAATAGTTACAAGAAGAGAAGCACATAGAGAATAAATAATAAAATAGCAACACCACATAACAGTGACACTAAATATACGCGGGGAAAACCCTTTCGAGTAAAAAAACCAACCCTCCAAAAGCACAGTACTATTGTATTACTTCAAAAGGAATTACAATACAACCCCAAGTACAAAGCCTTATTCTACAAGTGCTTCAAAATGAACACCTATTCTGGAGTGATATCGGTAGCACTTCGTTACTTATAAACAAACTATGCATTCTACAATGTAAGGCATACATTTTTATAGAGAATACAAGCCAAGAGATGCTCCTAAAAGAGGATGGGCATCCAAATACACATGGCACAATAGCCCATGCTATAGACATGCATTTGGACACTTGTACTGGATTCCCTTACACCTCTTACAATTGTCATACATGCAAATATTCTCTGTCCTAGCTTGGGTGCCCAAAATGTGCTCATAATTGCTTATGACAGATGCCTTACAACTATCATAGAATATTTCATAAATCTTTCACAAGAGCTATCATAGAATCCGTAAGAGAATCTGTCATAACTAACTAAAAATATAGTCGATTCTCTTACATCTTAGCATAACCCAACTTGGGTGCCAACTTTCTCCATGCAACAAGATGCCTTATGATGCTTCATAGAATCTGTCATAGGTCAAAGATTCTAAAGTGGGATGCCTATGTCCACTTGGGATGATTATGTGTCATCTAGTCACCTCCAATGGGGATCCACCTGGTCAGTGGGTCCCAATTTATGACATACACCATAGACAATTAAATAATACAAATTAATACAACAATACATCAAATTAAATCAATATTAGGACTCCAAGGTTGAGATGCCTTAATCCCAACAGTTAGGCCTCATGGGATGGGAGGCTTATTATTGCTTCTGGGCTTGATCAAGGATGATGACCAACCTTTGAGGTGGATTAAGGGATGGAAGGCCGACCCACCTTTCATGCTCTCACAATACAAGGATAACCATCCTTGAGACTACAATTTGCAAGGTTTCTATCAAATTCTTAATATGGTTATTATAGGAATATGTTGGCATTATTATTAATACTATCAATTTCTCTCTATTATAGATAATAGTTGTCCTCATGGATTATGTTGGAAACTAAAATTATTGTAGGACCTAAACCAAAATATATATCTTATTAAGGGTATTTAAATTGGTAAATTTATAATCTTAAATGTATTATTGTAAGTGGTAGAATGGGGAAAACAAGTTAAACATGCATCTACGCTTCTAAATAGGACATTACGTCTAAGATTTAAAGAATTTAAACTAATTTAAACTACAAATCTTTAGAAATCTATCCTATTGCTCTCTAACTCTAAAGATCTCTCTAATCTAATTAACTCTCAGATTTAGAAGCTAATTAGACTATTGAAATGACACTTAGAGAATGAGAATTAAGCTATTCTATTCTAATATGATTAACTATGCAACTAGAATGATTCTACAACAAAGCTTCTAAAAAGGAAACTATTGTAAACTGCCATAGTTGAGATGCTGGATGGATGTTTGATTGAATGCTGAATGCTGGAGATGCTGGATGAATGCTGGATGCTTTGGAAACCTGCAGAGTAAGATTGCATAAGTTGGGATCCATTTCTTGTAGCCAAAGAGCTGTTTTTATAGCTTTCACGGCAGCACATTTGCACAGGGATACGGGATAAGGGGCTATGATTCAATATGGAGAATTGAAGGGCATGGGATGAGAAGATGGAGCTGATCGTGGAGGATGGTTTCTCCCCATGAAAACACCAGGCAAGATAAGAGGGAAGGTGGGTGGAAGGTGGTTGAGAAAATTTCCTACAGGTTTGTCCCAGAAGCTCTTCTCGTGAATGACAGTGCCATTAATTAAATTTTGAGAATTTAATTTTATTGGTGAGTGAGTAGTGTAAATGATTTATGCATAAATTTAAATAATTTTAATTTATTTAAATTTAGCAAAAGAGGATTGAATAATTTAATAAATCAAACTATAGGGTTTGTTTATTAAATTAAAAGGAGAATAATAATTAAATAAAAGTTTTTAGAATATCTTTATTTAATTAAGAAGAAATGCGATGAGGGTAATTAAATAACACAAATTATTTAAGTTGTGTATTTAATTTATGATAGAAGTATAAAAGAAGTAATAATGATAATAATTAAATAAAACAAAGTTTTTAATTTTGTTTATTTAATTATGAGAGAAATAATATGATGATAATAATTAAATAAAACAAAGTTTTTAATTTTGTTTATTTAATTAGGAGAGAAATAGAAGAATTAATAATGAACTTAATATAAA
Source organism: Sequoia sempervirens (assembly GCA_007258455.2). Taxonomy (NCBI): domain Eukaryota; kingdom Viridiplantae; phylum Streptophyta; class Pinopsida; order Cupressales; family Cupressaceae; genus Sequoia; species Sequoia sempervirens. The sequence goes on along the minus strand of VDFB02009621.1, from coordinate 41,966 downwards.
TAAATATTTCTATTTATTTACTAAGTAGATGAATTTAAGATAAATTAATCAAATAAGTCGTATTTAATTAATTAGATTCTCCACACCATTTTTAGGTGTCTACATTTTGCCCCTCTTTGAAGTGATGGGTTTACACATTGCTTCAAAGAATGATTTGGCCTCAGCTGCCAGTATCGACGAAAAGTTTAAAATATGCCCCTGATTTGCCCCAAATGTTGAATTTTGAAATGATAGCAATATATGCCCCCACGGGAGATAAATTGATGAATTTTGAATTTTTTTATGATTTTTCAAAATTGTTGAATTTTTATGATGATATGATGATTTTATGATGAAGAAACAATTTATCTTCTGCCAAAATTGTCCAAAAATGCTCCTATGATAGATAAGAATTAATTTCCCAGAAGGAAAAATAAATAAATCTCACGAAAATCCCACAAAAATAACCTATAAATGCTCAAAAGGTCATTTTCATAAGTCATTGGTGCATTTGACTTTGACAATCTTGTGATAGAGACCCTCAGAGTGCTAGAGCTTCAAGATGCCGATCTCTTACCACACCCACCGACTCGAGCGTGTGAGATGTCATGAGCGTCCGACCGACTATGGACCTCCGGTATGTACCCCAAATCTTCCTCGTGATTCGCGCTCATACGTTTTATGTCTTTTTGCACTTGTTTTTGTGTTTTTAGCGCACGACAGACGCGGTTTAGCGCGTCGCTGATCTGTTGTAGCACGCCATAGTTTTAGGGCGCCAATAGAGTTTTGTAGCGCGTTCGTGGATTTGGGTAGCATGTCAGAAGTTTTAGCGCATCTGGTCAATTTTGTAGCGCGTTCGTGGATTTGGGTAGCGCGTCAGAAGTTTTAGCGCGTCTGGTCAATTTTGTAGCGCGTCCGTAGATTTGGGTAGCACGCCAGAAGTTTTAGCGCGTTTGGTCAATTTTGTAGCGCGCCAATAAGATTTTGTAGCACGCCACCAGAAATAGCGCTTTAGGAAAATTTCATAGCGCTTAAGTAGGATTTTGTAGCGCTTGGAAAAATTGATTGATGAAAAATTGTGCACTTTGATTTTCATCGATTTGTTGTTGATTCCATCTATTTTAGTTTGATTGTGACTAAAATATATGGTAAATGATCTCATGATGAGCGAGATCTATTAGTTGATAATAAGTACCCTCATGATAGGTGAGGAATAATTAAACTTTCCGAAGGAATGAACCCAATTGATAGATGAGGGTTCTTGATAAATTGATAGTTTGATAGGTAAAGCACAATTTTTAAAAATTTGATGATCTCCTGATGTTTGATATTTTGATTAAAATGTTCTGTTTGTATGATAACAGGAGCATTTAGATGTTATCCAGGTGTGAGAGCAGTTCCCTTGGCCTTTTAATATGATACCGCGACTTTCACCTGATGAGAGATAGCATATTATCGCTTGCAGTTTAGCGACATTACTGGATATGCCCCATATTAGACTTAATAGGGGTCTGTTGATAGCCTTAGCGGAGCAGTGGCATAGTGATCACAACACCTTCCACTTACCTACTGGCGAGATGACTGTGACACCAGAGGATGTATGGCGTATTCTTCGCATTCCTTTTGTTGGAGAGATTGTAGTGCATGATTCAGAGGAGATTGGCGGGGTAGAGGCTATGCAGAGAGTCTTTCAGGATCCCCATGTTGCGGGAGAGTGGGTTCCATGGATAGATATTTATGAGTCATATGCTCCACTTCCTTCAGTTTTGGTCAGCTTTATTGGTGGATTCCTTTGTCCTGATAAGAGGTCAAAGGGTCTATCTCTCGGATGGGGTCGAGTTTTAGAGGGCATGGTGGTGCACAGGACGAGATACGCTTGGGGCATGTGCATGCTTGCTCAGCTCTATCATGATTTGCATTGGATCGTGTACCTCAACGGCAGTAGTTTATCAGCGGGAGCTACCCTTCTCCAGGTATGGGCATGGGAGCATATTGCCATTACGCGTCCCGTGCCGGTGTTAGCGAGACCAGCGACGAGACCCTATGTGTTTTGTTACAGAGGTAGGCCTACCCAACATATGATGGGTAAGCTAGATTATTGGAGGTGAATTATCGATGATGTGGAGACGGTGACCTAGCGTCCGTATTTAGACTGTGATGACTGGGATGATGATGATATTGAGTTGGGGTTCTTGGCCGATTCGATGTATTTGATCGGGAAGAGCCCTAGGATTTTGGAGCGATTCCTGTTCCGTCGTGTCTACAGGCAGTATGGTATTGTGAAGTGCATGCCACAGGGAGTAGCGCATTATGGATGACGTCAAATAGATGTCAGTGATTGGGGTCCCAGTTTTCCTTATGGGGTGCTTGTTGAGGGTTATCGTGCTCTACAGCCATTAGCATGGGATATGCGACGGGATATCATTGAGGCATCTGTTACTCCTGAGTATGGACAGTTTCTAGCTCTGCACCCTCCTCCACGTATTACTATTCTGGATGAGCCAGTACCAGCCCTAGCAGCAGCAGCAGCAGGTGGTCAGGCTGGTCAGCGACGAGGGAGAGAGGAGGATGTAGATGTGGATGTGGAGAGCAGTTCGGAGACTGACAGTGATGAGAGTACTGATAGCAGCGAGGATAGCAGTGATGATGATGGCGGAGATGGGGGGAGACTGAGCATAACAGGTACCATAGAGCCATCTTCTAGTGCGCCTCGTAAGAGGTAGGCTGTTGCTTCCTTGTCGGTAGATCGATCAGAGGTTGCAGGTTTACAGGTGCAGGTTCATACCTTACAGGGACAGCTAGCACAGGTGCAGGGATTACTAGCACAGACACAGGCTCAGATGCAGGCATAGCTAGCCACTGCACAGACACAGATTACCTCTTTAATTGGTGAGAGAGATGGGGCCAGACAGGCAGCAGCAACAACACAGGCTCAGTTAGCAGGTGTTTGGGCACAATTGACCACTGCCCAGGCATAGATCACAGCCTTGACTGCAGAGCGGGATACTGTTAGATAGACGACAGAGACAGCACAGGCTACTGCAGAGAGATTGCAGAGAGTGGCAGATGGGACCTTTGTGGCAAATTACATGCGAGAGGTGATACGAGCAAGTGCTGAGGTTGAGTTCTACAAGAGTCGTTACCATGAGCTTTGCCCCCCAGAGCAGAGAGTTAGTTATGCCCAGTCCTGCTCAAAGAGGACTCATTCGAGGACAGTGAGTAGAGGTGTGACACAACCTCTTCCGAGAGATCCGAGAGATCCTGGGACATCTGGTGGTGGTACTGATACTGGCGCGAGACCTGCTCCTTCTGGTGGGAGCACCACTTGATATTAGTTGTGTACCCTTTGAGAGACATATACAACCATTTTTGACATGATGTTATTTTCATCCTTTTTAGACTTCATTGTATACTTGACACTTGATGAGATATATATGTGCAGCGGTTCGATTGATCTATGATATGTTTTACCTGATTTACGTGATGGATGCATTGATCTTATGATGTGTTCTACATGATTGATGTGATGGATGCATTATCATTTCTATGTTTTATGATGATTTATTTTACTAGCTTGTATGGATGCATTAATGATGATGTGATATGATATTGATGATGTATTTCTTTTCTTAATGAGATGCAATGTATGATAAATAAAATGTGATGTAAATGAATGATGAATGAAATGATAATGGATATGAATGATTTTATATAATGAAATGTAATGATTTTTGAATGAAATGTAATGATGTACGATGAAAATGTAATGATGTATGATGAAAATATAATGATGTATGATGAAAATGTAATGATGTACGAACGAAATGTAATGATGTACGAATGAAATGTAATGATGTATGAATGAAATGTAATGATGTATGATGAAAATGTAATGATGTACGATGAAAATGTAATGATGTATGATATATAAATGAGATGTAAATGAAATGGTAATGGATAAAATGTAGTATAGAATGAGATATAAATGAATGATGTGTGTAATGATATGTTATGTGATAGATAGAATGATGTATGGGTATATGATATATGAAATGATGTAAAATGTCCTCTATATGTATGCAATAAATGATGATTTTGTAACTACATGATAATGACAATGTGATGAGACGTAAATGCATGATGTAACATAACGTGTATATGATGCCACGAAATGAGATGTTTATTGTGAAATTTATGATGAGATGAAGAAATGATTTTATATGCATGTCATTATGAAAATTGTATGTGTCAAGTATACTCAATCTTTAATAAGAAAAGATAACATTATTTGTGAATGAATCTTTGTAACTTGTGCAACCAATACTCTGCAGATGTATTATTATGAATGCAATCTATGTTAACCATGCAATCCTATTTTATCAATGCAAACCTAAGTTTCATTTCAATAATTATTTTATTCTGCTTTGTATCATCACTGAGCTTTATTTTAAAATGTTGAAAGTGAATACAAGCATCAATGATATGAGATAGACCAATGATGACCTGAGCATTTCTTTCATGATATTTGATATTGCAAGCGAACACAAGCATCAAGGTATAAGATAGACCAATGATGACATGAGCATTTCTTGCATAAACAAACAAGAATTAATCATTTTCTTAAGTGAATCAGAATGTCATCCATGATACTTGGTAGAGCACTTCCCGCGACAATTCACAAAATAATAATGACTAACTCACAAATAGCAAACAAAGAAAAGGTATCATTCTGCTTCCTTGCTTCTCTAGTTCAATACATCATCGAGTAGCTCCAAAGAAATGATAAGCAAATGAAAAAAAGTAAAAATGACAACAATTCAAATTCTACTTAATGTATTTTCAAATCATTATTCAGATTAGATAATCAGTGTATTTTCAATGACTTAGATGGGTATGCACAAGCTTACTAAAGACTTGTTCCTGAAATAAGGAGGAATATTCCATTTGAAGAGTATTGTGAGGCTAGAACAAGAAGTAACCTTAGAAGAGGAAGGGGTCAACCTAATAAAAATTTACATCAAAAGGTGGGTAAAATGACTCTACCTAACTTTCATGGGTTAGGAAAGGTCATTTCTCGTTCATGGTTGCAAAAATTAGGCACATATCTATCTCTTAGTCTCATGTCTAAAGAAGACGTCAAGTTCACCATCTTACACCTAGAAGGGTTGGCCCACGAGTGATGGTACCATGGTTTAATTACCCAAGGGTGCCAAAATATAACATATGATGAGTTCACACAAAAGCTCATGGGCCGTGTAACATACCCAATGTTTACCCTACAGTTTTCACCCAAGTTTTAACTCAAAAAGTGAATAACCCATGTTTCCAAAAATAGGAAAATGATTTTTTTCCTTTTCAATAACATAATTGCACATTGCAAAAATAACTTCCACATGTCATTTCATAAATCAAATAACATTACATAATTCCAAGTAGATGACATTCATCTTTTCAAATACATATTACAATTGATCCATGATCATGTTCATATACAAATTCATAACTTGCAAGAGTTCAAGGTCAAGGTTTCCTCATCTAGATCACACTCCTTGTATTTCACAAGTCTCGACTATCATTTGCAAGAGGGATAGCATCACCCAAGCGCTTTTCCTCCAACCACGTACTTAGCAGAACCTTGCACATCTTCCTAACTAGAAGTGGCCCTATCCTTTGATGAAAAGTTTGGTATGGAAAACTCCAGAATTTCCTAGGGTGATCCCACAATACTAGTTTACAATTCCCTTCACAAAGAGAAATTGCAAAAATGGTTCGAAGAATTTATTTGGGTTTTTAGGGCTTCGCACAAAGGGGGGTTCATGTGAACATGATAAGAGGTTTGCTTAAACCCCCCTTCGAGCAAACCCCTTTGTGATGTCATCCCCTTTTTAACACTTTTTTTTTAATGAAAACAAAGGAAAATCGCAAAAAAGAGGGTTCATGTTGGAATTGTGAAACAAGCACAAAACCACGAGCCATAAGATCAAACAACAAACAAATACACCTTCCACACAAGAGATATACAAACAATATATGCAATATTCCTCAACAAGAAAAAGCTACAGAAACAAGAGACTATCAAAAACATATGAAAGCTCGAGATATAATTACAATGAGGGTTGAGTGCTTATAAGAGAAAAACCCTAAATGAGAAAGGGATCATATCATGACAAGTGTCAACGTCACATGAGATGAGACATAATAATCTAATATTAGTTCAACTTATAAAAGCATAAAAGCACTCCTAAGTTTAGGTTAACTACATGAGAATAAATTAGACTAATAATCAATTAAAGATTAATTAATTATTAGCTAATGCATGATTACTCTAACCCCCCCTTAAGATAAACTTAGGGAGTAGCTTAAAAACTTAAAAAAAGAATGTGTGATGGGTCCCGACAAACAAGGCCATGTAAGGTACCCATATACAAACAAAAGATCTCTATATAGTGTGAAGAAATAGAGAAAACCTCATGGGAAAAACTCTACTCCAAAAAGAGATAAAAGCTAAGTGAAGGACTGAAGAAGCCTCCAAACAAGAGTGGAGGATTGAAAAGCCTCCAAAAAAAAGTTGTACCAATAGATAGGAACAAAAGATGAACAAAAAAACACCATTGAAGCATGAAGAAGCTACAAACACTGTCAAAGAATGACTATTGTAATGTAGAAGCAAGAACCTCCACTGAACTAGATGATGATGAAGATCAAGAAGACAAGAATCTGTATGAGTGCCCTTAATGACACTACTTGAATCAAATGGAAAACAAAGGCAAACACTTGGAACTCAAAGATACATATGGTACAAGTACCAAAAGTATGAAGAAATGATCAAGTGAAAAAGGAAGGTTGCCTTCAAAAATAGGAATGCAAGAGTGCCCTTATGGTAAGTGATCCATCTCACCAAAATGTAGCTACTGCATCCGAAAGTACATAAGAACAAATACTGAATACATAGCTCACTCCAACATGAACCCAAGGAAGCATTAACACCAATAGTAGAAACCCCCCATAATGCTAAAAAGGGAGAGGCATGACAAGTACACTGAAAATAAATGCCAAAAAGAAGTGCATGAAGAAGAATTAGGAACATTTGAACATGCAAACATGAAAGTACCAACACATATAAAGGGTGTGCAAATAAAATGCACACACGCATGAGGATGTTGTTGTAGAAGGGACACTCACTTGACAAAGGTATGATGGCAAGCAAAGGCAAAACATTAAACCCCCCATGACACTTTATAGAATAGTGCAAGTACAATAAGGCACAAAGTGATGTGCAATATCCCAATAATACATACACCATAATTTTGAGGCACTTTATTTCAGTGCATTTACATAATAGGAATGAATACAATGGGAGCCCATAATGTCCAAAAAAGGACTACATGCTAAAAATAAAATTCTCTGATAGAAAAAGAGGAAACTGGTAGCACCATGATGAAGTACACGAAAAAACATGCACTTTGAAAAAAAATGACACACAAAAAAAGAGTTTGGATGCAAAAGATATGGCTTGTAAAAGTCTCCAAAACAATAATTGAATAGCAACAACACTGAGAAAATAGAATTCTTAAAAAACCAAAATTCCAAATTAGTAAACACTTGCACCACCGTGAAGAGCTTGAAATTCTACCACGTTTCAAAAAAAATTGCACAGAAATATATCATTGTATGATCGAGATATGGCCTTGGGAAGATAGGGTGCAAATCTAAAAAGCCCAACAGAGAGGGGTTGAGTAGGGCAAAAGAGAACTCCTTCAAAAAATTTAGCAAAACTACCTCGAAATGTGGAGGTCCTCTATATTTAGAGTGCTAAGAGAAAAAATATATCACCCCAAATGTCCAAGTACAATGCATGTGATTTATTTTGCAAAAAAAATGCAAAAAATGAAATAGTGCATGCACTGATGAATTTTCACATCTGCCTCCATGATGAAAAATGATTTTAGATCTGTGTGGAGGATAAAATCAGCTTTCCAATGCCACTTGAATGATGAAAATCCAATAACTGAGGCAAAAGTTATGAATTTTAAAAAAGTTGAATTTAGCTTGCAAGAAATAATTTTTTCTAGCAAAAAAGTTTTACTTTTGATTTGATTTCTAAAAAAGCAACTCACTATTTATAGACAATAACAAAAACCCAGAAATATTTTGATGCTAAGAATAAAACCCAGAAATATTTTTTCTATCCAACAAGCAAAAATGAAAAAATAAATTTCTTTTAACCTTCTACCTGAAGAAAAATGACATGCGACGCTTTTTGGACAACAATTTTATTCATATTTGCTCAAGATATGCAAAATCTAAAAGATACCCAGGTGAGATTTTGACCCTGGCTACAAAAACTAGAAATCATTTTTTCTACAAATGAGTGGAAGCTATAATTCTAAAGCAAAAATGAAAACTTCTTCAAAAATTCGCCCACCTCCAAAAATTACAAAAAAGCTCAAAGGGGATTCAAGTTTGAAGTATGTAACCCTTGGTGAAGAAAAAACTTCATAAATTGAGAAGGGGTTCAAGGAATCCACACTCTGATACCATGTTAAAATTGTGAAACAAGCACAAAACCACAAGCCACAAGATCAAACAATAAACAAATACACCTTCCACACAAGAGATCTACAAACAATATACACAATATTTCTCAACAAGAAAAAGCTACAAAAGCAAGAGACTATCAAAAAGATATGAAAGCTCGAGATATAATTACAATGAGGGTTGAGTGCTTATAAGAGAAAAACCCTAAATAAGAAAGGGATAAGATCATGACAAGTGTCAACGTCATGTGAGATGAGACATAATGATTTAATATTAGTTCAACTTATAAAAACATAAAAGCACTCCTAAGTTTAGCTTAAGTGCATGAGAATAAATTAGACTAATAATCAATTAAAGATTAATTAATTATTAGCTAATGCATGATTACTCTAATAGTTTGAGCGAACCCCCCTTCGCTTGAAACGGTCCAGGGGGGTTCGCTTGAACCCCCCTTTTTTGCCCTTCTCTCTCTCTAACAATTTTTTGCAAAACTTTGCCTTTCCAAGCTTGGGTTGAAGATGAAAATGGAATCAACTTCATAGACCCAACTGGATGACGGTAGTCCTCAAAATGAGATATCCATCAAATATAATTTTAATATATTTTGGTTTCATTATGTATTTTTTTTAGTTTAATTAAACATAGGTTTTTCATTCAAAATCAAGCTCTTTGTTCTGCGCATGTTAAAAAATAGTAGATTATCAAAAAAATTATGGAAAATATGTTCGTGCTAGGTATAGATGTCCTTGATCCAGCAAAAAAAATATGAATTTTGATCATATAAAAAAGTTATGTTGTATATAGTCTGCCTATGTCTAAATTGTAATTGGTTTGAATTCAAAACTTAATTAAGAAAAAATAATTCAATAAAACACTATGAAACCAAATGAATGTGCTAGATATCGTAGTTACAAAGCTAAATTAAAAAAAAATAGAATTTTATCCTTCATATAAATTTTTTTATGTTGTTTACAGTGAACATCACTCTTTAAAAATGGTGTTTACTGTTAAAAAAATTGACCTCATATTTCTTCAATTCTTCTAAGGGGCGACTCTATATCCAATAGATACAATTTATATTCAAAATTTTGTGAACTAGTATGCACTTTTCATGAAAATTATAGCATAAACCCTTATCATGACAAACCTTTATCTCAACATCACTTATGAATTTGATTGGTGTCACTCATGTGGTTAGAGTTAATAAGGATCAAGCAAGAGGTGGATTGTATACTTGTAGAGGTTTATATGTATAATGTTAAGCGACAAATTTGACTTCAACTAATTTGGCCAATCCAATGGTTTCCATCATGTCTTTGTGTGATGTCCCCATCCTAGTCAGCGCAGCTGGATATGTGGTTAGCCTATTATTTCGATCCTCGTAGGCTAACAGATGTGTGCAGAGGATCATTTGAGGTAGTTACCCAGTGTTTTGGAGCTTCATTGTTGCAGTTGTTTTAGGTTGGGCCTTCGCAGAATCCTTCAGAGTGGTTTTTCAGAGACTTTCTATTTTTAGAAAGTCGGACAGGCGGAAGTTGCTATTTTGGGCAGGGGACCTAGTTCAGCTGTTTAGCTCAGAGTCGACCCAGTTCATCAGTTTGACGGCCAGATGGACAAATAATGGAGTATTTAATGGTTTAATGAATAATTAATATTTTTGACTTTATATTAAAGTCACTTTATTAATTATTTAAATATTTAATTAAAAGGGCATATTATAAAGTATTTATTATACTTTATAATAAAGTGAGATATTTGATATAATGAATTATTATTATTCATTAATGAGACGCCATTTAATTATTATTTTGTTCCTAAGTCAAAAAAGGATGAATTTGATCATTTAATTAAATGATTATTAAAAAGAGTCATTGGGTTGAATTTTTCCAAGGAGCTATATATTCACAGGAAAAGACAAATCGAACTCTTATGATTTGATTATTCAATTTGTCTTCTATTTTGCTATGAGCATTGAAGTTTGCAAAACCTAGGGTTTCAGCAGATAAATGATTTTGGAGAACGGTACCTCTTCAGAATCTGGCATACTGAGATTGTGCAATACCAGTTGAAGATTGTCTACTTGGTAGCTTCACACAGAAGTTGCAGTTGAGTTTATTGATTGATTTAGACAGAGTTTGCAGAGAATATTCTTCAATCATTTGGAGTGAACTTTTCAGAGATATTTCTACAGGGATTTGGCACTCCTTTCAATAAGTCTGTACCATATTTATGACAGCAGCTGGGCCATACAAATCTATACCAGCAGGCAGTACTTTTTACTCAGAAGAAAAAAATGCCTTCAGTCTTCAATTGATATCATTGGGATCTAGTGCACCTTGGTTTCCTGGAGGTCTCTCTTCTTTCTGAGCTTGGAGATATGTGATCTGGAGTTGGCGATATTAAATTCTTCCATTCTTTCAAGCGGCTACAAGAGAAATCAGGTTCTTTAGAAATAAAAATCATATTTTATTCATATGTTCATTTTTTATATTGTAAAAGCTCTAGAAACTCAATAAACTGGTGCGCCTATATATTCTGAGTATTTTCCAAGCATTTTCATTGCCTTTAGATTTATTTTGGATTTTTAAGCAATTTAAGAGCAAATCGCAGCTTTCTTGTTATTTATCAAAAACCTCAAAAAAATACAAAACACACAAAACTCTCAAAAAAATCAGCATTTCAGTTAGGGTTTCGGGGTTGAGAATCACTTGGATTCTTATAGTGGTATCAGAGCACACATTTCCTGCCATCCTGTGCTTTTTCAGTTGCTTTTTCAGAATACAGAGTGCTTTGTGGTTGCTTTTTCATGAGTAGAGACATTATTCATTATACCAAGGGTACATGAATAGGTAGAGTTGAGGATTGGACAGGTCCACCTATTCCTGAAGGTGAGACAGTGTCAGGAGTATTGGGCATTCACAGATCTAGCTCCAACAACAGCGAGAATAATGTTGCAACCCTAATGGCAGACCGTGAGATTCCTGCAGAGACACGTAGGGATTCAGGGAAAGCACATGCAGAGGGTGACATTACTGATGAGGAGTTCAGATGCAGGCACGATAATATGATGGACATGATGTCCTAGTTGATGGGTACTATCAGGTAGTATACTCCATCCCAGCTGCACTATATCCAGATCAGACAGTCGAGTAGGACTGCAGGAGTGGATCAGCCTTTGGCATCAGTACCACGATAGCCGTCACCGATCTATCAGGAGCGTAGGCCCAGATAGCCTACATTCTTACCCAGAGAGACCCCACCTCTGACTCCCGAGGTAGAGCAGGTGTTTCAGTCACATAATGGCATGTCAGTAGCAGATGTGACAAGGTTTCACAGTGAGTACCTATCATTGGCACCTGAGATCAGGCAGGCATTATCATTTCATGAGTTTATGGATGTTCATAAACCTAGAGGAGGAGGCAGATTCGACCGTAGAGCTCCTCAGCATCAGCAGCCACAGCCACAGGTGAATAGGGACTTGCAGTATGCAGTTAGCAAGATCACCTTGCCATACTTTGATGGGTCTGATAAGACGTCAGTGAGGTCTTGGGTCTAGAAATTGGACAACTATCTATCACTGAGGCCTATGCAGGAGGACGAGACCATTAAGTTTGCTACCTTGCATCTTGATGGACTAGCGCATGATTAGTGGCATCACGGCATGTACACACTTGGCCATCATGCAGTCAATACTTACCAGGAGTTCACCACCAGGCTCATAGAGCATTTTGATAAGAAGGATCCAGAACTCTACTTCAGGGAGCTAGCTCAGCTCAGGCAGACAGGTAGTTTGGATTCTTATATTGGTGAGTTTCAGAGAGTTGCAGTCATGGTGACAGGCATATCAGAACGAAGACTCATTATACTCTTCGTTGAGGGTTTGACAGAGCCTATGAGAGGTTGGGTTAAATATTTTGACCCTCCTACCCTTCAGGAGGCCATGAGGAAGGCACAAAATATGGAGCTTGTAGCACCTCGTAGCAAGTTCACTTCAAGTTTGACACCCTACACTAGGCCAAATAGATCTTCTGACAAAAATAGGCCCTTTGATAGAAGGAGGGATCAACCAGATCCTAAGAGACAGAATGCACCACCCTTTGACAGAGAAACATTGAACGATTTACGAAAGAAAAAGTTGTGTTTCTGGTGCAAGGCACCCTACGATGAAAAACATGTATGCCCACTTTGTCCAAAGGTCAAAAATAATCAGATGGAATGGTTTTATGAGGGCAAAGAGAAATCTGATTTGTCAAATCAGCAAGCTGATTCCGAGCACTCAAATGATGATAGGTCCGAAAATGAGGGTGAAAACGAAGGAGGAAGGAAGCTACAGGAAGCCCATTTGACTAGCCTTCAAAGAGATGGGTCGTTTAGACTCTGCGGGCTCCTAGCAGGTCAGAAGGTGATCACTTTACTGGATACGGGTGCTACACATAATTTCATTGATGCACGATTGGTGGAGAGACATGGCATTCAGACAGAGGCATTTGAGCGTATTCGAGTCAAGGTGGCCAATGGGTACACCCTCAAATGTGACCGAAAGATTACTGATCTTCCGATGCGACTGAACAACTATGAATTCAAGACTAAATTCTATGTTGTTAATATGGGGGATACTGATGTGGTGTTAGGGATGGCATGGTTGCACGATTTGGGTGAGTTCACACTCAATTTGCGAGACATGGAGATGAAGTTTAAGGTTGATGGGAGACCTCATGTCATTAAGGCCATTAGAGACAGTAATATGAGGATGGTTTCATTTAGGCAGATGGAGAGACTCATTCGTCATGATATGGTTGACTGGGCAGCAGAGTGCATGTTGATGCCAGCCCAGCAGGAGCAGTAGAAGGGTGAGTACCACCCTGACATTCAGATATTGAGGACTAAACACTCCAAAGTGTTTAGCGATATTCCACCTGGTAGACCACCAGATAGAGGCATTGAGCATATCATTGAGTTGGAGGAGGGCGCAAAGCCTGTTATGATCACTCCCTACAAACATCCGAAACGACTCAAGGATGAGATAGAGAAGACCATCAACAAGTTGTTAGCTATGGGGCATATTAGACCTAGCAAGTCACCTTTTGCTTCATCGGTTGTATTGGTGAAGAAGAAGGATGGATCACTTTGGATGTGCATAGACTACCGACAGCTCAACAAAAGAACAATTAAGAACAGGTACCCTATACCACGCATCGATGAGTTGATTGATGAGTTACATGGTGCTATCTTCTTCACGAAGATTGATTTGAGATCCGGGTACCACCAGATACAAATGAGGGAGTAGGATATTGAGAAAACCGCTTTCAGGTGTCATTGCAGTCACTTTGAGTTCTTGGTTATGCCTTTCGGTCTAACCAATGCACCTGCCACCTTTTAGGCTACTATGAACAGGGTCTTCAGTTCTCAGTTGAGGAGATTTGTATTGGTCTTCTTCGACAACATTCTGGTATATAGCAGGTCATGGGAGGAGCACTTGGCTCACTTAGATGCAGTTTTGGGTATCTTGGCTGATGAGTCATTCTATGCCAAGGAATCCAAGTGTGAGCTAGGTATGGAGGAGTTGTTGTATCTGGGGCACATCATCAGTGCCAAGGGGGTGAGTATGGACCCTGAGAAGGTCTGAGCTATAGTTGATTAGCTGGTACCTGAGAACCTTACGCAGCTCAGAGGTTTCATTAGGTTGTGTGCTTTTTACAAGAGATTTGTTAGTGGGTTCTCACGTCACACCGCACCCCTTACTGATTTGACAAAGAAGGGGGCTTTTACTTGGTCACCACAGGCACAGGAGTGCTTTGACAGGTTTAAGGTGATCATGACTTCATGTTCAGTGCTAGCATTGCCTGACTTTACGAAGTCATTTGATTTATTTTGCGATGCTTCAAGAGAGGGCATTGGTGCCATTTTGATGCAGGAGAGACACCTTATTTCTTTGGAGAGCAGAAAGCTTAGGTGTCCTGAGAGATTCTACAACATTTACGACAAGGAGATGTTAGCCATTATGCATGCTTTGGCTAAGTTCAGGAAATACTTGGTAGGCAGCAAGTTCAGTGTTCATACAGACCATAATAGCCTGAAACACTTCCTTAGACAGCGAGACCTGAATGAGAGGCAACAAAAATGGGTTAGCAAACTGCAGTCGTATGACTTTGATATCACCTTCATTAAGGGGAAGTAGAATGTTGTAGCTGACGCCTTGTCTCGTAGACCTCAATTGAATGCCATGGCACAGATCTCAGAGGATTGGAGGCATCAAATTATTGCAGAGTATGCTAAGAACCCATGGGATTCTAGCATTGTTGACAGGATAGAGCAGGATGATAGGTACACTATTGTAGATGACTTGATCATTTATAAGGGGCGGATTTTTCTGGTTCCTGGCTTTGAGGTGAGGGTTACAGTTTTTAGAGCCTTTCATGATCTTCCTATGGCGGGCCATCCTGGGTACTACAAGACATATAAGATGGTTCGGGAGTGGTTTACTTGGAAAGGGCTGAAAACTAATGTTTTACAGTATGTTCGAGAGTGTTCTGTTTGCCAGCAGAACAAGCAGGAACACACATATCCTACTGGATTGCTCCAGCCACTTCCGATACCTGACAGGAAGTGGGAGTGCTTATCGATGGACTTTATCACGGGTTTGCTGAAAGCCCAAGGTAAAGATTGCATCTATGTAGTGGTTGATCGGTTGACTAAATATGCACACTTCTTCTCGATTACTACTACCTTCATAGCATCACAGACTGTAGAGCTCTTCTTTAGAGAGGTATTCTGATTGCATGGGTTGCCTCGGACGATAGTTAGCGATAGAGATAGTCAGTTCATGAGAAACTTTTGGCAGGAGTTGTTCAGGCTCTGTGGGACCGAATTGACACCGAGTACCAACTACCATCCGCAGATAGACGGACATACAGAGATTGTCAATAAGTGGGTGGAAGGTTACTTGCGCAATTACATAGCTGGACAGCAGAGAGCTTGGGTGAGGTGGATATACTTGTGCGAGTATTGTTATAACTCGACTCACCACATGACAATACAAATGACACCCTTCATGGCTTTGTATGGGTATGAGGCGCCCAACCTTTTGGACTTGATATTGAGTGATAGCAGAGTGCTGAGTGCAGGGGATATGATGCAGAGTCAGTAGGACATTTTGAGGTCTCTTAGAGATAATATCCAGTGGGCACAGAATCAGCAAAAGCAATATGATGATTAGAAGAGGCTTAAGCGTTCCTTTGATGTGGGTGATATGGTGTACCTTATGTTGCAGCTGTATCGTCAGTCTACTCTGCGAAAGAGTGGGGCAGAGAAGCTGAAGCCTCGTTACTATGGTCCATTTTGTGTTGTCAGGCGAGTGGGCGAGGTAGCTTATGAGTTGGACTTGCCAGCAGATAGCAGGGTTCACAATGTGTTTCATGTTTCTCGCCTTAAAAAGGTGTTGGGTCAGCATGTGATACCCTCTCTAGTTCTGCCACCCCTTGATGATGAAGGGAAATTGATACTAGTACCTGAGGCCATCCTCGAGATGAGAGAGAGATACCTTAGGAGGTGGGTGATCAGGGAATATCTGATCAAGTGGAGATATTTTCCAGTTGAGGATGCTACATGGGAGTCAGAGGAGATTTTACAGCATCCAAAGTTGAGATTGCTTGAGGACAAGCAATTTCAGGGAGGGCGGACTGTGATGTCCCCATCCTAGTCAGCGCAGCTGGATATGTGGTTAGCCTATTATTTCGATCCTCGTAGGCTGACAGATGTGTGCAGAGGATCATTTGAGGCAGTTACCCAGTGTTCTGGAGCTTCATTGTTGCAGTTGTTTCAGGTTGGGCCTTCACAGAATCCTTTATAGTGGTTTTTCAGAGACTTTCTATTTTTAGAAAGTCGGACAAGCGGAAGCTGCTATTTTGGGCAGGGGACCTGGTTCAGCTGTTTAGCTCAGAGTCTACCCAGTTCATTAGTTTGACGGTCAGATGGACAAATAATGGAGTATTTAATGGTTTAATGAATAATTAATATTTTTGACTTTATATTAAAGTCACTTTATTAATTATTTAAATATTTAATTAAAAGGGCGTATTATAAAGTATTTATTATACTTTATAATAAAGTGAGATATTTGATATAATGAATTATTATTATTCATTAATGAGATGCCATTTAATTATTATTTTGTTCCTAAGTCAAAAAAGGATGAATTTGATCATTTAATTAAATGATTATTAAAAAGAGTCATTGGGTCGAATTTTTCCAAGGAGCTACATATTCACAGGAAAAGACAAATCGAACTCTTATGATTTGATTATTCAATTTGTCTTCTATTTTGCTCTGAGCATTGAAGTTTGCAAAACCTAGGGTTTCATCAGATGAACGATTTTGGAGAACGATACCTCTTCAAAATCTGGCATACTGAGACTGTGCAATACCAGTTGAAGATTGTCTACTTGGTAGCTTCACACAGAAGTTGCAGTTGAGTTTATTGATTGATTCAGATAGAGTTTGCAGAGAATATTCTTCAATCATTTGGAGCAAACTTTTCAGAGATCTTTCTACAGGGATTTGGCACTCCTTTCAATAAGTCCGTACCATATTTATGACAGCAGCTGGGCCGTATAAATTTGTACCAGTAGGTCATACTTTTTACTCAGAAGAACAAAATGCCTTCAGTCTTTAGTTGATATCATTGGGATCTAGTGCGCCTTGGTTTCCTGGAGGTCTCTCTTCTTTTTGAGCTTGGAGATCTATGATCTGGAGTTGGCGATACTAAATTCTTCCATTCTTTCAAGCGGCTACAAGAGAAATCAGGTTCTTTAGAAATAAAAATCATATTTTATTCATATGTTCATTTTTGATATTGTAAAAGCTCTGGAAACTCAATAAACTGGTGTGCCTATATATTCTGAGTATTTTCCAAGCATTTTCATTGCCTTTAGATTTATTTTGGATTTTTAAGCAATTTAAGAGCAAATCGCAACTTACTTGTTATTTATCAAAAACCTCAAAAAAATACAAAACACGCAAAACTCTCAAAAAAATCAACATTTCAGTTAGGGTTTCGGAGTTGAGAATCACTTGGATTCTTACACTTTGAGGTTAGACATATTTACTTCAACTCATATTTTATCTTTCAAATTGATTATAAAAGAACTTGTAAAAAGTAATAATCACGTCCTATCCCATTGGAAATTTTTCCAATCTTTATTTGATACTTATAGATAGAACCAATTTATCATAGCTTGGTTAATATATTGGTAAATTCCTCATAAGTACTAAGAAAAAATCAAACTAGTATAAAATTGTGACATTCATCCCAAGTAGGTGTTCCAACATTCTTCTCAAACCCTTGGTACTGTTAGGTCTGAAAATCACATCTCCACTTCCTAGAATAAAATTCTCACAAGGCCATGGCTATCAACATGTGGGTAAAACAATTCATCAATAAAACTTTGGAGGATTCTGAGTTAACTTAACAAGAATAGGTTCTATCTTCTACAATTTAAGCTCAACTTAAACTCAAGAGGGTTTTCTTAGGGGTGTAACTTAACAGGTATTAAAATCACTAATAATGAACAATGATAAACTAAAGGATATATAAATCCAACCCGATTGTTTAGCCCTTAAGACTATAATTGAACTAAGAAAACTAGCCATCTTTGACCCTTGTATAGCTGATATAACACCTTGGAAAAATATTTAAGGTGGGATGAGTTCCATGAGTCACAAAAAATGGTTTTCTTTACTCCTTAAAAACAATGATATCATGATCTCACAAATTAGAACTGAAATGTGTTGTGCAGTTTTTGCACACACGCCCCACTTGGAGTAGGGACCCTCTTTTTTGGTGTCTTTGACCTTTGGTTCTATTAGATTTATCATTTTAGGGTCTTGACATGTTGATCTTGTTGGCTTTGACCTTGCCTTGAGGTTTGAATTGATTGAAAATGAGTTTTTGGCCAAGTCCGGGTTTTCACTTGGATCCGGGATTTTCCAGCTCTGGCGGATTTTCCCGGGCCCTGGTTCCTTGTCCGTTTCTGGCAGGATTCTCTGATTCTGGGTTTCTGTCTTACTTCGGGATTTTCTGGTCCTGGCGGATTTTCCCGGATTCTGCCAAAATCCCGATCTTCCTCATTTCCCCGGTTTCTGCATTTCCGCGAAATCTGTGTTTCCGCGCATTCTGGAATTTTTCAAAATTACGCTTGGGGCTCGGGTTTCCGGACTTGTCAGAAGTGTCTTATCGTGCATTAATGGTTGAGGTACCTTTGCTCAGGTGGGTATAAGGGTGGATTTAGGGCATTTTCAGTGCCATTCTAACTTCATTGCTCCCTTGCTGATTGCTCTGGCGATTGAGATTTCTGTTCGGAGCTTTGAGAATCGATCTTAATTTGTTTGCATGAGGATTGCTTGAGTTCCAGTGTTGGTGTTTTCATCGCTTGGACGTGTTTGTTGCGAAGGTTGCCTTTTCAAACTCGAATTTCTTCCGTTTCGATCCATGGTATGTAGTCATTGCCCTTCCGTTTTGCTTGTATGGTGATTGATGGTTTTGCATTGGATATTGTTAGTTTTGGGTCGACCCTTGATCGATTTTGATTTCATATTTATAGAGTCGGGGTTTGACCTGTCTTATATTGTAGAACCCGATTTCCCTTGCCCTATGAGCTCTATTTATCCATGGGACGACGTATGTATCCTTTAGAAGGGGTCCTCAGTTGGATTGTTTGCTTTTTTGTGCGAAGTTAGGGTTTCCCTCTATGTTGGGCCTAGAGCGAGGATTTCTTTTGTTTGAGCGATTTTGTCCCTGTATCTTGTTGACTTCCCCGTCTTGCGAAGATTTGAGTGCTTTAGGTAAATCCTTAGCTGATACTTTAAACCTTAAAGCTTGCTCTGGTTTTAATGACGGAAATTTGATTATTCGATTTAGGGCACCATCGTTTTGATATGGGAATTTGTCCTTTGCAAGTTTTTGGGACTTTGGGGTCCTTTGCGCTCTGAATTTTGTTGATTGCCGTCAGTTCTGAGATCATTCGAGCTTATGTGGGGAGGATCCTGTGGTCGTTTGAGTTTCGGGTCGCGTTTCGCCATTTTTCGGGTTTCCGAGGTCGTCGCGGAATTTCCTCGCTGTCGGATTTTCCCGGTTTGGACTTATTCCGCAGACTGGGGTTATTTCTGGAATATTCTAAGTTGTCCGCGAAAATCTGTTCCATCCAGAATTTTCTAGATTTCCTGTCTGATTGTGTCCTTTCAAATGTTTCGATGATAGGATTAATGGAATGGTTGTTTAACGTTTATTTCTTGTTGCCAATGAGTGAATTCAATGATTATCCTTTGTTTTTTCATCTGCACTAATGATTTATTTAACTAATGATGCTTTGGCAGAAGGAATCCATCTGGGTCGGATTTCTCTGAAATTCCGCCCTGACAGTATTTTCCCAGTTTGCATGATTTTCCCGGACTATCTGATTTCTTCGGATCTCGAAGGATTAACAGTTGGCAATGGACTTTGATTGATTTATATGATTTGTGCTAACCTTTTGGATTGGAATAGGCATAACAATTGAATACTAATGATGATTTTTGGATGTGCAGGCCGAATTAATCAAACCTGCTGCTGAAAAGTCTAAGGGTGGCGCAGGGGCTTCGTCCATCTCTGAGACAGAATGACTACGACTGGACATGAAGAACCAGCTTCCTGAGAGCAAAGTGTCTTCTGTGTGGGCTGAAGTATCAGATACTAATGTTGGTGCTTGGTGATATGAGTTCAAGCAAAGAACGTCAGAGAGGGACTTGTCCGCCTTGAGGGAAGGGATGATGAACTCCGAATTGGTACACGTGGCAGGGTTCCCTCTAACAGTTCAGTGTTATGAATTAATCTTGGAGTGTGCCCGACAATACGACTTTGATACACAGAGAGTGGTTAGCACCGAGGGAAGAGTCCTGGCAAACTTCAGTCCAGCCTCTATTGCACAAGCTTTCAGCATGCCAGATATTCCTTCAGTGTGTGCCTTGAATATTGACACTGCCAGGACCTACTATGAGAACGAGCCAGTCAAGGCTCAGCAGATAATCAACTCGTGGCTAGAGAAGCCAAAATCCCATCATTCAAAGTTGCCCAAACAGCTGCACAGGGTAAAATTCAGGTTAGATGTATATGATGCCATCACACTTCTAAGCAGGGTGGCCGGATTGAGAAGTGCAGGGGTATTGGAGAGTTGGATGGTCCATGTGATCACCAAGATTAGTCAAGGGACCAATTATCACTGGGCAGGGCTCATCAGTGCCGAGATTGACAAATAGTTGAGGAATGTTTTAGAGGCAAAGAAATTCACCATGTCCTCATATGTAGTGTATGTGTTGGCCATCTCCTACCCATACAAAGGTCTGAATCCGAGGGGAACAATTGGACAGAATATAATTTATGAGGTTTATCCGGAGTTGCATCTGGGGCACAAAGATTACAGGAGGGCAAATGATGCATTCACAATGCATATCACCCGGACACTCCAGAATGCTGAGCACATGAGGTTATCCGATGGAGCCAAAGGGCTAATAAAGAACTACGGAGCCTGGTTCATCCAGTTCCCTACCTTCACCTACCTTAGGATCGATGGATGCCCGGTTGCCCCTTACAGGTTGCCTCAGTATCCCACTGATCGTATTGTGCTATTGGAAGTTGTAAGACAAATCTGTGAATTTGATGCAGTGGTGAAGAGGGAGAAGCACAAGACAGGCTTCAAAGGAGACTTCCCTCTTGGGATTGGTGTGGGAGAGATGTGCCCGTCTATCCAATCAGCTCACACCGCAGGGGAGGAACTGGCAGCCTATGGATTCTCCTTCCACTCGAAAAGAATGAATTTTGATATAACAGGAGAAGCATAGAAGAAAGCTACGGGAGTATAGGCATAAGGAGGACTTAGAAGATTATTGGGTCAATCTCAAAGATGACCTTGAGGCAAGAAAGAAAAGATATTCTAGGTTACCTATGGAGGCCATTAGGAAATATAATGTTAAGCTGATTTTGGATCAACTTGATGATGACAGAAATCTGGTGCAGGACCACGCCTATGAGGCAGTGAAAGATAGGCCAACCGGAGATATTAACTGGAATGAAGATGAGATTACAGAACTGGAGGACCTGATGGCTCCTGTCATGAAATTCACCCTTTCTTGGGTAAAGCATAAAATCTGGGAGTTGGAGAATGCAAAGGTAGCTTGCACCTTTGAACTGATGGGAAATCTCAACCCCATGTCGACTTCTGAAGAATCCGGGGAAGATGACCCCAAAGGGAAAACAACAAAAACTTCACCATTTAAGATAAAAGTCAGAGGTCCCAAGGGAGCTGAGCCTAAAACGAAGAGGAAACCGAAAGGGAAGCGAAGGTGGAAGACCCTGACAATCAGCAAGTCCTCTGATGAGGAGGAAACAGAGAAAGCTGAGGAGGAAGATGCTCCTCCACCGCCTAAGAAAACTAGAACAACAAGGACTACCAAGAAGAAAGATCCAGTTGCTTCGGAGGATGAACCTCCAATTGTCGATGTGGAGAGTTCCGGAGGGGAGAAAACAAAAGTCTACACAAGGAAATCAAGGACTCCCTCTCCCAAGGATGCTGCAGAGCAGAAGGACTCCTCCCCAAAGCTACCAGTTGAAGAGCCACCAAAGTCTGTTTCTCCACCGCCAAGCGCACCTGAATCGGAGAATCCGAATGAGCATGAAACTAGCGGGGAGGCAGGACAGTTCAAGGAAGGAACACTTTTCTGTGAGGTGGCTGAGCTTGAGGTAGAAACAGAAGAAAGACACACTTCTCCATTGGTGCAATATGAGGATTCCCCAAAAGTGACAGAGGCCGCGGATCACCTGAGCCAAAAGAAAATATCCCTGCTAGGACTCCATCCCCGGTACTTCCAGAATTAGGACTTGAGGAGCCCGACCAAGGTGAATGACTTCCGAAAAAAGAAGATGATAGGGCAACCGCAGAAGAAGAAAAAGTGACAGAAGAGCCGGAAGATGCCAGGACAGAAGAAATCCGGACTGACCCCGTAGCCCCGGACTGGCTGGAGAAAGAACTTGCAAGGAAGAGGCAGGTGATTGTTGAAGATACTCCCTTAGACTGGGATGAAATGTTATTTAAGATTGGTAAGGGAAAGAAGAAGAAAGCTGCCAAGGTCATCTCCCAGGTGGAAAGGGATGAAGCATACAACAGGGTAGTCCACATTGCCACCCCTGCCGCAGATAAAACGAGGGAGGATATTACAAGCCAGGATTATAATGTCCAAACTATCAACCTCGGGCCAGTCTCTATGGAGTAGGATATTGAGGAGTTTGAAGGATCCAGCGTAATAATTGTAGACAGGTTGAAGAAGGAGATCCAAACCAAACACGAACTCAAGAAGGAAAATGAACGGCTAAGGAGGTGTTTGGAGGAGGTTATGAAACCTTTGCAGTCCCTTCACCCTTCTTCATATGCTACTCTCGGGTTTCTACCTAAGGAGACTATCTCCGGAATCGAAAAGATGAAGGCCTCATCTCAGGCTGCAATAGATTAGCTGATGGATGTCCAAACCAAAGGAGATGATACGATTAAGGAGATCTTATCTGTGGGAAAGGATGCAGTCCGAGTGAAGCAGCTGTTAGAGCATATCCTGTCTCAGGATAAGGATGACATGGACCTCCTGTTGTAGAAATCGAAGGTTATCCTGGGGCATGGCAAGGAAAAATTGGTTAGGGATGGGATCCTTCCTTCCTCTAGGTTGGATGAGTCTTGGGAGTGGTTCGAGGCACTCCAGATCAGGCAGAAGGCCATGAAGAAAATTTTGAAAAGAAAGAAGCTAATTGATGGTGAGCTTACTGCAGTCTATGACGGATGCATTGCCTTCTTTGAGGTAATGATAGGGAGGAAGAAGATAGTTCCCAAATATCTGAGCTTGGAACAATTGAAAGAGTGGTGGCATGAAATTTATGCCCCAGATTCTGATGGAGCTGTCACTGGCCACCTACTTGATTATGCAGCTACATACTTGGCGGTGATGGATAGATAGATGGCCAGCAGGGAGGATTGGAACAAAATTGTTGAACGGTCCAATGAAGAAATAGATTCCATTAAATGCCGACTCAGGGTTTTGCCATTGCCACCTATTGCTGAGTTGGAGGGAATATTCTTGAAGGTCCAGAGGTCATCCGGGCAGAAGAAGGATAAAGGGAGTAGCAGTTAATTCTCATTTCGAGATTTGTGCTTCCCTATTATCATAGGGCATGCATTGGACCGAACTTCCTTGGAGACTGTGTCAAAGCCAACTTGGATGATGGAATTTAATGTGTGCCTTAGTTCGTTTTTCCTTAGCCGACCTGTTTTGGCAGATTTTTTTATTATTTTGTAAAAATGTTTGGCTGGGCCGACATACCTTGGGATTTGCTATTAATAGGCGTTCTTGCCTCATTGTAAGGAGTTAGACATTAGCTAGACAGTGATAGAGAAGTGAGAGCAATAGTTAGAGCATTTTCCTTAGAAGTAGTATTCAATTTTTTGAAGGAAATTCTATATCAGAACAGTTGGATTGTTGCAACATCTTGGTGATTAATACAATTGAAGACATTGTGGTTTTCCTGGTGCAATCTCTTGTGTTATTTCATCTTGCATGGTTCTTTTGTTCTATCTTTCAAATTGCTTGGAAATCTAGGGTTTAGTATTTAGAAATAAATCAGTTTCAGTTGGATGTATGATGTTTATGATTTCATATTTGGAATGTTTGTAGCTATCTCTGGTCTATACTCCCAGTAACTATCTGATTGTAGTAGGCTGGTGAAGTCAACATGGACCATATATATTTAATGTGCCTAAGTTCGATTGTAGATGCAAGTATATGATTTGAAAATTTAAATACCTTAGAAGATTGCACCGTTCTTGTAAGATTGCATTGTGGGTCGATCAGGAACTGGTTAGTTGAGATAGGTCCATTCTAAATATCTGTTGTTTACATTGTTCATTCTAGGAGTAGTTTAGATTCTGTTATATCCTCGCACCCTTATCTTTTGCTATTTCTTTATCATTTGGTTAGATTGAGGATTTAAGATCATCATATTGTTAGATCTGATAAGTTGAAAGATACAGTTTGCTTGTAGTAAGGTCCCTTTGTGATTACCAACATTTTCACATAATTATCTGAGCTGTTTATGCACTGTTATGACCTAACACCCAAGAGACCTTGGGGTGATTTTCAGTAATTTATTATTGAGAACAACCTTTCAAGAGAGATAGAATATTGCATTCTATCTGAGTTGTTGCTTTGCAAAAAACACCATCAACAGATTGGCGCTAGAAGGAGGGCCTGAATGAGAACACTGGATCGTTTTCTTGAACGCCATCTCTCCAAAGAGATACAGGAGAAATACTAGATCTACCACAAGAGAGGAAGATTTACAGGAGTTACAGTTCCACGCTAGGTCAAGGAGGACCCGAGAAAGGGGAGAATCATCATCACCCATCCCCTCACCAACATCGTCCATATCTTCACATCCTGAGGTTGAGGCTATACCCATTCCTAAGGCCGTTCCTGTTCAACAGCCCCAGCCTGTGATTAACCAACCACAACCGCCACCCCCACTTTTACCAATGGCTTTCCTTGCCAATAACCCGTCGCCCCTATTCTTCCAAGCCTATAATGTTATGCCCAAAAACCCTGAGCACTTCTGTTCAAAATTTCATGCTAATGACCCAAACAGGACTGCCGAAGAACACCTAAGGATTTTTTAAACTTGTCTCAAAGATAGGGGAATAGTTCATGAGGACGTTGCCTGTAGGTTATTCCCTTATTCACTAGGAGAAGAAGCCTTTTACTGGTACAACCATCTCCCTGCCGGTTCAATTCTTAATTGGAATGATCTTGAAAAGGCCTTTTTATAGAAATTCAGAATTCCCATCAGTGCCAATGAGCTATACCTGCAGTTCATCAAGGTTAAGAGAGAGGTTAATGAACCGATAGCCAGTTTCAATAATAGGTTCCACTGTGCATTCACCAAATTACTAGACCCATATGTTTTGGACGATGGTACTGCCCTGGGGGTATATTATGAAGCTTTAGATAGCCTAACAGCAACCTTTTTGAAATGGAGACCTAACCCTCCAGGTACCCTGACTGATGCTTATACAGAGGCTGTCAAGCTTAGTACAGATCTGAGACAACACCTGACTGGGCCATTACCTTCTCTGGGACCAGTTGCACATCCCAACCAGATTCAGGTAGTAAATCAGGCCCTCACCAATCATACCCCAATTATGAACCCAGTTCTCCAATTACCTATGGTACCACACCCTGGTCATCCCATGAACCAGATCTCTCCTATGAAAAACTTCCCTCAACAACAAGTCAATCAGCCCATGTATCAGACACAGCCGAATAGCTTTCCTGCTTATCTGCAGAATTCTGAGGTGTTGCATCAGTCTTTGGGATCCACCACAATGCCTATTCCCCCTTAGAATAACCCGAACCAGATCCCTTACCAAGATCCCAATAGGGAGAGGATTGATGAAATGGCTGAGCAAATAAAGAAGTTAAATCTAGAGGTGACTTACTTAAGAAATCAGAACAGTCAACTGCAAGCTGCCTAGAAGGGAATGCAATCTAATCAGAACAGAGAGTTTTCACAAGGACAAAATTTTGACAGGGGACAGCGTAATGACAGAGGGTTCTATAATGACAGGAGATATAACCAGGATAGGGGTTACAACAATGACAGAGGTTTCAATAATGAAAGGAGGCAGAATTTTGATAGAGGCCAAGGAAGTGGATCAGGATTTGATAAAAGGCCGCCACAAGGACATAATAGAACTTGGAATACAGGCCCTAATAATGGAGGAGTTCCCACCCCATTAGATCAACCTACCAATCAGATTGTTAATCAGTCTACAAACCAACCAGTCAGTCAAGATAAGCCTCCTACTGGTGTGTACCTGGCTGAAGCAGCCTTATCAGGGTGGTGTAGGCTCCATAAAATGAGCCAGCATTCGGAATTAGAATGTCCAGAGTTTCAAACTGCTGCTTCCATTTTTCAATATGAGGTAGAGAATAATGTGAATGGACAGGAGATGGTTCCTTCTAATTCCTATGATTCTCCTGTGCTGGTGTTGAATCATGCTCCTTTTCCAGCCAGCCAGGAAAATGTACCAAAAAAACCTGATTCCCAGGAAGTCGAGACAGATCAGATTTGTAATGGAGATGAGGTTGCTCAGCTATTTAATGAAGAAATGAATGACAATGGCCCCCTTGATCAGGAGGAATCTTATGTTGAAGAAGTTCAGATGTTTCAGAGACAAGGATTGAAGGATATGCCTCATAGACGTCCACAGCCTGGAGGACCTTTCACCACCTCCATTCCTCCCAACAACTTCAGTACCCCTCCAGATC
The DNA here is from genome assembly GCA_007258455.2 of Sequoia sempervirens. Classification (NCBI taxonomy): domain Eukaryota; kingdom Viridiplantae; phylum Streptophyta; class Pinopsida; order Cupressales; family Cupressaceae; genus Sequoia; species Sequoia sempervirens. The sequence goes on along the minus strand of VDFB02009621.1, from coordinate 15,059 downwards.
CTAATGCTAGTAACAATCTGTCCTATCCACATGTTTCCAAGCAGTACTTTTCGAAGGACAGACAGGCTCAAACTGAACCACAGAAGGAAAAGGCTGTCCAAGTGAGCAAGGATAAGGTGGAGGAACCATCTAAGGAAGTCTCTACTGATACGAGTGAGGAGCAGATGCTTCATATGTAGCAGAGGAATTCAAGAAACTAAAGGTAAATCTTTCTGCATTTGAGTTGTTAAGGTTCCCTGCAATTAGGAAGGCTGTTTTAGGCACCTACGATGCAAATTCAAAGTCATTGGACAAGTCTTCTGGCGAACATGTTAGCCAGACTTCCAGTTTTCAGCCTATGAACACACAAAATCAGACCCAAATTAGGACCAACCCGCCTCCGAGAGATAAAGGAAAAGAAAAGGACATAACTCAAGTGGCCTAGGTGGACACTCAGCCCACCTTGTTTCAAGGAAAGACAGAAACTCCACCATTTCTGATATCAGTCCGAATATTTGGTAAAAAACTTCACAATTGCTTATTAGATTCTGGTGCTTCCACCAACGTGATGCCTCTTGGAGTTTGTAGGGCTCTAGGGATTACACCTGCTGATTCTCAGAAGAAGGTCACTCAGTTGGACAAAACTGAAGTGAGTGTGATAGGAGAACTTAACATGATCCAGATGCAGATAGCCTATGATCCAAGGATTCAACAGGTTATCAATATCTAGGTAGCTGATATTCCTGATGCATATGGTTTGATTCTAGGGAGAGAGTTCACCAAAGCTTTGAATGGATATCTATACACTGATCACTCTCACATGTGGCTTCCATGGAAGGGAGTGCCTAATCAAATCAGGATTGAGAGAGAACCCCGAATGAAGTACATGATTACTGAATACCAAAAGACTTCAACAGAAGTACTGATATCAGAGGTTGAAATGGGAAATTACCTGCTATCGGCTCAATACGAAGAATTAGATGTAGAAGAGGTGTTGATGCTACACTCGATGCCTATGGATGTTGAGACAGGGTCCAGTCATGTTGAAGTTCTGACAAAACTAGTCGAAAAAGAGGAAGAACCTGAAGATAAACAAATTAGCTTATTGGACGATTTCTAGGAATTCATCAGGCAATGTATGGAGAACTAGACTCACCTGGGAAAGAGGACAAGCTTTAAGGAGCTACTCTTACCAAATTGGTGTAGAGTCCACAATGCTTCTCATTCAGAGTTGGAGTGTTGTCTGTGTCAGACAGTAGTAAAACAAGTACAAAAATGCATGAATCCAGCTCAGGTGGTTAAGGCAGATGAGCAGAATCTCCAAGAAGAGTGTGAAAGCCAGAGACCTGTGGCAACTGAGGAGTCTTCCAGTACCGGGAAGCTGAATGGGTTGACAAAGAAAAATACCACTGTAGAATGCTAGACTCTCAAATTCGATGGATCCAAATCCAAGCATGGGGCTGGAGCAGGGTTTGAGCTGATCAGTCCAAAAGGTAAAAATTTCTTTGCAGCTCATAGGCTCCAATTTCATTGCACCAATAATGTAGCTGAGTATGAAGCTTTAATTCATGGGCTCCTTATGGCCCTCAAGAAAAGGGTTAGGATCCTACAAGTTTTTGGTGATTCAGAATTAGTAGTCAAGCAAGTAAGAAAGTAGTATTCATGCCACGATAAGAGAATGACCAACTATAGGCATAGAGTATGGGACCTCATTGAGGGATTTGACGCTTTTAATATCCAACTGATCCCACGGAAGAAGAATCAAACTGCTGATTCTCTGGCTCAAGCAGCTAGCACTTTGCAGCCTCTATCTCTGTCTGGATTGAAGAAGTTTACTGTTGAATTGACTCCTGTACCATCAGTCCCAGATAATGTGACTAACTTCCAGGTGTTTGAGGATGATAAACATATTCTTAACTTCATCACAAATACATATGTTTTTGCCTCACAGATCATTGATGAAATAGAACCTTAGGAAGCAGAATTGGATCTAGAGGGCGTGCTAAATATGAAGTCCAATACCATTCTGAGGGGAATGGTGCAGTTAGAACGAATTTTTGATATGGATAAGATTAGGGATCAGGAACAAGAGTCAAAGAAGAAGTCCCTCAGTGGACAGTGTGACACTCACAATGTGGGGACTGAGGACAATATTAAGAATATTTTCATCAGCAAGGTATGCACTCCTGAAGAAAGACAGGGTATAATCAGAGCCCTGCACGATTTTCCAGATATAGTAGCCTAGAGTTATGAAGACTTGAAGACTTATGATACATCCATCATAACTCATACTATACCCTTGAAGCCGGATGCCAGGCCTTTTAGACAGAGATAGAGACCTATCAATGCATTACTGGAACCACTAATATAGAAAGAAGTCTAGAAATTGTTGTCTGCCAGAATCATATTTCCTGTTAGGCATTCAACGTGGGTGGCCAATCTGGTTCTTGTAAGAAAAAATAATGGTGAAATTAGGCTTTGTGTTGACTTCAGAAATTTGAACAGATCATCAGAAAAAGATAACTATCCAGTTCCCTCTTTGGATGAGGTGCTTCAGGTGGTCAACGAGTCTCATATGATGTCCTTTCTGGACGGGTATTCTGGGTATAATCAAGTGATGGTCCAGTATGAGGACAGACACAAGACTGCTTTTACGACTAAGTGGGGTACCTTTGCCTATAGGAGGATGCCATTTGGGCTTATTAATCCAGGAGCCACGTTCCAACGAGCCATGAATATTGCCTTCAAAGACATCATAGGGAAATGCATCATCATTTACATGGATGACCTGACTGTTTTCTCCAAGAACCGAGGGGATCATATCTCAGATCTGTACAAAGTGTTTCAGAAGTGCAGAGAATTCGGCATATCCCTGAATCCCAAGAAGTGTATCTTCAGAGTTACAGAAGGAAAGCTGTTGGGGCATGTGATATCAGAGAAAGGAATCGCTATAGATCCAGAGAGAGTGGAAGCCATTCTGAAAATTCAGCCGCCTGCCAGCAAAAAAGAGATGAAGTCCTTCTTTGGTAAGATTAACTTTGTCAGAAAATTTATCACGGGATTTGCTGAGATTGTAAAGCCATTAAATGCTATGTTGAAACAAGACGCCAAGGTCGAATGGACTACAGAAGCAAAGGAGGCCTTTGCAGAGATTAAGAAGGCCATTGCTGATGCTCCAGTGTTGGTAAGTCCTAACTACAATAAGCCCTTTTATATCTATTCCTTTGCTTCTGACCATTCATGTGCTGGAATGCTGACACAAAAGTCTGATGAGGGGAATGAGCATCCCATCGCTTTTATGAGTGCACCATTAAAGGATGCTGAGTTGAAATACCCAAGTGTGGAGAAACAAGCATATGCCCTTGTTCGAGCAGTAAAGAAATTTAGGCATTATATCCTTAGAAATAAGGTGTTTGCAATTGTTCCTGATTCCGTAGTTAAGTTACTCCTGATGCAAAATGAATTAGGGGAGCGCAGAGCTAAATGGGTGACCATGCTTCAGGAGTATGACATTGAGATCCAGCCGATGAAGCTGGTAAGAGGACAAGGACTCACCCAAACCATGGCAGAGATAGGCCCTGAATTGTCTGTTCATAACTATAATGTTGAAGAAGTTTCCCCAGAAGGCTGGTATGATGATATAGCCTATTATCTGTTGAATCAACGACCCCCAGCACACCTTAATGTAGTACAGAGGCGAGCCTTAAGGCTGAAAAGTGACGACTTCATGCTGAAAGGAGCTGTCCTATACAAGAAGAATCATGAAGGTATTTATTTGAGGTGCCTTGGAAAACAGGAAGCTGAAAAGGTAATGAGTGAATTTTATGAGAAATATGGTATTGGTCACAGTTCTGTGATTGCTACTGCGAATCAGATTTTGAGGGCAGGGTACTACTAGCCTACATTGTTCAAGGATTTTCATCAACATGTACGGACCTGTCACACTTGCCAGACTGCAGCAACAAGAGAAAGGTGTGCAACACTCCCACTCCAACCGGTCACTGAGGTAAAACCTTTTGCTCAATGGGGTATGGACTTCATAGGCCCCATCAATCCACCATCCTCTGCAGGACACAGGTACATTCTCACCATAACTGATTACTTTACGAGATGGACTGAAGCTTTTGCTTGTAGGCAATGCACATTAGAGGTAGTAATTGATTTTTTAGAATCTGCCATTCTCAATCAGTTTGGATGTCTTGTTGCTGTTGTGTGTGATAATGGTCCTGCCTTTGCATCTCTGAAATTCTCAAACTGGGCCTTTGATCATGGCATTGTTGTGAAGTTTGCATCTAATTATTATCCCTAAGGGAATGGTCTAGCTGAATCCTCTAACAAGAACCTATTGACTGTTATCCGTAAACTATTAGAGAGGAACCCAAAAGATTGGCACACCCAGCTTCGATTTGCTCTTTGGGCAGATCGTACCAGGGTTAAGTCCTCCATTGGTACATCTCCTTATCATTTAGTGTATGGTCTGGAACCAGTTTTCCTTATCCAACTTAGGATCCCAACTCTGCAGTTTATAAATTAGTTTTATGATGAAGGGGATAGAAGGGAGGCTAGGTTGGCAGAATTATTGCACCTTGAGAAAAACGAGACAATGCCCTTGAAAATTTTTCCAAACATCAGGGGGTAGTTAAGAGATGGTTTGATAGAAGAGCTAAAGTCAAAGATTTCAGGATTTCTGACCTTGTCCTGTATTGGGATAAGCCTCATGACCAGAAAGGGAATCATGGAAAGTTCGATAAATTGTGGCTTGGCCCGTATCAGATTGCCGAAATACTGGGAGATAATGCCTTCCGTCTGAGGACTCTCACGGGAGAAGACATACCACTGCCTGTCAATGGGCAGTATCTGAAACATTATTTCCAGTCTTGAGCTATTTTTAGCTCTTTGCTTTGTAAATAGTTAGTTTAGGTTGCTTTGTTGTTTGTTTGCTTGCTTGGGTTAGAGTAGGTTTCCCTTTTTGCTTCGCTTGTTTTGTTTGGTTAGAGTAGGTTTGCTTTGGTTTGTTTGTTTTGTTTTGTGTTGCTCTTGCTTTTGGTCCTTTTTATTTTGGGGATTGTGGGTGCATCTGTATGGTAACGGTGGCAAAGCAGGTCTAATGTTCTTGGTATTTTCCTTACAAGCTTTGATCAGTTTTCCAGAATACTATGGTATGAATTCTTTAACCTATGTCATTTGTCCTTATGTTGCGACAAAGGGTTTCTAGTCAGTCTAAGCAGGAATATATTGGGGGTCTTATAACTTTAATCCTTAATATACCTGAAGTTGTGGAAAGATCCTCATTAGGTCTGAACAGGTGAAAAATCCTTTTTTGCTCTAGTGCCACTGTGGTTCTCAGCCCTGAGTGTGGACTTCACTGTTCACAGGTTGAATGAAGTGAGTAAAAGAAAAGAAATATCAGCAAACTATATATATATATATTGAAAATCATGAGGTTTGAATTCAACTTATCAGGGGGATCTGAATATCTCTATCGGGGCTATAGACGCCTGACTGGCAGTAGAGCTATGTTCAGGGGGATCACAGCGATAACCTCATCGGGGATATGGACGCCTGACTGGCAGCAAGGCTCTATCTAGGTTACTTTTAGAGTAAGAATCTTTATGTAGCCTGTTCATATCATGTTTGGTTCTTCTTGCAACTGAGGGTAGGTAATAAACACATGTGCACACACTTAGACCCTGGTATAGGAATGTCTGACTAGCTGGGAGTTTCCTTGTTTTAACTTAGGATGGTGGCTAGGTATCTGAGTTGAAACCATGAGTTCTGGGTTCTTCATTCCAGTTTGTCATCGAAATGCTCAGGAGCATTTCCCCAGCAGAGTTGCCATTTATTGTGCAGTTTTTGCACACACGCCCCACTTGGAGTAGGGACCCTCTTTTTTGGTGTCTTTGACCTTTGGTTCTATTAGATTTATCATTTTAGGGTCTTGACATGTTGATCTTGTTGGCTTTGACCTTGCCTTGAGGTTTGAATTGATTGAAAATGAGTTTTTGGCCGAGTTCGGGTTTTCACTTGGATCCGGGATTTTCCAGCTCTGGCGGATTTTTTCGGGCCCTGGTTCCTTGTCTGTTTCTAGCAGGATTCTCCGATTCTGGGTTTCTGCCTTACTTCGGGATTTTCCGGTCCTGGCGGATTTTCCCGGATTCTGCCAAAATCCCGATCTTCCTCATTTCCCCGGTTTCTGCATTTCCGCGAAATCTGTGTTTCTATGCATTCTGGGATTTTCTGAAATTTCGCTTGGGGCTCAGGTTTCCAGACTTGTCAGAAGTGTCTTATCGCGCATTAATGGTTGAGGTACCTTTGCTCAGGTGGGTATAAGGGTGGATTTAGGGCATTTTCAGCGCCATTCTAACTTCATTGCTCCCTTGCTGATTGCTCTGGCGATTGAGATTTCTGTTCGGAGCTTTAAGAATCAATCTTAATTTGTTTGCGTGAGGATTGCTTGAGTGCCAGTGTTGGTGTTTTCATCACTTGGACGTGTTTGCTGTGAAGGTTGCCTTTTCAAACTTGAATTTCTTCTGCTTCGATCCATGGTATGTAGTCATTGCCCTTCCGTTTTGCTTGTATGGTGATTGAGGGTTTTGCATTGGATATTGTTAGTTTTGGGTCAGCCCTTGATCGATTTTGATTTCATATTTATAGAGTCGGGGTTTGACCTATCTTATGTTGTAGAACCCTATTTCCCTTGCCCTATGAGCTCTATTTATCCATGGGACGGCGTATGTATCCTTTAGAAGGGGTCCTCGATTGGATTGTTTGCTTTTTTGTGCAAAGTTAGGGTTTCCCTCTGTGTTGGGCCCAGAGCGAGGATTTCTTTTGTTTGAGCGATTTTGTCCCTGTATCTTGTTGACTTCCCCGTCTTGCGAAGATTTGAGTGCTTTAGGTAAATCCTTAGCTGATATTTTAAACCTTAAAGCTTGCTCTGGTTTTAATGGTGGAAATTTGATTATTCGATTTAGGGCACCATCGTTTTGATATAGGAATTTGTCCTTTGCAAGTTTTTGGGACTTTGGGGTCCTTTGCGCTCTGAATTTTGTTGATTGCTGTCGATTCTGAGATCATTCGAGCTTAGGTGGGGAGGATCCCGTGGTTGTTTGAGTTTCGGGTCGCGTTTCGCCATTTTTCGGGTTTCTGAGGTCGTCGCGAAATTTCCTCACTATCGGATTTTCCCAGTTTGGACTTATTCCGCAGACTGGGGTTATTTCCGGAATATTCTAAGTTGTCCGCGAAAATCCGTTCCATCTAGATTTTTTTGGATTTCCTGTCTGATTGTGTCCTTTCAAATGTTTCGATGATAGGATTAATGGAACGGTTGTTTAACGCTTATTTCTTGTTGCCAATGAGTGAATTCAATGATTATCCTTTGTTTTTTCATCTGCACTAATGATTTATTTAACTAATGATGCTTTGGCAGAAGGAATCCGTCTGGGTCAGATTTCTCCGAAATTCTGCCCCGATAGTATTTTCCTGGTTTGCATGATTTTTCCGGACTATCTGATTTCTTTGGATCTCGAAGGATTAACAGTTGGCAATGGACTTTGATTGATTTATATGATTTGTGCTTACCTTTTGGATTGGAATAGGCATAACAATTGAATACTAATGATGATTTTTGGATGTGCAGGCCGAATCAAGCAAACCTGCTGCTGGAAAGTCTAAGGGTGGCGCAGGGGCTTCGTCCATCTCTGAGACAGAACGACTACGACTGGACATGAAGAACCAGCTTCCTGAGAGCAAAGTGTCTTCTGTGTGGGCCGAAGTATCAGATACTAATGTTGGTGCTTGGCGATATGAGGAGTTCAAGCAAAGAACGGTAGAGAGGGACTTGTCCGCCTTGAGGCAAGGGATGATGAACTCCGGATTGGTACACGTGGCAGGGTTCCCTCTGACAGTTCAGTGTTATGAATTAATCTTGGAGTGTGCCCGACAATACGACTTTGATACACAGAGAGTGGTTAGCACCGAGGGAAGAGTCCTGACAAACTTCAGTCCAGCCTCTATTGCACAAGCTTTCAGCATGCCAGATCTTCCTTTAGTGTGTGCATTGAATATTGACACTGCCAGGACCTACTATGAGAACGAGCCAGTCAAGGCTCAGCAGATAATCAACTCGTGGCTAGAGAAGCCAAAATCTCATCATTCAAAGTTGCCCAAATAGCTGCACAGGGTAAAATTCAGGTCAGATGTATATGATGCCATCACACTTCTGAGCAGGGTGGCCGGATTGAGAAGTGTAGGGGTATTGGAGAGTTGGATGGTCCATGTGATCACTAAGATTAGTCAAGGGACCAATTATCAATGGGCAGGGCTCATCAGTGCCGAGATTGACAAATAGTTGAGGAATGTTTTGGAGGCAAAGAAATTCACCATGTCCTCATATGTAGTGTATGTGTTGGCCATCTCCTACCCATACAAAGGTCTAAATCCGAGGGGAACAATTAGACAAAATATAATTTATGAGGTTTATCCGGAGTTGCATCTGGGGCACAAATATTACAGGAGGGAAAATGATGCATTCACAATGCATATCACCCAGACACTCCAGAATGTTGAGCACATGAGGTTATCCGATGGAGCCAAAGGGCTAATAAAGAACTACGGAGCCTGGTTCATTCAGTTCCCTACCTTCACCTACCTTAGGATCGATGGATGCCCGGTTGCCCCTTACAGGTTACCTCGGTATCCCACTGATCGTATTGTGTTATTGGAAGTTGTAAGACAAATCTGTGAATTTGATGCAGTGGTGAAGAGGGAGAAGCACAAGACAGGCTTCAGAGGAGACTTCCCTCTTGGGATTGGTGTGGGAGAGATGTGCCCGTCTATCCAATCAGCTCACACCACAGGGGAGGAAGTGGCAGCCTATGGATTCTCCTTCCACTTGAAAATAATGAATTTTGATATAACAGGAGAAGCATAGAAGAAAGCTACCCGGGAGTATAGGCATAAGGAGGACTTAGAAGATTATTGGGTCAATCTCAAAGATGACCTTGAGGCGAGGAAGAAAATATATTCTAGGTTTCCTGTGGAGGCCATTAGGCAATATAATGTTAAGCTGATTCTGGATCAACTTGATGATGACGAAAATCTGGTGCAGGAACTCGCCTATGAGGCAGTGAAAGATAGGCCAACCGGAGATATTAACTGGAATGAAGATGAGATTACAGAACTGGAGGACCTGATGGCTCCTGTGATGAAATTCACCCTTTCTTGGGTAAAGCATAAAATCTGGGAGTTGGAGAATGCAAAGGTAGCTTGCACCTTTGAACTGATGGGAAATCTCAACCCCATGTCGACTTCTGAAGAATCTGTGGAAGATGACCCCAAAGGGAAAACAGCAAAAACTTCACCATTTAAGATAAAAGTCAGAGGTCCCAAGGGAGCTGAGCCTGAAACGAAGAGGAAACCGAAAGGGAAGCGAAGGTGGAAGACCCTGACAATCAGCAAGTCCTCTGATGAGGAGGAAACAAAGAAAGTTGAGGAGGAAGATGCTCCTCCACCGCCTAAGAAAACTAGAACAACAAGGACTACCAGGAAGAAAGATCCAGTTGCTTCGGAGGATGAACCTCCAATTGTCGATGTGGAGAGTTTCGGAGGGGAGAAAACCAAAGTCTACACAAGGAAATCAAGGACTCCCTCTCCCAAGGATGCTGCAGAGCGGAAGGACTCCTCCCCAAAGCTACCAGTTGAAGAGCCACCAAAGTCTGTTTCTCCACCGCCAAGCGCACCTGAACCGGAGAATCCGGATGAGCATGAAACTAGCGGGGAGGCAGGACAGTTCAAGGAAGGAACACTTTTCTGTGAGGCGGCTGAGCTTGAGGTAGAAACAGAAGAAAGACACACTTCTCCGTTGGTGCAATATGAGGATTCCCCAAAAAGTGACAGAGGCCGCGGATCACCTGAGCCAGAAGAAAATATCCCTGCTAGGACTCCATCGCCGGTACTTCCAGAATTAGGACTTGAGGAGCCCGACCAAGGTGAACGACTTCTAGAAAAAGAAGATGATAGGGAAACCGCAGAAGAAGAAAAAGTGACAGAAGAGCCGGAAGATGCCAGGATAGAAGAAATCCGGACTGACCCCGTAGCCCCGGACTAGCTGGAGAAAGAACTTGCAAGGAAGAGGCGGGTGATTGTTGAAGATACTCCCTTAGACTGGGATGAAATGTTATCTAAGATTGGTAAGGGAAAGAAGAAGAAAGCTGCCAAGGTTATCTCCCGGGTGGAAAGGGATGAAGCATACAACAGGGTAGTCCACATTGCCACCCCTGCCGCAGATAAAATGAGGGAGGATATTACAAGCTAGGATTATAATGTCCAGACTATCAACCTCGGGCCAGTCTTTATGGAGCAGGATATTGAGGAGTTTGAAGGATCCAGTGCAATAATTGTGGACAGGTTGAAGAAGGAGACCCAAACCAAACATGAACTCAAGAAGGAAAATGAACGGCTAAGGAGGTGTTTGGAGGAGGTTATGAAACCTTTGCAGTCCCTTCACCCTTCTTCATATGCTACTCTCGGGTTTCTGCCTAAGGAGACTATCTCCGGAATCGAAAAGATGAAGGCCTCATCTCAGGCTGCAATAGATTGGCTGATGGATGTCCAGACCAAAGGAGATGATACAATTATGGAGATCTTATTTGTGGGAAAGGATGCAGTCTGAGTGAAGCAGCTGTTAGAGCATATCCTGTCTCAGGATAAGGATGATATGGACCTCTTGTTGTAGAAATCGAAGGTTATCCTAGGGCATGGCAAGGAACAATTTGTTAGGGATGGGATCCTTCCTTCCTCCAGGTTGGATGAGCCTTGGGAGTGGTTTGAGGCACTGCAGATCAGGCAGAAGGCCATGAAGAAAATTTTGAAAAGAAAGAAGCTAATTGATGGTGAGCTTACTGCAGTCTATGACAGATGCATTGCCTTCTTTGAGGTAATGACAGGGAGGAAGAAGATAGTTCCCAAATATCTGAGCTTGAAACAATTGAAAGAGTGGTGGCATAAAATTTATGCCCCGGATTCTGATGGAGCTGTCACTGGCCACCTACTTGATGATGCAGCTACATACTTGGCGGTGATGGATAGATACATGGCCAGCAGGGAGGATTGGAACAAAATTGTTGAACGGTCCAATGAAGAAATAGATTCCATTAAATGCCGACTCAGGGTTTTGCCATTGCCACCTATTGCTGAGTTGGAGGGAATATTCTTGAAGGTCCAGAGGTCATCCGGGCAGAAGAAGGATAAAGGGAGTAGCAGTTAATTCTCATTTCGAGATTTGTGCTTCCCTATTATCATAGGGCATGCATTGGACCAGACTTCCTTGGGGAGTGTGTCAAAGCCGACTTGGATGATGGCATTTAATGTGTGCCTTAGTTCATTTTTCCTTGGCTGACCTGTTTTGGCAGATTTTTTTATTATTTTGTAAAAATGTTTGGCTGGGCTGACATTCCTTGGGATTTGCTATTACTAGGCATTCTTGCCTCATTGTAAGGAGTTAGACATTAGCTAGACAGTGATAGATAAGTGAGAGCAATAGTTAGAACATTTTCCTTAGAAGTAGTATTCAGTTTCTTGAAGCAAATTCTGTATCAGAACAGTTGGATTGTTGCAGCATCTTGGTGATTAATACAATTGAAGACATTGTGGTTTTCCTGGTGCAATCTCTTGTGTTATTTCATCTTGCATGGTTCTTTTGTTCTATCTTTCAAATTGCTTGGAAATCTAGGGTTTAGTATTTAGAAATAAATCAGTTTCAGTTGGATGTATGATGTTTATGATTTCATATTTGGAATGTTTGTAGCTATCTCTGGTCTATACTCCCAGTAACTATCTGATTGTAGTAGGCTGGTGAAGTCAACCTGGACCATATATATTTAATGTGCCTAAGTTCGATTGTAGATGCAAGTATATGATTTGAAAATTTAAATACCTTAGAAGATTGCACCGTTCTTGTAAGATTGCATTGTGGGTCGATCAGGAACTGGTTAGTTGAGATAGGTCCATTCCAAATATCTGTTGTTTACATTGTTCATTCTAGGAGTAGTTTAGATTTTGTTATATCCTCGCACCCTTATCTTTTGCTATTTCTTTATCATTTGGTTAGATTTAGGATTTAAGATCATCATATTGTCAGATCTGATAAGTTGAAAGATACAGTTTGCTTGTAGTAAGGTCCCTTTGTGATTACCAGCATTTTTACATAATTATTTGAGCTGTTTATGCACTGTTATGACCTAACACCCGAGAGACCTTGGGGTGATTTTCAGTAATTTATTGTTGAGAATAACCTTTCAAGAGAGATAGAATATTGCATTCTATCTAAGTTGTTGCTGTGTAGAAAACACCATCAACAAAATGGAAAGTTTTTAAATGATTTATTTTGATGTGTATGATTGGAACAAATACAAGGAAGTTGTTGCCTATGCTAGGGCAACATAGTCACAATTGACAAAGAGAGATGGTGAGATAAAATTCCAAATAGTAAGTGTTCTACACATTAAGATGCATCAACATATATCATTCTTAGCTTCATCTACTTATTTATCCATTAATGAACTATTCAAACTCACAAGCAAACACAAAAAGACTTGCTACAAGACATGCAACAAACTTAGAATTTTGTCAAATTCCTCTTAAAGTGTTTACATTCGTAGTAGAAAATGTGTTGAAGAAAACATTCCACAAATATTATTCTATGGATTTTGTCCTCATTTTGTTTTAATAGAATGGTAAAATTTGTCGAATATAAAATGGAACACATGTGACATGTGACTTGGCTCAAGAGCCTCCGTGCTCATTATTTTATATATAAGTGGACTTGAGCCTCATTAAAAAAGAGATTATGGATATTGTAATTGGGTGGGCGGGTTTGTTTAGAGAAGTTAAGTCTTGTCTATGTTAGAGAGAAGTTAGTCTATAAATGTGATTTTGTAACTACAATTAGCATTCAACATGGAAATATATGAATACATGCTTTTATTATAATTGTCTCCAATGTATAATTCAACATTTTATCATGAATAAAATGATCAAGGATCTTTGAGTTCATCTTTGCAAATTTGTGTAATGATATTTCATTAATGGATTTTGTTCAAGTAATGGGTTGAAATGCTATTGTTATTTGATGATTGTTAAGTAGAATTGCAATTCAAGGCACACATAGGATACTTTATTGTAATTCAATAATGCTAGTTATCCATTCCTGTGTTTTAAGTTGTTCAAGAAACATTTATAAGGTCATATGACTCTATAACCCAAAATTTAAGGCACCAATATGAGAAATTAGACTTGTACCACATCCAAAGAAGCCCAAAATGATAAATCTCAAATCGTCTTTAAGTTATTCTCAATTACTTTTTATTCTCATTATTAGGAATCTATAGTATACAAGGAATTTAGCCAATTTTTGTATTAATTTTACAAATCCTTGTCATAATATATGAGAAATAGTCTATTATTTTAGTATCTTGTTACAATTGTTGGTTATGTCTTGATATTGATAAAAGGTACACCCACCTAGGTTTGTAGAGCCTAAAGTGCAAAAGGGTTGTGAAACCCTTGTTTGTTGGCCAACATCCTAAAATTATTGAATATTAGAAATGAATATTCTATAGAGAATTATAGGCATTAGTTGGAAAAACAACAATATTGACAACTCTGTTGGGGATAAATTGTTTAAATTTATGTATCTTATGAGTCCTTTGAGTCTAGTAGCTAATTATGGGTAGAGTTAAAGAAATATTGACATAAGGGTTATTTTCTATCATATATTTTGACATTGGTTTGGGTATTTGTTAGTATTTGGTCAAGTTATTTTAATCTTTGTAAGGTATTGTTCCTATTCTTGGGTGGTGACTTTGAAAATTTATAAACCAATGAATTAAAGCTTGTGTATTTGTAAATATGGATGAAAGGTCATTATTCCAAAATGATCCTAGAAAGAAGTTAGCTAGAGATCTCCTAAGTTTGAAGCAAACATGGAAGGCTAAGGATACAAGTAAGCCTTTTACTCCAACCATTGATCCTTTTTCAAGAGAAAATGTGGAAAGAAGTGATAATATTACTAAGCTATTATAGGTAATAGTGCAAAAACCCCTATGTTTAATGTTGAATATCTGAGAGATGAAAGGAATTTGATGGGTCCAAAAAATTATGAAATGTTAAATAAAATTGAGAAGGAAAGAGATCAAATCCAAAGGGAATGATCTTAAGGAAAGTTTATCTTCCCAGAATAACCCTCACAATACTAGTTTCTTTGAGAATATATTTGTGAGCTCTATCATTGAACTTGTTAGACAAGAGGGAAAACCTTTTTTGTGCATAGATGCTTCTACTTCTAGTACTAAGCCTTACTTAGATGCTAATATTTGTACTATTTCCCCAATAACCTCTATATCTGGGAAGCAAGTTCAAAGTGAAGAAGAATTTTTGAGAGAGGTAAATGAGCTTAAGGAAAATTGGATATGATTGAAGCCATGATAATAAGAGATGATATTAAGAAAATAATACACTTTGAGAAATGATAATTTACTGAGTAACCCTATTAGCTCAAGTGTCTCCTCTCAAAATTCTCTTATTACAAATATACCACAAAATTTCCTTGCTACAAGTTCATTTCAAAATATCCCAATGATGAGTGATGAAAATTCAATTAAAAAAAAAGAACCATTCCAATTCCTTCTATTGTATCAACCTTCCAAATAGCTTCAAAATATTTGATAAATCCCTTATTGAACCCAATTCCAAACCCACAAGCTTATGCTAATTTTCCTCCATTGAATGCCAATATTAGAGGAATAGGGAAAAAACCATTACAAAATCCTCATTTGAAGGACTTATTGGTGGGCAAAGAATTAATCCAACAGGAGGTCCGGTGCCTATAGCACAACAAAATTTTCAAGCCAATATGGTCGATGGTAATATTCAAGGTAGAAGGCCCTTGTAACTTACATACAATTAGACTTCACTAGTACCCCTAGATATCCCAATGCAATTTCAAATGGAGTGAGAGCTTCTCTCATTAAGTTCTCTAGTAATAATGCTTTATCTAGTGAAGATCATCTCAAGGATTTCTTGAA
>VDFB02009620.1:0-19211 GCA_007258455.2 Sequoia sempervirens | reverse complement strand
TTTTAGATTATCACTTGATTAAACTCACAATGGGTTACCCAAGAGCTGCCACTTTGTGCGCCAGACCCCCATTGAGAGCCACTCCCCTATTGACATCTAGGAGACCCAATGAAATCAAAAGAGCAAAGCCAACTTACACAAACACAAAATCTCATTATCAAATTTACAAGGCAAGGAAAAACCCTTCCCGCTGACAAGTTCCAACCACATCAATCAAAATACCGTGCTAGGCTTGAGACCATCATATACTCATAAATACAAAACAATCATTTCGAGGGATTATCAAATAATTCCATCTGAAAGACTTTTCCCCCCAACTTCTAGAGACTCCTAACATTCACTTAACAAGAAGAAAAAACCATTGAGCAAAACTCACTATCAAGCCCATTCCAAAATCAACTCAATTCCAAATTCAACCTCAATATCAAAAGTAAAAATCAACCAATAGGGCATCCAAGGGAGACCTCAATTTTCTCCTCATAAGATACCCTATCTAAGAAAGTCTAAAAAATCATAATGATTCCCCCATCAAGAAATGACAAAATCATGATCATGAAAAGACTATTTACAAATAACACTCACCATCAAGAGTGGAAACATCATCAAGAAGATAATCAACTTCATTCATAATACAATTTTGGACAAGGACTCCCACTTTAAACAATGAGCATAATTACTCCAATAGATAACAATACCACTTAAATTCCAAACTTGCACACATAATTCCCGCAAGGAGCAATAATAAAAATAACACTCCAAACATTTCCATCTCAAAGTCAAGTACGATGTTACAAATTAATAACTACATTACCTTAAGAGAGATAGTATCTTTACAACAATTATTAAATATTCTATGTCCATTTACAAGATTAATTACTATTCCACTAATTCATATTGATAAGGAATTCAACATTCAATAAAAAAAACCACAAGAGAAATACATCATTTAAAGATTAATCTAATTCATCCATTCCTCTAAGTTCATAATTACACTAAAAACTCGATTATTCCATACATCGACCCTCTTTACTCTCAACATTTGTAAGTTCTATTCTCTATACAATTTTTAGCTAGAAGGTGAACCATTCTTTACTAACAGGTCTTTATTAATAAACAATCATTATTACAACTAAATCCATTATAAGGAAAGAATCTACAATCAAATTATTTACCATTAATAATTAGACTCCACAAACAAGATAATCCAATTCGTTCCTTGAGCAAATCATTCTATTATTAATATAAATAAACCAATGTTCCACACATAATAATTTCTAATAGTAAATTCGTCTAAACTTAACATTATACGAACTAAAGTAATCTTCAAAAATACTCTTTTTCCATATACACTAATCTTCCATTATTAGTTCCAAAATATCCAACTTCTAAATTACTTATCCATTTGTTTCATCTACTTAATTAGACATATATATATATATATATAAACAATAAGATACTTTTACAAGAAACATATTTATAATTCTATATACTTAACACACTTTCTCAAACACACATATATACACTTGTGTTTCTCTATGTATTTATATATATACATGTATATGTATATCGATATGAATAAACAATTACTATCATAAAATTCAAATCTCAAACAACCTGGAAGTCTGCGGCAGAAGAAAAGCCTACCCCAAACATAGACTTATCTTATATATTATCGGCCTTAACTGTAGACTCCAACAAGGATGTTGCCCATGCATGTTACAGAGATTGCCCCTTTGGACGAAGATACACTTAACAAAAAGGTAATCACTTACATCTAACAATTTACAGGTGTTAAGACAGGCTTACGAGCACAACGAATGATATCTATAGGAAAAGTAATGGATTTATTGAACCTATGATGACAACAGGAGGTGACACCTATAGAAACGATAGCATAAACTTGCTTACAGTATGCATACGTGCATGATTTATCTAATAGCTATTAATAGAGGTAGCGATAAATTTTGAAGAACAAAAGTTCAAAATAAAACAAACACCCATTACTCAATACAACCGATATATACTATTTGCATGGTGCAAGAATATGGATAAAAGAAACATGCATATGACAAAAACAGAGGCGACAACCTCTTATATGGTATTCTAAACTGGTTCAAGGTGAAATAAAGTCTGACAACTTTGCAAGAGTTGCACCTATCTCCTACTCAATTAATCACGTATGCTCAACCCGTAGAGGCTATACAAGATTTAACAAAATGATGAGATATTGTTCAATAATCAAAGCCAAGTGCCAACTAACATCCTCTAGCCTCTGCCTGTTTAGCAAGTTCTCCACCACCTGGGAATCAGACTCACATATAATCCTGCGCCACCCCAACTTACTGCCATGTTCCATAGCCAGTAAAATTGCCTAAGCCTCCATAAGATTATTAGTATGAAGACCCTTATAAATAGAGAAAATAAATTGAACATCTCCCGAACTATCCTGACCAACACCACCAATTCCAGCATGACCAGGGTTTCCACAAGAAGAGCCATCCGTGTTAATTTTAAGGATGCCTTGAGGAGGAGGGGACCATCTTCCCTCCCTATTCACCTTCGGAGTAGGATGCCTACACCTGTTGCGCATAAGTTGTTGATGCGAAGGAGGCAGATGAAGGCGATTGAAATAGCCAACATCAGAAGGAGCAATCGACTCAGACAGATCACACTTAGCCGCTATCGTTTCTCCCAAAGAATGCAAAATTTTCCACCACAAGCGAGGGGCCCCCATCCTCATATCCTGAAAAATCCGACGATTCCTCTCCAACCAAAGGTTCCAAATGATGAAGGAAGGACCAATCGCCCAAGCAGCTTGAAGAAAGGAAGTAGAAACAAGGGCCCTACTTCCCTGATCCACAAACTCAGCCAAAGAAGAAACATGTTGACAGGGCATATTCCACACTCGCCACCAGAAATGCCAAATCTCCCGAGCGTAGGAACATTGGAAGAAGAGATGAGAAACACACTCCTCAGCCTCACGACACAACACACACAAAGAGGGACCCTAGAAACCCCGCTTGCATAAATTATCCCAAGTAAGACATCGGTTTTGAGCCACCAGCCACATGAAGAAATTGCACTTGGGCCAAGACAACTTATGCCACACATACTTCCACCAGGGGACCTGAATATCCCCAAACAACTGTCTACCCAAATGCTTATAGCCAGTAGACACAGAGTATTTCCCAGACATATCAGAACCATCCCAAGCTAAAATATCAGGTCCCCTCAATGAATTACAAGCTCGAGAAGCCAAAAGAAGAGCAAGCTTCTGCCTGTCCTCCTCAGAGCCCCCAGGAGGCCACTCAGAAAGGTGCTTCCAGTGGAAAGAAACAACATAGCCGCAATGCTCAGCAATTTTGTAATGCTCAACGGTGTCCCAACCAGCAGCAGTAAAAACATCACAGAGGGGTTGAAGATGAGGAAAATCAGAAAGAATAGGTGGGTGACCATCCCAAAAATCCCACCAAAAAAGAGCCTGAGATCCTAAATGACAGATCCAAAAAAGCACACGCTTAATCAATTGGGCTCCCACTTTCAAAGTAGACCAAATCATAGAACCACTTCCCTCCAGAGGATAGCGAGGAACCTCATGTGGAGCAACACCACGAAGATACTTATAGCTAAGAACACGGGCCCACAGCTGGTGTTGATTAGTACACCAGCGTCAGTAAAGCTTCGCCGCAAGAACTTGCCCATTCAGAATAGAAGAGTGTAACCCAAGACCACCCTCCTGCTTAGGTCTACACACAAAATCCCATTTAACAAGGCTCCACTTAGAAGTCATCAAATTGCCACTCCAAAGGAATTGCCGAGAGAGAGCATCAAATTCATGGAGGAAATACATAGGGGCCGATTGAACAAAACATCTGTAGATGGGAAGGGCCTGGATAACAGACTGAAGGAGGGTAACTCTAGCAGCAGTAGACAACCACTGATGAGTCCAATGAGTTACCTTCTTCCACAACTTATCAAGCAACATCTGCCAAGAGGATCTGGGTTGACGACCAACGGCAAGAGGAATCCCCAGATAAACAAAGGGGAGAGATCCAATTTGAAACCTCAAAATAGTAGCAATCCTCCTTTGGATGGCCAAAGGAGTATTGAAGAAAAAAATAGAAGACTTCTACTCATTAACTTTCTGACTCGAAGCAGCGAGGTAGATGTCCAAAGCTTGCCTAATGGAATCAGCTTCATGAAGATGCGCCAACCCCAAAAGAGAGGTGTCATCCACAACTGGAGGTGAGACAAAGTAGGCAGACCTAACCCCCACCGCCACCCATGAATCACACCAAGAGAGACATGGGATTTAAGAAAGTGGCCCAGCCCCTCAGCCATAATAATAAATAGATAGGGAGAGAGTGGGTCCCCCTGGAAAAGGCCCCTAGTAGCACCAAACAGCTCTGAAGGTTCCCCATTCACAATGACAAAAAATGCGGAGGAAGTCACACAACTCATAGTCCAACTCACCCACTCAGAAGAAAACCCAAAGGCTAACAAAATCTTCTGAAGGAAACTCCATTTAACTCTATCATACGCTTTTGCCATATCCAGCTTGATGAACATAGACTTCTCCTTGGAGATCGCCATGGAATGAATAGCCTCCGAGGCAATCACCACCCCATCCAAAATTTGACGACCAGCCACAAAACCTCCTTGCTCCTCAGAAATAACAACAAGCAGGCAAGATTTAAGTCGCTCAGCAATCAACTTAGTAATAATCTTATACACCACATTGCAGAGTGCAATAGGTCGAAAAAGCTCAAGCCTATCAGCACCCTCCTTCTTAGGAATTAGGACTAAAAAAGTAGCATTCATGGCCCTAAGCATCTGCTTGTTATGAAAAGATTCACAGACAACCTCCAACAGATCCATCTTCACAATTTCCCAAAACTCCTGGAAGAATTCAACTGGGAACCCATCAGGGCCAGGAGCCTTCCCCTTATTCATCCCAAACACCACCTCTTCCACTTCAGATAGAGTAATCGGGCACATGAGAGAAGCATTAAGCTCCTCAGATATCAAAGGAGGAATACAAGCAAGAATCCTATTTTCCTCTACCTCAGCAGGAAGAGAGTCCTCAATAAATAAAGTAGAGAAAAATAGGTGAGCTTCTCTGGATAAAGCCTATTGTGAGGATAAAGCTAATCCTTCAGAATTAATGAGAGAAGAGATATAACACTTATTCCGACGAGCCTGCATAGAGTGATAAAAGAAGGCAGTATTTATGTCTCCCTCTTGAAGCCAGTCAATCGGAGCCTTCTGTTTCCAGAAAATATCCTCACGAAGCTC
Source organism: Sequoia sempervirens (assembly GCA_007258455.2). Taxonomy (NCBI): domain Eukaryota; kingdom Viridiplantae; phylum Streptophyta; class Pinopsida; order Cupressales; family Cupressaceae; genus Sequoia; species Sequoia sempervirens. Next base: position 13,916 of record VDFB02009620.1, on the reverse strand, counting down.
CCACTCTTCCACAGCTTTAAGAGCTTGGGACTCAGCATGCTCAAGAGCTTCTGAAAAACCAAGATCCCTAATCGGGCGAGTAATGATAGCAAGCCGCTCCTGCGCTTCCCTTTTCTTAGCACGGAAATTGCCAAAACATAGCCTATTCCATATCTTAAGATGAAACTTAACACATTGCAGCTTCTTAACAAAAGAGTACATAGCAGTACCATACGCAGGGGCTCCATCCCGCCACCACTGAGCAACAAGATTATACAAAGAAGAGTCACGCAGCCACATAAGCTAAAATTTGAAAGGAGGATTCTTAGGATTAGGGAAAGGAGAAGCTGAAAACTTAATTGGCCAATGATCAGAGCCACACCAATCAAGAATCTCAGAGCCAATAACCACACTGCCCCCAACCCAAAAACTAGAAACAAGAAACCTGTCCAACCGCTCAGAAATCGCCTCCGACCCACTCTGCCTATTATTCCAAGTAAATAAGCCATTAGAAGGTTTGACATCAACAAGAGCAAGTGAAGCCACACTAGCCTAGAACAAATCTGAAGCAGGACCCAATCTTGGCAGTCCACCTTTTTTCTCTTCCAGGCACAAGATAGAATTGAAATCACCACCTAAGATCCATGGCAAAAAGGGAGCACAAGATCTAACAAACGTGATATGGGCCCACAGCTGGCTTTTACCACGGATGTCAACCAGAGCATACACATTGCTAACCAAAATAGTCTCACCAGAGTCCAAAACCGAGGCCACCATTGAGATAGAGGAATGGCAAGAAATCCACCAGCAAGGAACAACCTTACGAGGATCCCAAAATAGTGCCAAACCTCCATAATTTCCTCTAGAGCCAATACACTGACACTGCCCAGAAGACCAAATACGAGGAGCATACTGAAGCATACATTCCACCTGAAGCTTAGTCTCCTGCACACAAAAAATATCTGGAGAATGTACCCTAATCAAATCCTGAATAGCTTTTTTACGGGAGGCGCTATTCAGCCCCCTTGCATTCCAAGAAAGAACAATCATGGGGAAGGCTGGGCAAAGTGGGCGTCCAAGGTCTTAATAGAGCCCGATTCCACCAAAAACTCCCCAGTAGATTTAATATTGTCCACATCCTTCTTGCGACCAACCTTAGGAGACTTATCAAAATTTCCTTTCTTAAGAGGGCGTTGGAGCACTCCTAGATAAGAAGCTGAACCTCGACCCTTTCCTGAGGACAACGCCTCCTTAGCTAAGTCCGCTAAAATAATATCATCATTTAAAGCAGCTGGATTGTCAACAGACCCAGACCCTCCCTTCTCCAAAGGAAGAGAAGAGTCTCTAACTACAATTTCATGTTCCAGCCCTGTATCCATACCAGTATCCCCAGACAAGATCTCAACAGGAATCCCTTCCTCCAAGGCCTGATTGTCCAAAACCTCAAAGCGATTGAAACCCTGATCACTCTGCTTATCTTTAAAGGGTCGCTTCTGACCTCTCCCCTTAGCTTTAGGTTTAGCAGGAATGAAGCCATCCTTATCAGGCCCTCGCTCAGCCTTCCCCCCTTCAGCCATAGACACCTTGCTTTTATCTGCCTTCTCCACTGAAGGCCCTGAGGGAGAAGAAGAAGGGACCCCAACCGTTCTGGAAGTCCGAGGACACTGACGCTGAAGGTGACCATACTCATGACAAAATCGACACCGGAAAGGAAGGGACTCATAATCTAACTGTTGAATCCATGAGGCAGAGCCAATACAAATCTCCAAAGAATCTGGCAATGGATTATTTAAATCAATTTCAACACAGATGCGAGCAAAAGAAAATACCTTTTTATCAAAGTATTCTGAGCAATGGCAGCCGACTTCCCCAACAATGCCGCTATTCGTTGCAGAATATCTTCTCTCTAGAACTCCAAAGGAAGCCATGGCAGACGAACCCATACAGGAACTCGAGAAGGCAGATCCTCAGCCGCATTGAAACCCCCATGCCGGGGTTTCATAAATAAACCCACATGATTGTAAAAATACGGCCCCCCCTCAAAAACACGATTACGATCTGAGATGCAAGAAAAGTCAACCATGAAGAACCCATTCCCCGCCACCAAAATATCAAAATCACCTTCAACCTGCCAGGTACGGCGCATCCAGGACTCCAAAGCCGAGAGGGGGGCCCAAATACCCAAAAACTTACAGAAAGCTATTAAATTCCTAATAGTCTAGTATTACAACTAGTGCATCAAGATGAAATTATACACAATTGTCGATATTTTCTAAGTAATTATCCTTGATTTATATTATTTTAAGTCATACAGATGCATGATTAGAGAGTTAGGGGTGATAAAGGTAGATTTATACCAAAATAGCCTATTGTGAGTAGTGCAAGTAGATCAAAACAAGATAATCCTTCATGAGTAATTAAATCTTGCCCTATGTTGGAACATGTGGAAAAGAAATCAATCGAACTTGATTTGGAACAATGTTATTGAACCAACTAAAGCGACATTAGAATCCATAGAAGAACAAAAAATAGAGTATGAGCTAGAATCAAATTATTTAGACTGACCCTCAAATATCCCTCATCCATTAGAGTATAATTCACAAAAGCTTAAATAATCAATTGTATCATCTAGGAAAGTATTTAAACCCATCACATCTAATTTTGTAAGGCAATTCAAAGCATCATACAAATAATGAAGTGGTAGAAGCTAGGAAAATAAAAGACAATATAAGCCACACTTCTTTTATTTCTCATTGGACAATTTGGGCATTTCAAATCATGATTGATGCATCACATGGAAACAATACTAAAGCCAACTAAACCTTAGCCAATAATGAAACTATTGTGTTTGAGTTTCATGTTGCATTACTTGAGGAGGTACCTATAAAAAATATACCTTATTCAACTTTACCAACTTTTTTAAGTCCTATTGATGATCTTGATATGTTTCTATTTGAGTTTGATGTGTCGTGTTGGAGTTATGACTACTCGAGTGATGCTCAAAATCTTAATTTGTTTTGGGCCACACTTAAAGATGTAGTTCCACGATGGTTCATGGGACTTGGAAGACATAATATATGCACATGCAATAATGTGAAAGATTTTTTTTGAAAAATAACAGGAATATTATAAAATAAAAGAAATTTAGGGTGTGATTTTTAGGATGTAGCAACGAGAAGAGGAAACACGTGAATATATTTTCTAAAATGATTTTTATTCAATATCCAAAGATTGTGACAAACTAGATTGATTCCTAAGGCTATTTAAATGCTCTTTTAAGAGGGATGAGTGATGAATGTATAAAGGATGGGTAAACCCACAAAACTAGTTTACAATTCCAGTAAGGAAGGAAAATTGCAAAAAATGCCCCCATGCAAAAAGCAAAGTTTTTGGGGGTTCGAGCGAACCCAAAGATGGTTTGTTAGAACCCCCCTTCAAGAGAACCCATTAAATGTTGGGTACCACGTTTCCTGGGAAAAAAAGAAAACGAAAGGGTTGTGGAAAGAGGGTTCGCTCAAACCCCCCTTTCCCCCCTTATCCCCTTCTGGCACCAAAAAACTCTAAAATTTTGCCCTTCAAAGCTCGAGTTGAGGGTGAAAATGAAGGAGACTTCACATACCCAACTGGATGATGGTAGTCCTCGGAATGAGTTATCCAACGAATATAATTTTAATATATGTTTTGGTTTTATTATGTATTTGTTTTTTTATTTTGATTAAACATAGGTTTTTCACTAAAAATCAAGCTCTTTGTTCTGCACATGTGGAAAAATAGCAGATTATCAAAAAAATTGAAAAATATCAATGCACTAGATATTGATGTCCTTGATCCAATAAAAAAAAATTGAATTTTGATACATACAAAAAAGTTATGTTGTATACAGTCCACCTATGTCGAATTGTAATTGGTTTGACTTCGAAACTTGATTAAGGAAAAAATATTCAATAAAACACTATGAAACCAATTGGAAGCACCAAATATTGTAGTTACAAATCTAAATTTAAAAAAAAAGAATTTTATCCTTCATGGAAAAAAATTATGTTGTATATGGTGAGCATCACTCCTTAAAAATGGTGTTTTGAAAAAAAAAACTAGCTTTGAAGGAGATGGAAAAATAAGTGCAATGATTCCAAAAATTTTGAAAAAAATATATTTAGAATCTACAGGAAAAATGTCACAAATCACTAGTTTGCATCATCTTCAAATTCCTCACAGTTTAGCTGCTATAGGTGCTTGAAAGTGAAGATTTAGTTAGAAAAAATCAATTCAATGTCCAGTTTGGCTAAAAATTGCAAACCAGTATTGTGGGATCACCCGGATTTGAATCTTATAGGTCATGGTGATATTTCTAAACTAACATTTGATGATATTTGTGAGATTTGCAAGAACTATTCAAGATCTTTCCAATATGTACAAAATTACTCTAGAAAACAAGTCTCTCAAGGTGGTACCTCAATAATCACTAACCATGAGTCAAGTACATTACTGGATGATTTAAAAATTGATTTAATAAACCTTATAATTAAATACTTGTACATACCTTGTATACATGCAAGAAATAAGAATAAGCTTGAAAAGTATTAGATATTTTTTATTCTAATTTTCGTCAAAGATAGCCTAGTGAATAATTTCCACTCAATAAAATAAAGATCTATTTATGGGCACTTATCTTTTTCCTTCAATCTTTCTACACTTTCTCGAGTTGATCTCAAAGAAGATATGGCCTTACAATTAAATGAAATCCGTTTAAGGTATTTCTAAATACCTCCAATCCCTAGTTCTTTAAGAAGACCAAAGTCAACACTTATCCATTAAGTGAGCAATAGAGTAGAACATCACTACATATAGAGACAAAGTTGAACTCAAAAGACTAATTTATGACTGTAACTTCATCAAAGATCTATGAACTTGTCTTTTGATAAAACACAGATCCAACATAAACATTGAAACATTTCATTAACAAAGATACCTTTTCCTTAACATACATCAAACTAATACTGAAATCTTCTACAAATATACTCTCTTTAATTATAAAACTAGATACCCTAAATATTATTTTTACATTTCCTAAAATAATAAAATACATTTATGAAATTATCTTGTTTACATTTATTTAACTAGCCTACATTTAAAACCCTAATTAAACTTTATCTTGCTTTTACAATATCAACATAGATATTAATATCATAATGTCAAACATATGCTTTTTATCACTCAAAAGCATTGCTTATTATAGAAGATTATCCATGCTTATAAGAGCAAGCCTGCCAAATAATTAAAATCCTCAGCTTGGAGGACACCTACGTGGATTAAAGTACTTGCCCTCTAGCGGTTTCTAATGTATTAGGATTCTCTCCAGATCATAGAACCCATGGAAGCAGGTGACAGGGCATACCCTACGTTTAAAGTGAGCAAACAAGTATATCATATACCTGCAAATACATCAAGGAACTCAACAAGGTCGGCCTCTTTGGAGTGGAAAATAGCTCCATAATTTCGCCTGTACTCGGAGAATATATAAGGCTTGTAAAGTCGTGGGTGGTTGTCGTCCACAAGCTTCGCTGGAGCCCAAATCTTGTGGTCATTTGGAAAGTAGAAAGCAGTGGCCAGGGATATGCGATGCTTCCATCCTTTGTAAACAACTCTATGCGCTGAACTGTGGCATCTGCCATTGCTCCACGCCTGCATTTCATGTCATTATCTTAAAACTACAAATTCATTTCAATACTAGTCTAAAAAGAAATGGGTGAATGTTAAGCACAAACTCATTTCAATACCCAGACTAAACATTACATTGAAAAGTGTTATTTTTAGTTATTCAATACGTGCACTTATAATGGTCAGAAGAATTTCAAACCTTAAAAGAATCACCAACATTGACAAGAAATGAATGAGGTAAAGGATTGATATCGAGCCATTTCCCTTGTTTGGATCGGACCTGGAGGCCCTGCTCATTATCATTGCTGAGGATTGTGAAGCAACCGGTATCTGTATGGCAATGGAGAATCTCCTCTTCCATAGAATTGTCGTTAGACAAGTAGGAGTTTATTCGTATAAGGCTTGTACACTTTTCGAAATCAGAATGGTAAAAAGTCCTGAAATCTAAACCCAAGCTGGCAAGAATGATTTTAGAAATTTTTGTTGACAGATCGTGCCCCCTGATGCCGTATGTTCCAATCTTCTCGCTGCCATGCAATACCCACAAATTGTGAAAAAAACCATACATTTTGATTTGATACAAGCTGGTAAATTTTGATTTCCAATGAGCTTTTTTAAATAGTTGAAATTGAAAGAGAATTTTTCTTAATCGATAAAAAAAAAATTATTATTGAAGGTGAATGAGGTATAGAATTATTATTGATTGTTTGATAATTGGAGTTTGGATTTAGATTAAATAATTTAGGAAAAGATAAATTTTGGTTAAAAAAATAAGATAACTAATTATACTTTTGAATGAAGTATAAAATTATTATTGATTGTTTATTTGATGTTTAAATTAGTTCTATGGTAAAAGATAATCTTTGATTAATAACAATATGATAACTAGTTATTACTATTGAATGTCATAGAATGATGTGTAAAATTACTTTTCATATGTGACATGTTTAATCATCAAATCATTTGATGATTAAATAGATTAATAATTCATGTGATGTAAGCTATTTAGGTGGGTAGTAGAAGCTCTATTTTATTGGTCAAACAACCAATAATAGTTTCACTAACACCCATATGATGAGCCAATTAAGTAAAGAGAGAAGACTCTACTTAAACATCAAATTGTTCAACCCTCATGTTCTAACCACCCCTAGTTACTACTATTTTTATTTTACATCACTTCTATCATTTCATTACACCTCAAATACTATCTTAACCAACCAAGCAAGTTTTATCCGACTTCCTTGTCTATACCCTCACCAATCATAGCCATGGAAACAACTCTATGCCATGATTTTTCCTACGCACACTAAATATGGTAAGCTTCCAATATTAGGGTTATCTCTAACCCAAGCCTATATCTTGAGGGTTCATTCATAATAGCCTTGCTTATGTATTATTTTCTGAGAATTAAAAATTTTATAGTTTCCACACTAATAATAGAGATACTTCATCCCCACATCAGAAATGAGTCTCTGTCCTCTCTTTTAAATCACGACAACTAATTGATCTTATGCTTCCATCTATCCCTCTCCTCTCTCTCTTTATCTCTCCCTCTCCTTCTCTCCATACAACTCTCCTCCATTTTTATCTCCATATTCATCGCCATCTCCATCTTCCTCCATATCTCTATTTCCTTACCCACCCCATGCTGCCCTCTCTTCCCAACCCCCACCTCCAACCCCCCTCCCCCCTCTCTTCCACACCTCTCAACATTTAAACATGGAGCCAATAAATATTTACATGAAGTGCTATTGCTGGTTTTAATAGATTTAAAACATTCAAAGACTCAAGAAATACTGCAATAAATAAGTAAAATCCATACCAGAATTTTGGGTTTCCATCTTCAGGCCATACTTTTTGAGACATTTCTTGAACTGAACCTAAATCAGGCAAGTTAGGGAGGTCAAAGCTTAAATTCCAAGGAGGAAGAGCTCTGTAGGAAGCGGTGCTCACTCTTTCTTTAATTTCCTCAGGCATTGCACATAATTGCTGGATTTGGGACATGACATCTTCCAGAAGATCTGCTGGAATTCCATGGTTCACAACGAAGAAAAATCCCCATTCTTTGCAAGCTTCTTCCACTTTCCTAATCAATTCATGATCTTGGAGATGCTCTGATTCTTCACCATCAAATTCATAAGGAAGTTGTGAAATATCAATAACAGGAAATTCAACATTCTCCACACTGGTTTGAAGAGACATGATTGGAATCACAAGAGAAAAAGTACAGGAGATTTGTTTGTTAAGTCGATTAAGGTTCTGAATTATATGATTTTGATGGAATATTTAGGTCTCCTTACGACAAGAGGATAAATTGTAAACTGGTATTTTTCTAATTGTTTATTGTTTAAATAAACTTTTCATGGAGTAGCATATCTAAGCAGATCAGATTTGGCAGAAAATATAAAGGGGATCGTAATTTAAAATTTTAAACATGACACTATCACTATGTGTAATATGTTTTGGCAATCCTTACGAGAGCTGGAAATTTATTAAATATTAAAATTCAACGGTAATTCTAAATTAGAAATATCATACTGTCCCATAGATGGTGTAATGTGATTGAAATTTATTAAATATTAAAATTATGGAGTAATTTTAAATTCAATCTCTTAATTAATTGTTTGGATGTTATAATTGGGGTATGTGTAGACAATTAAAAATAATTAATGCATTTTCATTTTTCATTTCATCATTATCTTTATTATTTCTTCTATTTATATTAGTTTTTTAATTAACATTTTCCTCTTTTTATCATAATAATTTAATAATTTAATTATTTTTTGTTCATATTTATATTAATTAAATACTATTTTGATCTAGAGTTAGAACATGAATTACATATAATGTTTTGTTTCTTTAATCAACATAGTTTATGTTGTGCTATTCAATTCCACTATTTGTTGTGCATGAATTGCTCAATATACACAATTCAAACATGTTTTTCTATTTTTAAAAATGTTATATACATCATGTATTACAATGTATATTGTATTATATTAAATTAATACATTATATATTACAATATGTAATGTATAATAATATATAATAAATATTATTATAATGTAATATATATTATTTTATTTTTTTGATATGCAAGCGCTGCCAAAGTGGCCACCAATGATCTTTGTGATGACCTCCCTATCGGCCCCCTCATTGACAATGATTATGGACAATTGGATGTACATGGACATTGATTATTTTATATATATATATATATATATATATATATATATATATGATGGATGATGATGTTGCTTTTTATGATTTGATGTGATGATTTATGTGATATGTGATTGGATGACATGATTTTATGATTATATGCATGTGACTAACAATTGTGATGTAGGATGTGTGTGTGTGTGTGTGTGTGTGTGTGTGTGTGTTGTATATGTATTATATTGGCTTGTGTGATGTAGCATGGGGATGTTTATATGATCATGCATATGCATGGGAATGTTATGGTTATGATATTGTATGTTGTAGGATTTATGGATAATATGTATGTATACAATGATGATAGATATATGTTATGTAATTCTAAATGAACCTAATCCACATGGATAAATTAAATGCAATGGATGAAAAACTATAATAATATAAATGAACCTAATGCCAATGCCATTAAATGACAATGAAATGATGAATGATAATGCAAAAGATGTTTAGACTAACAAATCTAAACAACTTATGAACCTAAATGAGAACTTCACTTGGATTAAGATGCTTAGACTAACAAATCTAAACAACTTAATGAACCTAAATGAGAAATGCACATGGATTAAGATACTTAGTCTAACAAATCTAAAAAAATTAAGTGCAACTAAATGATTAATGAAAATAGATTAATAAATGCAAAAGGTTCTTAGACTAACAATTCTAAACAACTTAAGTGCAACTAAATGATTGATGAAAAATAGATTATTAAGATGACATGTGGTATGGGTGTTAAGACGTAATGCATCAATCATAGGTACACAACTAGAGGAATATGGAAAGACAAGAGATGAAACATGTGCACACAAAAATCCAACATTAAATGGGGTGAGGAAAATGAAAAGGATAGAGAGGTTGGGTGATACAAATGAAAGATTAATGAATTGGAAATATGTAGGATAGATGGATGGGGGATTGTGGAGTGCTTAATCAGAACTTCCATGTAGCGAGAACTTAATTTGATTTAACATGGGATACAATGCACAAAGGTATGAGGAACTAGTGTGACATTGTATCACGTGCATAGGATTGACTCAACAAACAAAAATTTTTATCGAACATTATACAAAGTCACAAGGAACATTGGCATGAACGATGGTAGAAAACAAAAAATAGAAAGAATTCCACAACGTAACACAAATCACAAAGGATCTTAGTAAACACAATGTGGGGAAACCAAGAAAACATACCAACAAAAAGCCAATACCTTGCTCCTATTTTCACTAGTCAAATAACACCATGCTATGATGGATCATGGCGACCTCAAGTAGATAAAATAGGAAGCTCAAAAAGGAAAGCAAGCAAATGTTCCAAAAGAACCAATAAAAAAACAAATTATCTAAGTACCCTTTTTCATAAGGATGATGGATGGGGTAGATGTGGTATGATTTAAAGAATGATATATCTTGCAAAGACCAAAGATGGACCTAGAACTTAGGATTCTCATGAAAAGAGGCAAATGAGATACCTAAAACAGAAGGGGGCTAATGGATTTTATTGAAGCACTAGCTTGATACGAGAGTCTTGACTAGACAAAAAACATAGGGATAGAACCTAGCAACTAGTATGCATGAGGATGGACCTAGATGGTGACACAAGATTGACCTTATGTATAGGACACATGATATATACAAGATGTACACTATTTGCATAGGATGAGTTTGCATGACAATATTAGTATAACACAATGATTACAATTATGTTTTAAAGTCATTTAGGATGTGTCAAAAAACTAGTGTATGAAGCTTAGGAACAAGATTCTTATCCAAGTCATCAAAAAATCAATTGGGAATAAAGTAGGGTGGGTGGATAAGAGGTAGGTAAGATAGAATGAAGGATTTTATTAGGATGTGACGAGGCGAGGGTTTAGCAAGATAATGGAACTACCTTTCTACACATGGCACATGTTTTCCAATTTTTCACCATGTTACTTGCTCAAGATGCCACACAAGTTGGTTTTTACCGTAGGATGGATTATTTCTCTTGACTATTTTATACTTTTTTTTATTTTTGAATAGTGGTCCATATAAGGCAGATTTAGGCATGAAACCACTTTAGATGGATGATGTTGAGTAGTTCATCTAGAGGTGCACCTTTTGGAGTGGTTGACCGATATGCTCCTAATCCATACTTGGTGGTAATCATATACGACTCTAACCAATTAGGTTCAAACGTGCCTTTCTTTTCCCTATCTATAAAGTTTCTCTATTTTTCCTTGAGGACAAGTTCACCAATATGGAACTCTCATGATTTGATCCTTTTGTTGTGGCTTATACGAAACCTATTTTGATAAGACTAGATATGATTGAAGGAATTGATTTATCTTTCATCCAAGAGATCAAGTTGATGTAACCATGAAACTCAATATTCCTCATTATTGATAATATTTTTGAGAGATATATGCAATGTTGGGAGCTCAACCTCAATTGGTAAAATAACCTTGGCACCATAAACAAATGAATATGGAGTGGAACTTGTAGGTGTATGAATGAAGTTGTAGTATGCCCATATGGTGGGTTTTAAGTGGAGGTGTCAATCATGGCTAGTATCATTGACAACTTTCTTGAGGATTTTAAGAAAAAATTTATTAGTTTCCTTGTTTTGGGCATTATCTTGGGGGTATTATGGAGTAGAGGTCATCAATGTTAAATGCAAAAAAATCATAAAGATTATGAACATCCTGATTCTTGAAGGGTATTCCATTATCGAAAAATGATGGTGGATGGGATACCATATTGACAAATGATATGATAAAGGATGAAATTGGAAATTTGGATGACTTTAATGAGTGTGAGCGGGATGGCTTCAACCCACTTGATCATGAAGTACTCAGTGGTGATGATGATGAACTTGTGGCCATTAGATGAGGGAGGTTGTATCTTACCAGCCAAGTTGAGACCCCATTGAGAAAAGGGCCAAGGTGAAGTAATAGGTTGCAATGCTTGGGAAGGTACATGAATAAGATTGTCATGTTGCTAACATGCCAAACATTTCTTGAAATATTGACAGATATCATGCTCCATAGTTAGTGAATAGTATTTGATACATAGAAGCTTCTTAGTAAGGACCATTCCACTATTGTGAGTCATGCAGATACCATTGTCAACTTCTTGTAAAGGGTATGTAGGGATCACTGGGCCAAAAGTGGCAATATGGGATGGTATTTTATTGATGACTTGTTTTTACCCAAAATTGATGAAACAAAAGGGTTTTTAAAGAAGATTCTTAGTTTTCCACCAATATAAACTATGCTTTACTTTGAATTTACTGGGTAATTATTATTCATTTTCTATTCAAATTATGACTAAAGTCTTGATTGAATGATTGATTGAAAAACATCTATAGCTTCTTAAACGGATCATATTTTTGAATCCAAAAACATGTGTCACATTTTACACTTTGCATACTATAGGTTTAAAAAAAGGAAAATTGAATTTCATGAAGTTTTGACCAAGTTAAGGTGGTCAAACATAATGAAGTTTTATATTTTTAAAAAGTTGTAATAAAAAATTCATAATTAATTATTTAATTTGAAAAATTACAAAAAAATATGCATCACATCTGACATGAGTCATTTGTTTATATCTAAAATCTTATAAAAAATATTATCATTTTATTGTGGTTAGGTGGTCGCATGCACCTTACTCTTTTTCTCCCTAAAATTTTAAGTACTACTGCATTGAAATTTTAAATTTTCACTAAATAGATTTTTTCCTTTTTAAACAAACCTCGTAGTTTAGAAACTAGATTAAATTTGTTACAAATTCTATTCTTACATATTTTTGAAATAATATAGATAACTTATTCAATTTTTTACATGAAGTTGTCTAACTCTGATTTTTCTGATTTTTCTGCCACTTAAGGGCCTATTTTTTCCATCATGATTCTGCACATACCCTAAAGTGAGGTATGATTCCATTGAATTTAAACATCATAATAGAGAACCATCATAGCCCCTACGATATAAGGTATCTCCCAGTATAGTGTAATGGGAGGATTGTTGGAGGAAATCTTTACATTGATTGTAGGTTAAGTTTGGTGGAAGAGTTTGGTCATGGAGGTATGTATAAATTTTATGGTACTATAGCGATTTAGGAACAAAAATCTCACACACCATATCTGTATCTAGGACATCATAATTTTCCATTAAAATTTGCTCGACCAAGAACTCACATCTATGACTACGAGTAGGCATGTCAACTAGGGATCCAATAGTGGCCATTGCAACAATTTTTTTGTTGTTAAGGCATTGCAATTGTGGAAACTGGATGTGAGTGAAATACTCCTTGAAGATATCAACCATCCCTTTCTAGGAGAGAAGCTTGCCATCTTTATTTTGGTACTTATTTAATGACAAGTTGAGAGTCCCCCTAGACTTGTAGGTGTGTGATTAACGACCATTTTTAATCATGTGATTAAAGCTTCATACTTCATTATATTATTTGTGCAAGCGAAATGCCAACCTGGAATCCTTGGGAATGAAATCACCTTGAAGGGTGAAGAGGATTCCTTCCCCTAAGCCATGTTGTGCATATGACCCATCAAAATACAATTTCCACAGGGGATTCTCAAGAACCATGATGATAGAATCATATGGAAAATTTTCTATTAAAGGATGGGTGTCTATTAGTGGAGCCTCAACAAGTTGATCTCTAATTACTTTGATTTCTTTGTAGTCCACATACTCAATATCAAACTCACTCAATAGCATAACCCATCTATCCATATGACCTGTGAGAAGTTTTCTAGAAAGGAGGTACTTGAGAGTATTGACCTTGGAGATGAGTTTAATTTGATGTCTTAGCATTGTAACATACCAATTGTTCTCGCAAGTAAATTTCCTAAGTTTTCACTTCCAAGTAAATAAACTATGTATCTTAACCATTGCTATAATTTTTTTCTTTTCCAAATGAGAACAAATGAACATAGATGACATTACAAATTACAAATTCCATTTTGAATATCATATTCCACATGTTACAATATTTCCAAAGAATGTATATAAAGTACATACATAGCTCATTCAATCTTCAAAGCAATAGACATAGATGGTCTAGGAATCT
>VDFB02009619.1:0-44429 GCA_007258455.2 Sequoia sempervirens | reverse complement strand
TTTTTGCATGAGGATTTCAAGGACCTTGTGAGTGTTGTCCAAACTTGTGAGGACTTGAATTTCTTTCTCATTAGTGACCAAGAGTTGATTCTTCAATTCACATAACTCTCTAGGTTTTTGTTCGACCAAGTGACTTGATTCTCCATGTAGCAAAATTTTTAAAGTATCTTCATTTTTCAGGAGCCATATGATCTTCAAAATTTTCTTTTTCCTCACAATTACTTTGATCAAAAGTCATGGCAGCACCATACTCAAACAATAAGTCATTAATAATTGCTGATTTAAAATCTTCATCAGGCTCCTATTCATCATGCTCTTCTACTGAATTCTTTGAGAATTTTAACTGGTGATTCCCACTCAAAATCTGGATTGCCATCACTGGAATGATGTAGATGCTCCTCATTAGGTGCTGTTTTTGAAAATTTCAGCAGCATCAAATGCTGCAGTAGTAGTTGCAACTTTTTCAAATAAGTCATTCTGGAGCTCTCCCTCAAAGTTTGTCCTATCGTCAAAGATTTCTGATGTTGTCTCTTCTTCTTCAATTACTATATATTATGAAGGACATGCTAGATGTACTAACCATGTTGAAGGATAACTTGGCAATTACTATAGATAGGATGAAGCAGCAAGCAGAATAACAGAGGTTTGAAAAATTTGAAGTAGGGAATGTAGTTTTTTTTCATCTCCAATGGTACATGCATTCAAGCTTGATGTGAGGCAGCAAGTAAAAGGGTGGAGAGCTAGTGTATGCTCTAAGTATAGTCTAGACATCCTAAACAAAGAGAACTTGAATATGGTATTCAATGTTTCAGGTCTCAAGGAAAAGGTTGCAATAGTGCATTGTCTGAATCAAGATTATCTATGAGCATTGAAGAAGATAAATGGTTCCAGAATATGAATGCCTTGTTGGGGAGGAACAAAAAGGACTTTTAATAGGTCAATCAGGATTCTTAAGACTAGCAACTTCTAGTAGAGGATGCAATAGAGGAGTCTGAAGACTGAACACTTAAATTCTATTACGAACTTTTTGGTTTACCACGTTCAGATTTATAGATCTCGTCATTTCAAGTTCATCTTCCTTATCCATCATCAGCATAAAGAGATGACTTATTCTTGGAGGAGAGAATCTTAATGATATTCAATGTATATTGGATTTTGAATGGTAATACTTATTGAATATGAACTCCGGGGTTGGGTTCCTGCATTAAGAATCATTCTTTAGCTATGTTCCACAACATATCATGGACTGGGACGGGGAATGGCAGGGGACACATTTCCTAGAGGACCATTTTTAGGGGATGGTAGGAGACGGCAACATACAAAATACATATATATATATGATTTTTTCAAATTTTATTAATATATTATAGAGAGAGAGAGAGGGAAAGAGAGAGAGAGAGAGAGAGATATGTCAATAAATTAATAATTGATAACAACAATATCAATATGTAAATAAATCGTGAGAGCAGTAGTATAACAGCATAATAAATGTCATTAAACTTATTATTGTAGCCAATGATCCGGGTATGTTTGTATTTCATTGGGAATCAATATAAATTAGATTTTGAAGGAAATGTCTGCTGCTGTAATCAAATCAGACTTATATCAGGCCTGTAATGCAATGCATTCAGACTTGATGTAGTGCAAATAAAATCAGATTTGAGGTTGAATGTTTCATATTTGTTGATGTTATGATATTAGTTATCATTTCTATGTTTTATGCAAATGATTTGGCATTAAAATTCAATCACACACAAGCATAAACATTTAGAAATCAAAACTCAGTCACTTTGCATGTCAAGTGTTTGACAAAATGTCAAACAGCCCAAACTCAAAAATCACCTTAGAAAGGAGGACGAAATATTTAAAAAAACAATTTTTTAAAATGTTTTTTAAACCCAAGAAGCTCTCTATGCGTGGGGGACGGCTAGCCGTCCCTGGTACGACGAGGGACATTTCCAACGGCCCCATCCGTATCGGGGATGGGAAAACGTCCCCAAAGGGCAGGGGATGTTTCCTCCTGTTTCCTGCTAGTTGGGCTGTTTCGAGGACAGCTGGGGGACGTCCCCTTTGCATCCCGCTGTCCCGGGGACGACAAGGGACGGGGATAGTGGGTTTTGGGGCAGGGGACGTGTCCCCGTGTAACACATTTCTTTAGCGATGTTGATATTTTATTTCATTATCCGTAGTGATTTTATTTTGTTTATGTACCTATATAAAGTTCGTTTGCAAATCACTAATAGTTAGTCCACCATCTGTGTTTAAATTACTTGAATGCTCCTCATTTTCAAGTGCTTCTCTAACAAAGCGCATCACATGGTGGTCCTCTTTAAGTTTTGTATATTCAATGTAAATAATTTTCTTGGAATTATTTGAATGCTCTGCAAGTGCCCCATTTTTCACTCCGTTGTGCTGTGTGTCAACCATGTGTTCTGTGACAGTTGCCTTCTTGTACCTCCCTATTTCACGAATGTGTTGAATATTATGTCATTGATGTCAAAGGTACATGGTTCACTGGAAGTGAGATGATATCTGTGTGTCTTGCAGTTTCAAAAATACAAGGAAAAGATCTGGTTTGTCTTGTGTAAAACAATGCTACTCTTCATTGCATGTTTCTTAAGTCCATGATCACTTTCAGCAGGGATGGGTTTGGAAAGAGTGATAAACTCAAACAAAATACACTTAGAGAAGTTTGTGAGGACCTGCATGCTGGGATTATGTCCTCCTAAATGTCACGAATCCAAAGGGACCATTCAAGCTGAATAGAAGTAATTGGATGCACTGTATGGGCTCTTCTAGGGTATCATACACAGAAAGGGGTTCAATTTAGCTTTAATTAACTCTATTGAAGATCAGTCTCATACAGCTCTATGTCATCATTATAGTCTATAAACTAGTTTGGTCGAACGATCTCACCCAATTGGAACAAGTATAGTCGAGAGAATTCAATGTCATTGTGTTAAAAGCAACTCATTCTACAAAGCCATGACGAGTACCTTATTAATTGCATGACATCAAAAATCTCAAAGCCCAAGCCATTGAAGATTCTTTAAGGCATACAGAATTAGTTTTAATACCATCGCCTTGATGGCGAATTCATTTTTCTTTGTTTATGGTACCTGTTGTGAAGTCGTGAGTAGCAATAGAAGTTATCTTTTTTGAAAGGTTTAAATTGGCCGATGAAATCTTTTGTGTTTTTGTCCTTAAAAAATTACTTTTGTAATGCCTTACAAATATAGGGTGATGACTTTAATTACATATGACGGATTCATTTCTGACTTTTTCCATTTGCATCGGCAACTTCAAATACCTCCGACTCTTCCATTTTGGGCGACGACTACTGCCAATTCCATTGTTGAGGGCGGCTTGTGTAATGGTGGTGGCCTGAGTTTTTATGACTGTTTTAATTCATTTGCCATGGAGTTGAAGACAAGTTTTATTTTTTTAAAAAACTTCAGCGAATTATTTATGAGTGGTTGTCGTGAAAAGTCACCATGATTGCTAAAATAAAATCTTTTCCGCATTCATAATGGTAATGATTGCATTCATTTTGAGTCGATTTGTGTGGAAGATGTCATCATTTTCAAACGCCATCACTACCATTCATTTTTTGGCATGGGCTGTGTGAAGGTGGGTGGTTTCAAGTTAATTCGTGCCATGTTCATGGAGTCTAAAAAATTAGAATGAGTATTCAAAAGTGTGATATGCAATTCGCAGGTTTAGTTTGAGAAAGTATGGGAGTCAGTGGGTAGAGTATGAATAAGTGCTGATATTTTCTGAAGGTTGTTGGCATACTATATAATATTCTTATGTGTGTTGAAGTTATGTGGTCAGCAAGTTTGCAGAGGAGAGTGTGGGCATTGAGTTGTGTATGGATACAAATTTGAGAAGTTTTGATTCTGTTATTTAGTATTAGCAAGTCATGAAGAATGTTAAAAAAATGGAGAAAGGATCGAGGTGCTATTGCAGATGAAGTTAAGTTCGTGAAAAAAAAGATTTCAGAATCAGAACAGTGATACTGATTATATATGCATGCATGAGCCTCTCAGTTGATGTGCAAAATGTATATTGGAATCAAGATTGCACTGTACCTGTGATGTGAAAATACACAGTGAGTTGGTGCTCACTTTTGTAATCTGGAGATTGTAGTCTCTTGGGTTGGTGACCTTTTGAAGTTAATGAAAGCAATAGTTCTGCTGTGGTTTTTACCCAAAAGGGTTTTCCACGTGATATTGATATTCATCTTGTTGATGTTTGTTCTTTCTGCTTTGATTACTGGTTTCTAAAGTTTCTAAGTATTAAAATTCTAAAATGCTGATTCACCCTCCCCCTGTTCCCCCCTCTCAGTATTTTCTGTGTGCTCTTCACAATGAAGGCTCTTATTATTATTTTCTTTACATTCTACTTTTTCTGAGCTTCTTAATTTAAAAATATTGTTGAACTTCTTAAAATTGCCTTGCAATCCAGTACATCTACAGTTTAGTTTCAGCCTGTTTTTATTGTGGAAGACTGAAACTTTTCATGCATTAATCATGTTTGGTCCTGTAACTGAGAATTACATATCATTCTTAATGCATATCTTTCCTAGTTATTTGAGGATGAAAGTATAATTTAAATTTTTGTCTGCTTCGATTGTTGATGATGGATGTATATGGCTGCACGACAATGCTACATATCATTCTTAGTGTGTATCTTTGTTAGTTATTTGAGGATGATTGTTGCTGATGGATGTATATGGATGCATGGCAATGCCTAAGTAAAACCCTAACTTTACAAGGCCTAAGTAGTATTCATAACTGTTATTTTCTTGATATTTTATGTAAGATCATATGCATTCCTGTCGACTGGAACAAAAATTTAAACAATGCTTTTTTAAGTTAAACTCATCTGTTGTTCTTGTTATGTATCTTTTATGCAAGTAGTGCTATGAATGATCTTGATGATATACATACCAGGCCAGGAAAGCTCTTCGTGCTTTGAAAGGGTTGGTGAGACTGCAGGCCCTTGTTCGAGGGCAGGCAGTTAGGAAGCAGGCAGCCATGACAATGCGTTGTATGCAAGCCTTAGTAAGAGTTCAGGCTCAAGTTCGGGCTCGAAGAGCATGCATGGCAATGGAAAGTTATGTTACACAGCAGAGACTTGATCATCAGTTAATACTGGATGAAGACATCAACAAATCTGAGGTAATTTTGAACTATCCAGCACGTTAGTAGTTCTCATGATATGTGGATCACAAAAAGAGCATATTATTATATTTTCACCATGATCTATAGATTCTTTATCTAGCTGGCTTGTAGCTAAACACGAGAGTCCATGATTTGGTTGTTGGTCTATTTTTGCAATACAGTTAGGTTGGTGCGACAGTTTAGGCTCAGTGGAAGAAATTCAGCAGAGGATGCGACAGAGGCAAGAGGCTGCTGCCAAACGTGAAAGAGCCATGTCATATGCATTCTCTCATCAAGTAAGCTTGAAAAGTGATTTTGAAATAATCATCAGACTTGGACCGGTTCTGATCGCATTGTGCTATTTCAGTAAACATTCATGATTTGGTTTCCAATAAAGAAACTAGTATTCCATTTGAAATTCTGTCTGAAAGAACATCTCATATGGTGACTGCAGTGGCGAGCAAGCTCAAGAACTGTCTCTGAACAGATGGGGAGTGAACCAGACAAAACTAATTTGGGTTGGAAATGGCTAGAATTGTGGATGGCATCACAGCCATGGGAGAATCAAGTTCATAGTCAAGGTAAGATGGATGGCTTGGAGAGCATTTGTTCAAATAACCTGGAGCAGTCTTTTGCTGGAACTCCAGCCCATTCCCATTCTAGGAGTCGCTCCTCTGGTAATGCAAAGGAATGTCCAGTTACAGTTGATCCTCGGGCTAAGAGGAGGCTTTCTATGCCTAGCCCTGAAAAACCAACCACCAGCCAGAAGAATCATAAGCCACAGCAGAAGATTAATCAAAATGTTGAAGGGAAAAAACCATTGAAAAAGTCAGGTCAGCAAAGCACAAAAGCTGGGCAGGTAACACGTAGAACCAATCGTGTGGAACCAATCCGAATTCTTGGAAATAATGCGAATAATGGGAACAATTAGCGCTGTATTAGGTGATATAAGCTGTCTATATGATCCCCAAATAAGCCAAGTAAAGATTCTTAGGAGAAAATGTTTCATACTAATGGCATGATGGTGCTTGCTCATAAGGGTCTACTATGTTTTTCTGAATTTCTTGTTATTCTACAGGTAAGTTTTAATCAATTCCATGTCTTTGGAGCCAGTCACAAGGCTGGATTTGAACTCAAGAAATCTGTACGTACTATGCTGTCATATTTTATGATCTGGAATGTGGAAGAGTAAATATATAGGAGTGCTAAATTTCTGCTGAAGACCACTGTCTCCCATTATGAATTGTAGAATTTGGTGGTTAAAATAATTTGATTGGCTAATACTACGTTTAGTATAGTATCGTTGGAAATATTGATTTTGTGTGATTTTATAATTTATTTAATGTTGCTTTTTTAAATCTCTTTGCCAAACTCTCTCTGGACGTTCTTTCAAGGCCTACATGATGGTGGAATTGTAGAGATTTGGAACTATTTCATACTCCAAACTACTCTTTTCAGGTTCCGAGTTTTCATAAAGCATACTGTACTGTTGTTTGACAAATATATATTTGAAAATTACCTCATTGATGAATTTTGAAAAATCATTCAGGATAGATGAAACCTTGCTTTTTTGTCACTTGTAAGTTACAATTAGGGAGGTATATTTATTTTTTAAATTTGAAATCGAATAGAACTTAAAGACTCTGCTAAACTTCAAACACATTTTACCAAATTTTATTTTGGCTTGGTATTTATTGGGCAAGGTTATGGGTTACCTTAATGACCATTTCATTACAGTCGGGGCATTTGGATATAGTTATCTTCCTAAGAATGTACCCCATTACCATTATACCAGAACACCTTAAACAACACGAGGAATTAATTTTCATTATCTGATATTTTATCTTACAAAGATTTTAAAGTTAGTCTCATCCAGGTGTTGCCTCACAAAAACAGGTAGCAAAGAGAAGTTTTCAATACAAAACCAGATTAATGGATAGCAGAGTGATCGAAAATGCTGATGCTAAATTTTTTTATGTTACATCCAGAAGCACTCATATGTGTCTAGATTAATTTACTTTGTGAAATTAATAATGGTGTTAATTTAATTGAGAAAACCAATCAATCATAGGATGAATTTATAGAGAAGATCCAAAGAAGTTTCTTATTTGGAATTCCCTTTGCTATTTTTATGAGGATATTTAGCATATTAAACAAAGTACAAAAGAAAAATTCTACCATACCGTCCTGATTTTCTTTATGGGTATCATTCAAAAAGAAGTTTTAGTAGCAGCAATGCTAATAAAGACTAATTAATATGATTGGTGCAAATGAAGCTACGTGTTCTAATTAAAACATTCTAATTTTGCACTACCCCTTTTAAAATCAATTTCAAAAAGCATCAAGTCAAATTGATAAAATACCTATTGTCATCACTAAAACTTATATTGGAAAGTTGCTTTACTAGTACAAATAAGTTACAAAAAAGGGAAGAGAAAGATATTTTACACATTGAGCGTCAAAAACAACCATTACACTTCCTAGGGGAAAGTGTCTTGTGAACATGACCCAAGGCCCTCAAAGTAATTATAAATAAAACTTACATAAAGTAAATAGAACTTATATCTCATCTTGCAAGGGGCATTTCTCCGAGGTTTTTAACCACCAAACCTGCAAAGAAACTCTCTTTGTTCGAATATTACCCCCAACACATAATAATGTGAGGGTATCGTTGTCGTTTGATACATACGCATTTGAGAAAAAGTAACATTATTTCTATATTTCCATATTTAAATAAAATAATTTAGGTGAAAAATGTGCTGAATTTGTATGAATTGTATTAAGTACAATAGTAAAAATTTGAAGCAGCAGAATTGGTTAAGAAATTATTTTAGGTTATAAGGGTTTGAAGAAAACGTGAATCTAGTGCCAAGTAGAATGGGTATGGGTATGAGGGAATAACTAGAATTAGTGCTTAGGAGTTTTTGGTTGATTGCAATCATGGCATCTAGGGTTTGCAATTCTCAAATATAAAGTTTTTTCTCCACAAGCCTTTGACAAAGAAATCACCAAAAAAATCCTCCTTCCTTGATTGTAATGAGGATAGAGAAAATTGTTGAATCTTCTCGACCAACTTTGAAAAGAAGTTTGGGGATTCCATTATTGGTTTTTTTTTTTTAACAAAGGATGAACTTTGGACAAGGCACTAATAAGCAATTCAGTGTTGATATAAATTCACATTCACTTGAATCACCTATGCAACCCAAACCATCATCATGGACATTAGCTTTAACTATAGATGGTTGAAGAATTAGGTTCCTTATATTGCCTTTGTTGATGTTATAGCGGCGAGAGATATCTTTCTCTCAAAATTTAAATAATAAATAATTAATAAGGTAAGTCGGCCTTAATCACAAATTATATATTTTTCTTAAAAGGAGGCCGACCTAAGTGAAGAGTCACTTTGTTTTGTATATATAAAAGGTGGAGTCCATTCAATCATATCATCAAGTTATTCTCATTGGCATTCTCTTAAGAAGGAGTTCACACTTAGCAGCAGATCAGTTTCAATTGTATCTTTGCATCAAGGAGTGATGCTATTATTCATTGTATTTATTCAGCCTTGTGTAAGGCAAGACTCTGTATGCAACATTCTGCGCTTCTATATGATATATATATGAGATATATTCTTGTTGGGTTTTTCTCCCTTGAGTAGGAGGATTTTCCCAGGGTATTTGTTGTGTTTATTGTTTATGTGTTGCATTTGTTTGCTTTCTGTTAAATCTGATCCTAAAACTAACATGGTATCAAAGCGGGTTTAGAAATTACCTGATCAGATATGGCAGAAAGCAATACCAGAAGAATCGGTGTGCAGAGGCTAGCAGATACTTCTGCTTATGATTTAGATATCTATGCTGATAAAGAAGTCTCACAAAAATAAATTTATCATTCAGAAGAGGATATGATGATAATTATAACTATGTAGATTGTTCGGGTGTTATTGAGTGGAGGAGAGATGTCGCGATTGAGGATCAGATCTTACACATCGGCTCCTGGACATTGAATTGGATGCACTTTAGCTTACACGCAGTTTCTCTCGATCAAAGTTTAGAGAGACATCTTCTGAACGGAGCGATGGTTCTACCAGGATCAGAAGTTAGGGCACAACAGTCTGAGTGAATTGTCGTCTCCCGAGTTGCTGACCTTTGGATGTGGAGTGATCACTGCTAGAAGCTTGAACAGGATGAGCGGACAACTTAGGCTTGGTCACTCAGAGCAAATCACGATTCTATTAGTCACACTCAAGAATACCTGTAAATGCAAGATCGAGTCCTCTGAGTTAATGCTCAAAGAGGATATTGAATGCGAACTGAAGGAAGGAATGTCGATAAGTTTTTACCTTTGGAGCTTAGCATCAAATTAAGAAAGGAGCAATGAATTAAAGGGATAGTCGAGATGGTTTGAGAAAAAGGGGTGTCGAAGAATATTGGAGTTGCCGTGAAAATACTGAGAGGCATCAAATTCACCTTGAAATTGAGGGAGGTGAGTAAGTTGTCGGGAGAAGTCTTTCTATAATTTTCTATCCAGAGAATCGTCTTTTCCTATATTTGACATGCCTGCTAAAGAAAAAGAAGATGAAACGGTGAAGTTTCATATTTTTTAACGGATTCTTGAGCTAGCGCTGTGGATATGAGAAAGAGTCTGTTACCTTTGTGCAATGCAGTAATTGAAGTGGAAAAGAACATTGAAGGATATTTGGCCTTCTACAGTCGCAACTTGGAGAAAGTCGTTTCATAACAAATAATTATCGGGCTATATTGCTAAGCAACTGCTGCTTGTTCTATTGAATTGGTGGGCCCGCAGATGACATAGCAGTCATACTTGATAGGAGTGGTGGAGAACGTGTTGGTCTTTGCAGTAGACACTAATATGTTCTTGGCTTCACACCTGGCGGTAATACTTCCAAGAGATAGCTAGGTGAGCGCCAACTTTCATCAAAATGATGCAATCGATTCGGGTAAACTGGAGAGATCTGGATGTAAGAAGAAAGAGGGAGAGAGAGAAGACAAGCGTTAGAAGGCCTAACTACCATACAATTTGTTATGTGTGCAATTTGTTCATCTGATTTTGAAGCGGCATAAGAGGTATGCCAATTGCCTTGCGAGGCACAACACATATTTCACAAGGAATGTATTTGACAATGGATTGAGAGAGGAAAATCAGTGTCCAATATGCAGGAGGCCAGTATATTCAACTACATATTCATTCCCTACAATTGAAAGAGATGTGGTTGGAGAGATCCATTGATTTAGATTGTGTCTAGTTTCTGGGGATAATTTGTTATCAGATACTCTTAATTGCTCTATGGTTCTATTCCAAAATATAGGAGTTATGAAAGATAATCAAAGCCATAAGAGACAACGAGTCTTCCACACTAGCAGAGACAGGAAGAATAAGTGACGAGAAGTATTTGCTCCTGGCGTAAGCACTTATTAATTGCACAATTTCATCTGGAGATGAATCGAAGATGTGGCCTTATTATCAGGCCTTGTTCTTAATATTGTCTTCGATATCCTGGAGACAGGTGCCATTTGTGATATTTTATGTACAGTCGGAGTGGGATCATTATCTTCAATCACAGATTGTTCTGCTTTCAGTTGGACGAGATCACCTATACCAGTATTAGGCTTAACACTTAGCAGGAATATCTATTGTCGACATCACTTGTTATTATGATATCGGGCAGAGCAGTTCTTGAACTGAAGTTTCTATATAAGCATCGACGAGCTATGAGGAGATGATACAGGGCCATTTTTGGAAATAACAATATCACTTGAAACCTTCGGTTCAAAGATTCATTGGAGGATTGGTGTGATTCTGAGTGATTTTCGTATGTGTGCTCATTGGTGCGGGTATGCTATTGTCCGATTTGCTTATGCAAAGAACTTATAAACAATTTCTGCAATCCTTTGAATTTCCTATATGTTGGTATTTATGTTTTGTATTGGCATAGTCTGCCTTGTGAGTTAAAGGACTGCAATATATATTATTTTTCTGTGCAAGTGATTAATGTCCAAAATCATACTGGGTCACAATCATAGGGACTTCCGGAATGAGGAGTTTATGAAGTCCATCCCTGATCATTGAGCATCCTGAGTTGTATCTTTACATGTTGCCATCCTTGATATCTGATTGTTGCAAACTTTTGAAGGTGACATGTTGTTTCAAGGAGTGCGATCTATGTGACTATTATTCTCAGTGCAAATTGTGATTATTTTTTGGTCATCATTAGTGATGGTTTTGCAATTTATTAAAGACATAGGTATGACTGTTGGTATCGGCCTTTAAGGAAGGCATTATTGTTTTCTGTGAGCTTGTGAATATGCTTCAGGCTTCATCAGATTATTTGAAGTCACACTTATATGCCAACCGCAACATAAAGTCTAAGCTATCAGGCTTTGTTGATGGTCCTGTGAATGACGTGGAAACAACATAATACATTTGTTGGAATTGGGATCGGTTCACTAGTAGTCTACTCTGGTTGGTGATCTATAATATTCTACCCGACATTCAAACTTGGGAAGCATCCTTATTGTGGACTATCAGAGTTATTCATAAAAATCAATCTAAATCTGTATCCATCAGATCTGGGTGTATCTCCTTTGGTGAACTAAGCATTCATTGTTGCTAAACTTAATGGTCATTCATGTGTGGATTCTTGAGAGATTTACCATTAAGTGAATATATGTTTGATAAACATAAAGTCTTCAGGGTATAAAGGTTATTACATAAGAGATGTAAAGGATTCGATGGTAGGAAATGGATATCATTTGGAGTCGTGCAAATCATCCTTGGCTTTATCAACTGAGGTGAAGTTGTATTGTAGTAGAAGCTTATCTAATTTTGGTCCTGCATAGGGCTGGATATATGATCTAAAAGGAGAAATCATTTTGAAATATGCTAACCAATTTTTTTGCCACAATTTTTTACACAATAACCAACACTTGGCCAATTTGATTAGCGTTAGAGCCAAAATCAAATCTCTATCAAAGCAACTCTAACCAACAATGCCCAAAACCAAATTTAATTTATTCAATGAGTTGTATACAAAATTCACTTTCAGCTATATATGAACCAGCAACTTAGAATTTGACAAAACTCCAAAAAATCTTCAACTAATGAGCTCGATCTGCTAGTTTGATTTGAGAAGCAATAATAATACCAACTAGGTGTTGTCTTGCAAACACGAAATTGGTTGAAATCTAGGAGGTAAGCATCCCTCGAAGAAATATTCACAATGTCATTTTGACAACATAACGATAGCATAAACAATGGATACCAAAATGCTGGAGCAAAGCCTCACTTTTATAGAAAAAGAGAAAACTCTTCAAATCACCTTCAAGGCACACCAAAAGCCATAGTTGAATCTTTTCAAATTTCCAAAATTCATAATCCCTCAAGGGTGGCGTCCCACTTCAAGGCAACATAAAACTTTATTGAAAAATAATAAATTCCTTCATGAAGGCGTACCCCTTCAATGACCCTCTTTTAAAACAACATAAAGTTAACTCCTTAGGCCAAGGGGGTCAACAAAGAAACATAACATTATTTGCCTTGTATTAAATAATTGCCATCAAAAACTGCATTTTGGGAACAATACCAAAAATACCAACTGCTCCAACAAGAATAAGAACAAACTGAAGTACTGCCAACATGACCACTGCCAAACATAGTATTTACTAAAAATAGTAAACACAAAGAAATGCCACAGAACCTCCAAGCATGGAAACCCTAATTTCACCTCAACGAGCCTACGAGCCTCCAAAATAAGCTGATGAGCAAATGAACTGATTACTGACGAGAAGGGGACATTACACATTTAACAACTGAGAAGAAACTGCAAGACAAGTGCCTAACTGCATCTGTAGAATTGACCAACATAAAGAGATAAGTATTTCATGCTTGAATAATGTTCATGAATTTTATGTAGTTATTAATTTATGCAATAACATTGGAATAGTGAATAATGTATGCTTCTAGCATTGGTATTTCTCTTCAGGATAGTTTAGTTCTATGAACTATTATTAATCTCTCTATAATGCTTCCAGGACAGATCAAGGAGCAAAAGGATGATGAGAGACTGCCTAAGGAATTCAAGGGAGGAAGAGCGTGAGGCATCTTGTGAGGAATTCACGCAGGCTGAAGAGATGAACTATCATGATATCAATGGAGACACAACTTGCTGCCATGGGACTGAGTTGGTGGCACATAACTTCATTGGAGACATCTCTTGAAGAGGAAGAACCTATACAGATTGCGATCAATTTCTTCAAAGAGGAGGAAATAGCATTCAGAGGGAGTTTGACAAACCAACAGAGGCAACCTTGGACGAGGAGGTCAGGAGGTTGATGCAAGTACTTGGAGCTTCAGAGGGAGTCACATCATCATGAAGATTTGTTGTAATGTATATTTCTTTGAGACGAAGAAATATGAGATGAAGGCCCTTGTAGTGTATATTTCTCCCTTGTAGTGTATATTTCTCTGAGACAGAGTAATATGAGGTGTGAGCCCTTGTCTATCTTTGAGACAGTGATGTGGTTCTTTCCACACATGGGAGTAGCCATGGTGGACGTCATGTTGAGAGACTCCATGACGACATCACGTTGAGAGACTCTGTGATGAACCCTTTGTACTTGTGTTTTTCCACACATGGGAGTAGCCTTGGTGGACATCATGTTGAGAGACTCCATGATGACATCACGTTGAGAGACTCCGTGATGGGAACTTGTGCACAATTTCTTTCCACAAATGGGAGTAGCCATGGTGGACGTCATGTTGAGTGACTCCATGACGATATCACGTTGAGAGACTCTGTGATGAACTCTTTTCCACAAATGGGTGTAGCCATTGTGGGTGTCATGTTGAGAGACTCCATGACATGGATATCTAGAAAGATACCTCCCTAGCTAAGAGGGAGTGTTGATGTTATAGCGGCGGGAGATATCTTTCTCTCAAAATTTAAATAATAATTAATTAATAAGGCAAGTCAGCTTTAATCACAAATTATATATTTTTCTTAAAAGGAGGCCAACCTAAGTGAAGAGTCAATTTGTTTTGTATATATACAAGGTGGAGTCCATTCAATCATATCATCAAGTCATTCTCATTGGCATTCTCTCAAGAAGGAGTTCACACTTAGCATCAAGGAGTGATGCCATTATTCATTGTATTTATTCAACCTTGTGTAAGGCAAGACTTTGTATGCAACATTTTGCACTTCTATCTGATATATATATATATATATATATATTCTTGTTGGGTTTTTCTCCCTCAAGTAGGAGGGTTTTCCCAGGGTATCTGTTGTGTTTATTGTTTATGTGTTGCATTTGTTTGCTTTCTGTTAAATCTGATCCTAAAACTAACAACCTCTCCATTGCATTGTACTTTTTGCAAATTTGTTGTATAGGCATCTTTATTGCAATCAAATTCTTTAATATTTTTTTTATTAGTTTCTTTAACAAATATCTTTGAATCAACCTCACTAGTTTCCCCCCTCATTTTCTTCTCTTAAAACTTCCCTTGCAACATGTGATATTTGATATATGGCACACATTACACTTTGGAACGCCATATGTTGCAATTTGATCTTTATCATTACAAACTTTTGCAAGCAGTTCAATATACTTGAGAACACAACTATCATCCAATATAAAATCTTTTAGTCTTAAAATATTGAGAACTTCTTCAACTGGAACTATCCAATTTATGCATGTTGTAGAATTATGGGGTCCATTTCTTTGAAAAGAGAATTTAATAGTGGATCAAATGCTCAGGTTTTATATGCCATGGGATATCCTTATCAACCTTTACAAATCTAGCATTTATTGCACAAAGAGATTCATAACTCCTTTGAATATTACAAAGCTCTTTCATTAACATACTAGGATAAATTTCATCACCAAACTTATCAATAAAACTATTACGAATTCACCCCAGGATGAAATACGATGGTTCAAGAAACCATTATACCAATCCTTTGCATGATACCTTAATGATTGAACAAACAATTTCAACCACACATCTTTATCTTCCACCTCATAATCATTTATTAGTGTGATGAAGGCTTGGAGATGCATACTACTTGACATTGAATCATTCCCATTAAATTGGGGCAATTGGTTTTGAATTCATTGGGTATGGGATTAGGGAAGTTAAGTATTCTTGTGAAATCTAGTTGTCTATATCTATCAACAACATAGGGAATCCTTTAAGGTTGATGTATTTCTTGATGGATGTTACCCCTAGGAGGAGGCCTTAAGTTATTTTGAGGGTCAAGTTCTTCAAAACCCAAGTTGATAAGATTGTTTAACTGCTTAAGGATTGAGCATTTGTGCTTGGAAGTGAGCATATTGAACCTTCACTTTAACAAGTCAATAACAAGTCAATTATTTTGATTAAGGTAAACATGAGAAAAGGGCCTAGACCCATTACAAAAACAACCATAGAGGCAAGTAGGATGTGTCTCACCAACAGTGAGACTGGAAAAACCAAACAAAGACCAACAATGCTTTTGATTGAAGCATAGAACTAGAAAGAAGTGAGAAACAAGGGTCCCAACCTTATGCAATTGACTTGTCACTCACAACTCAAGAGTGAGTATGGGAAGAGGCAGAAGAAAGACCTTCCCTCCTACAAACAGTCCAAGCAATACTATCGTCCAAATTCCCATTACAAGGAGAAACAAGAGAAGACTCCCCCATGAAAGGTCTTTCAGCAACGAAGGGTGAACATAAGGAAAATGAGGTGAAAGGAAATCATCATCCACATGAGAAGTTTGGAGTTGAGCTAAAGCAACCAACAAAATTGGATGTGAAAATGAAGCAGGAGGAACCCTAGTAGGGTCCTTAGGACAATACAAAGCCACACTAGAAGCAAGACACTCAACATTATCTCGAGAGGAGTCATCAGTTGAAGAGTCAAGAGCCTGGACAATCAAGTGATCACCATTAGCATTCTCCCACCAAGTAGCAGTGCCTTTACAACGCAATAGAGAGCAATTTGAAGCCAAGTGATCGGTTTCAAAGCAATGATTACATCTAAAAGGGAGGCCCTCATAATCAAGTGGTTGAGTCTAAGGCGTATCCCCAACCATCAGAACCTCATCCTCATGAAGAGGCTTGGAGATGTCAATATCAACCTTCAAGAAGTGACCAATAGAGTTGCCAATCGCCTCATAACAAGAATCCTCCCAAAACTAGAGGGAAAGATAAAGAAGTCTAACCCACACCGGGAACACATTGAGTGGTTCGATAAGGGGGTTAAAGGAAGTTTTCTAGGGTTTGATTGAGAAAGAGTGCTCTCACCAAATCCACAAGTTAACCCAACACTAGGTTTCTATCCTCAAAAGAAGCAAATGAAGCCATGAAAAAACCTTTAGCATAGGGGAAAGTTCGATCTTACCAGCCATGAGGGCCACCAAGAACCCAACACCTAGTTGTGAAGATCAAGAAGAGAAGGTTAGAGATTGGAGAATTTGCAGACTAGACCCCTACGTTGGTAGAATTCCTCATTTTCCACATCTTGGCCACAAACCACCACTAGGGAGGATTTGACACAAAGAAGAGGGTAGGGATTCCTTTTGGAGGGATGAACAATAGCAAAACTGATCACATGAGTGAAGCTCCAAACACCAACAACAATTTTAGGCTTCAAGGGGGTGATGCAACCTTCACCCATAGCCCCAACAATGACTCTAGCAACATCCACGTGAGCATAAACAACCCTCAGTGACTCAACAACATAAACAACCTATGTTGGAGGGGAGGCGTCACCCAACAACGCATCAAGAGAGAGAACATGCTGAAAATGGCTAACGCCTACACTAGAAGGAAACATAGCAAATGTAAGGTAGGAGAGCGTGACAAAAGTGGTGAGAGCAAACATTTCAATTATTTTTAGCGAGTCCATTGTTCAATACAATGTTGAGAAAAAGAGTTACATCTTGACACAATGAGGGTGGCTTTAGGAGATCTAACTCTATTATGAACATCATCTATGTGATACAATAGATTGTCATATTTAACATTGCAAAAGGGATTGGGGGTAAAATTGAGAATTACAAAAGTAGTAATCATCTTGTAGCTTAGGTTAATACACCCTGTTGAGTATCCATTTCAAACAAGGCTCAATTACATGTATAGAACATAATCCATTTTACCCATAAGATTCAAAGATGCATAAAAGTGCATTCGTCCATAAAATGACAAGGAACAATATGCACCTAAAGATGTTGCCTCTAAATTGTGTAAGGGGGAACTCACTTCCAACCCTTGATCTATTGTACATATATGTGCAATCCTTTCAACAATAGAAGATATCCAAAGTGGTAATAGTAGTGTCACCGCATCATGAAGAGGACAAAAACTTGAAGAACCAAATTGATCCTTAAGGGAAAGAATGAATGAGGTTCATAACACTAGTAGAGTTTCAACACACATCTTTGAGAACTATAGAACAATAAATACCATATGGTGGCAATACATCTCCTAGGTAACAACACCATTTTGTTGGTGCGAGTTGACATAATATCAACATGACACACAATCAAGATGATAGCCACACAAATAATTTTATTGGCACTTCAGATAGTAGAACAAAAGATATAAACTCAAAATTTAAAATTTGAGACACATGTTGATTTTGACTAACAAGGCATCTCATGATCATTGTAGGCAATTACAAGCCATTTGACAAGAGTGAGCAACTCTTCTAGACTTCTAGCTTTGTAGGATTAGGAGGGTATTCTTAGAGATCTTGTCATGACAATTAAAGTGAGATAAAAAGCAACTAGGTCACACATCTAAAACACCTTTTAAATAAGGATATCCCAACTATTTGTCACTAAATACCCTTACATTGGCTCATTGGTCTTGTAGACCTAAATATCTCTTCATAATAGATTAATCAAATTACACATACAACTAGAGATGCAAAATTGATTTATATCCCAAATACAGATTCACTTGTGATTTCTTACTTAACATGCAACCTGTAACCCAAAAAAATGATAATTCTATGAAGAAGGATAATATATACGAACTCTCAAGAGATATGACAAAAGTAAATAATGCTAATTTATGCAACTTGGTATAAAATTAACTAAACCAACCTATATGGAACAAGAGGATGCTATTGAATGTAGAGTGATCATTTTACCAAAAGACGACCTATTCCTTAGTCCATTGGGTGACAAAGTCAAGATTTGAAGAAACATATAAATGCTCTAGTAAATTTGAAATAGATAATTAGTAGAACATCTAAAATCCCACTAGTTTAGTTGGGATTTCATTTAAATACAATTCAAAGACTTAAGAAGCTTCACATAACCAAACATTATTTAACTATCCATAACTAATCTAAGAAACCCCATATTCTATTCTAGAAAGAGATTTTCAAAGACTGAAAATGTTTCACGATTGTTGAAATAGTTAACTAATCTAGAACAAGAAGTTAGCAAATGTAACTCTAAAAATATATTTCATTATCCCCTGAAATTCTCAGCCAATTATGGCAACATCTCTCTAAAAATATATTTCATTATCCCCTAAAATTCTCAGCCAATTATGGCAACATCTGGATCATGAATAAGTTTTTTCTTGAACAATACCTTCTCTAGATTCAGAAAACAATGAATGATAGAGAGTTTCCGACTTGAACCTACAACATTTGATGCCAAAAATTACACTAAGCACACCTATATAGATTTGGTCTATAGCCCAAATATTGCAAGCAATCCAGAATTTGGCAAAAGATCATCTGTCCTAAGAGAAGCTTGTATTTATAACCAATCAATCTACCCCAGATTAATTATGTAGTTCACATCTGTTGCAATCTGCACCATTACATATTCATCATGGTGAGGAGAGGGAAACAGTTTATTATGGGCATGTAATTCTGTTCAACCTAAAGGTAACAAAAAATTTGATTATGTAGTTCACATCTGTTGCAATCTGCACCATTACATATTCATCATAGTGAGGAGAGGGAAACAGTTTGTTGTGGGCATGCAATTCTGTTCAACCTAAAGGTAACAAAAAGATTTGATCTCACTCGAGCCTCAAAAGATACGATCTTATCCTTTGGCACAAAGCTTCTCATTAATTCATTAAATTTGTTGCAATTTCCATGAATCACACAACATATTCAATCAAATACTGTTTTCTTGTAGGTAGGGGAATTTTCTTCAAACTTGCATGCATGGCTTTTCTAAGCACTAATTCTACGGACTTTGGCATTCATTCATGGCTGGAAGGCTTCCCATACTCTAAGGACTCAAATTCCATCTTGATTTCTGTAAACGACATGGGTGTTGTTTGATCTTCATTTACTTCCTTAGCCATCTCTTCCTCGAACAACATAACCCTTAAATTAGTGTTGTC
The DNA here is from genome assembly GCA_007258455.2 of Sequoia sempervirens. NCBI lineage: Eukaryota > Viridiplantae > Streptophyta > Pinopsida > Cupressales > Cupressaceae > Sequoia > Sequoia sempervirens. The sequence goes on along the minus strand of VDFB02009619.1, from coordinate 24,886 downwards.
TTTGCAAAAATCCATCTCATCACCATAATGCTATCTTATTAACTGGACTATTGATATTTTTTGCTCCCTCAATTAGGTCCTGTAGGCACCATAAAAAATCCCATCTAATTGTTCAATCTGCGTAGACTAAGCTACTTTGATTAGCTCACAATCAACCGATTTCTATTCAACATAGCTAACCAGTTTGAATCAAAATGCCAACCGATCTCTCAAATTAGTCCCATCTTAGATCAACGGTCATGGGGAAGCGAGATACTTAAATAAATGTTTGCTCTATAACCTCTTGTTATGCTGCTATTAATCGAAACATGCTGCATGTTCTCTTTGTTATTTGTTCGAGCACCCTCCAACACTACACTTTAGCTGTCGCATGCCAATGACAAACAATGACTGAGAAAAATCACTCTCAAGATCTATGGCTGTGGGTGATAGCTGGATGGCCATAACAAACACCATATCGATCAACCAATGGGTCATTGTGAACCATATCCTGTCACGTAGCCCTTCAAATTTCCTTATCCAAGTTTGTAACCTGTGAAGCTTTAGCCAGTTTGATTCATTACTATAGTCTTTCGACCATATCATTGAAATTTATTAAAGGCAATCTATTTAAAAAACTCACATTGATCGTTGCTGATATCAATGGCCGGGTAAATCAATGAGACCCAAATATGCACATTTATCTTGTGAATAGGAAAATGAAAGAACTCAATCAGTTATTTTGACATCAAGATCAAAATGGTCTCATACTTAGGTGGTCTAAGAAAAGCTACATGATTGTATAGTTGATTTGAACACAAAGTTTCATTAGGCAAATCTCAAGGTATGAAACTCAAGTAGGTAATCTAAATAGGTTGTATCATGCCACTCTACAAAGTCACTCAAGCAAGGAAACTCATCCTTTTCCATATGTTCACTTAGGTACAAACAAAAATCTCAATATTTAGGTGTGACAATACTATCTTCAACAACACAATTCACATCTTCATCATTGTGGAAAATCCACACTCAACATTATTCATAATACATTTTTTGAGAGGCTTGAAGAATTGAACCCCTAACTTATACACGATTGATATGATTAATAGATTAAACAATATCATTATTGGTAGGGTTATGATTAATGCCAACACTAGAATGGATAGATTCACAATCACATGAATCACCCATATAATCCAAACCATCATCAAGAACATCAACTTTAGTTTTAGATGGTTGAAAGATCTTAGGCGAAGAGTCAAGTTCCTCATATTGCCTCTTCATTGCATCATATTTATTGTAATTTGCTACATTGATATCTTAACTATAATCAAATTCTTTAATAAATATTTATTAGGTTCACTAAAAAATATTTGAATCAACCTCACTTGTGGTTCCCCTCATTTTCTTCTCTTAAAGCTTCCCTTGCAACAACACATGCAATATGTAGCTTTTGGCACACATCACACCAAGGTCTTGGATCACCATATATTGCAATTTGATCTTCATCATTACAAACCTCTACAAGTGGTTCAATAGACTAAGCATCCAAAGGCATATACTTAAGAACTCAAATATACTCCAATATAAAATCTTTCATTCATGAAACCTTGTAAATTTCTTCAATGTGAACAATCAAATTGCACATCTATTGTAGACTTATGGGATTCATTGCTCTCAAAATAGAATTAGATTGTGGATCAAATGCTCTGAAATACAAGACCAAATACATCGATTCATTATGCCTTTACATGCTTTAGTATATCCTTAATGGCCTCTACAAATATTGCATTAAATACATAAAGAGATTCATCACTTTTTATATATTGGAAAACAATATACACATATCATAGTACTTTTTTAAATATTAAAAAGCTCTTTGATTACCATACTAGGATTAATTTCATCAGCAAATTGGTCAATAAAAACTAGTACAAATTCATCCTAAGATGAAATAACACATGGCCTTAAAAACCATTATACCAATCCCTTGTGTCATTCCTTACAATTTCAACCATGCATCTTCATCTTTCCATCTCATAATCATTTATTAGTGTGATGAAGGCCTAAAGATGTATACTACTTGATGATAAATAATTCCCATGAAATTGGGGCAATTTGGTTTCTAATTTCATTGGTTACAAGGTTAAGAAAGTTAGGTATATCAGTGAAATCTAGTTGTCTATAGCTATCAATGACAAAGTGTAGCCTCTAAGGTTGATGTATTTCCTAATGGATGTTACCTCAAGGAGGCCTTGAGTTATTCTCAGGGTAAGTTTATTGATAAACATGTCTACAATGATAAGATTGATTAATTGTTTGTGGTTGAGCATTTCAGTCTTGCAAGTGAACATATTGAACCTTCAATGGAGATTTACACTGGCCAATGCGTTCAATACCTTGTTGAGAAAGAGCTAGGTCTTGGCAAAGATGGGGGGGACTTTAGGAGATCCAACATTAATAGAAACAACTCATCTAGGATACAACAAATGATCAAACTTTTCATTAAGGGTATATAGGGGCATATTGGGAATTTTAAAAAAAGTCACCTTGATACTCATGATAATACCCACACAAAGTATCCATTTAAGACAAGGCTCTCTTACATACATAAAGAATATCCCTTTTACCCATAAGATTCAAAGATGTATACAAATAAGCATATTCATCCATAAAAGCATCAAACATAGAATAATATGCACCTAAAGATGTTGCCTCTAAACTATGCAAAGGGAAGTTCATTTCCCATATTTGATCTATCACACATATGCACAATCCTTTCAACAACACAAAAAATCTAAAGTGATAAAAATAGAATCGCCATGTCATGGAGATAACAAAACCTTGAAGAAACAATATAATCCTTTAAGGGAAAATATTCTCACCACCAATAGAGTCTCAACACATATAGCATGAGAACTATAGAATAACAAACATCATACATTTGGCAATACATCTCCTTGATAATGATGTCACTCCATTGGTTCTAGTTGAGCATATATCAACAAGACACACAAATAAGATTGCACAATCACAAAAATAATTTCACTAGTGCTTTAGATAGCATAATTTATTTTATAACCCAATAGCGGATGCCCTTGGAAATGACACCATTTTGTTGGTGGTCCAAGTTATATCCCATATTCCACAACCCTAGGGATGTTATCAAAACTTAAATTCAGGGAAATATGCTATTTTATATTGACAAGACAAGACTCATGATCAAATTGTAGGTAATTATGAGCTAATTGAAAAGAGATGGAAACTTTTCTATGCATTTGGATCTATAGGGATAAGGAGGGTACTCCTAAATATTTTGACAATATAATTAAAGAGAAATAAAAAACTAGGGCACACAACATAGCCACATCTTTTGTATAAAGATATCACATTATCCAACTGTAATTTGATTGCAAGGCTCATCCTAGGAGGATCGATGTATCAAGCAAGACCACTTGTGGAAATCCACAAAGTATAGAGGAGGATAAAATAAGACTTGTTCGATGAAGAATTTGATCTTGAAGGAAAAGGTCTTGTTTGGCCTAATTTATTATTCTTGAAAGAAAAAAGGAAAATCTAGAGAATGGTCTCAATAGAGAGACATTATCATTTCCTTTGTACTATTTCCTAACAATCTTGAAATTTGAACGCTTGAAACAATGACATTCACTTATTTTCAACAATTCATAAATATCCTAGCAGAGTTTCCATCATCGAAAGTATTGAAGTATTGTGTAAGGTTTGGAATTTGATCCAAAAGGGATGTCATTCCAACTAGAGGAAAGCTGAGCAAAGAGGGTGGACTGTTGGCGAAGGTTATCTAGTTAGGCCTTATGTCTTCTAATTGCAAGTTTATAGGTAAATTCTAAATCCTTTTCAATAGATCCATGTCTTGTGTAGACACTCCAAAATTGACTTCCCATTGTACTATTTAATTAATTATCTTTCATAATTCACCATTTTCTCATTTCTTGTAATTAATTAAATAATTTATTATTTAATTAATTATTGTCTATCCTCGTAATTAATCAAATTACATTTAATTATTATGTTTCTTGTAAAGGTTGAATAGTCTAATTAACTAAACTTTAGCCCCACTCATTAATTCTTCTAAACCCAATTAATTAATCCATCTTAGTTATCATTAACATTTTATCCAATTAAAAATTCTTCCAAATCTCTAAATGTGTAGTCATGTGACAAGTGTCCCTACCCATCTTCAATGCTTACACATATGTGAGCATGCATGGGTCATCATCCACCTCACATTTGACCAAATTTCCCATTGGTTTCTCACATTTGTGAGATCCTCTTCCCTATGTGTAGCCACCGCACACTTTTCTTTTATGTCCACATGTCACCTTTATTGATTTCCTCCATCTTACATTTGTCACTTATCTTCCACTTGTCAAACTCATGTTCTTCCCAATGGGTGTTCATGTAGGAGTTTATGGTGAACTCTTCAAACACCCCATAATCACCTACAAGACAAAATAACTTCCATAAGAGAGAAATAACAAAAATATTACGCTATCATTAAGATGCAAGAATGCCAAAATGAATATGGCAAAGTACATATGAAGCCTTGCTTATATAGGCAAGGTTGAGATGTAGTATGTAATATGATGTTAAAATGTGTCATAATCTTATGACATGTGGCAACTAACTAACTACCTAGGAAATGATGCTATATAAAATAAGACTTCTAGAAAAGACAACTCATCCTTCTAGAAATAATCTTATATCCTAAGCAAACATGTGAACCTATCACCTAGTAAATGATACCTAGGAATATAATTAAATGCCTAAGTAAACTTATGTAAGTGTAATTAAATAATTAATTACACCAACACCCTCCTGTAAGTGCAACTTAGGGAGGACATTATTATGCAAATGATGAAAGAATGCAATGATGGGTCTCGATTACTAGGCCATGTTAGGTACCCATATATAAATGCAAATGAAATCTCTCACAAACGGAGAAAAGGAGAAAACCCAGTGGGACAAAACTCCTCTCCAAAAGAAAGATGAAATTCAGCAATGATATCCATCACAAATCCAATCAATCTCCATCCACACAAAGGATGAAAAGAGAGGTCCCATTCAACCCCCTCATAATGAGATAATCTGTTGCAAGAGAAGCACTGGGAGTACACTATGGAGTAACACTAGAATCCTCAATTCGGAAAAAAAAGATACTTTTGTTTGCTAGAAACCATTTTAGAGTCACTCAAGGACTCAAGTCGGAATCATGAAAAGCAACAGTAGACCTGATTCCAAGGAACACTGAAACACTCGCAAACTAACACAACTCTGGAATCTATGAAGCAATAGTTGATTTACAAATGATCTGGAACTGAAATGAAGTGTAGAGAAAATGCAAACTTAATGCACACAACAAAGGAAATAGTGCATGCAATGATGAATGTTCACATTTGCCTCCATGATGAAAAATAACCTCAGATCTTTGTAGAGGATGGAATTAGCTTTCCGACGATATAAAGTTTTGGAAAAATGGACGTTGTATGCTCAAGTTATGATTTTTTTTTTTAAAAGGATAAATTGTGTCAGTCGACAATGCATAAACGACCCTTCTGATTTAATTTCTGGAAAATTTACTTGTTGCATGCAAAAACTAATGGATACCCAAATAGTATTTTTATGCAAAGAACAAAACCCATAAATATTTTTTAAATCCAACAAGCAGAAGATGAAAAAATAAATTTCTTTTGACCTTCAATCTGTAGAAAAATGACGCGCAACACTTTTTGTACAACAATTTTATTAGATCTGTGCAAGATATGCAAAATCTAAAAGATACTCAGTTGAGATTTCAACCTTGGATACAAAACCCAGAAATTGGTTTTCCTACAACTGAGTGAAAGCTGGATTTCTGAAGCAAAAATGTAAACGTCTCCAATAAAAATGACTGGAGTTTAAACCCTTGTAGATTTGACAAAATATGTCAGATTTTGACAAAATGAAAGCTGATCTTGACTTTCTCTGACACCTTGGATTCAATGGTGAAGCTCTCAAGATCCTAATTCGCACCCAACAAAACTTTCATGCCAAGATTGTTCCCCCAGATCTAGGAAGAAGTCTACAACACTAAAGCTTTGATACCATGTGGGAGTTTATGGTGAACTCCTCAAACACCCCAAAATAACTTGCAAGACAAAATAACTTCCACAAGAGAGAAATGGCAAAAATATTATGCTATCATTAAGATGCAAGAATACCAAACTGCATATGACAAAGTACATATGAAGCCTTGCTTATCTACGAAAGGTTGAGATGTAGTATGTAATATGATGTTGACATGTGTCATAATCTTATGACATGTGACAACTAACTAACTATCTAAGAAATGATGCTAGATAAGATAAGACTTCTAGAAAAGACAACTCATCCTTTTAGAAAGAATCTTATATCCTAAGCAAACATGTGAACCTATCACCTAGTAAATGATACCTAGGAATATAACTAAATGTCTAAGTAAAATTATGTAAGTGTAATTAAATAATTAATTGCACCAACAGTTCACACATGTGTGAGCACACCTAGTCCTCTTCCCCATGCCACATGCCACTATCTCAAACCTCCACCTTGTGACATTGTCACAAGGATACAACTCCATATTCTCATACAATCTCAACTCTATGTCTCACAATCCATCTCATCCATCTATTTTGACCACCAAAAATCTATAAATTGGAGCCTTCCTCTTTAATCATTATTCATCTACATATGTTAAACTTATGTTGTCTAATTACCATCAAGAATCCACTTTTATACAAATATTATGGTAAGATTGAGAGCAACCACATGTATACAAACTACATAATCAACTACTTGCATCGAGGAGCACATCAAGTGGAGAAGGATGCCTCCACTTCAAGCTCAATCCATGGGAGTAAAGTAGTAAAGGCATACAATCTTGTTTATTTGTATTGTCTTATTTTTTTATTATCTTTTAAACTATTTTATCATCCTTATTTTGGCACATCTAGTGGGACTCACATCCTTGATTTCTAATATTTTCTTTGAGTTTTTATGATTTGAAATTACAGTTCTTAGAATGACACCTTCACCTTGTGTATCAACACTTTTGTCTCAAGATCGACACTTGTGCACTATACCTTAGCACTTGCAATTTCATTGCTTGTGCTCTAGTTTCAATGCCCCTGTGCCCTTTCAATGCTTTTGTTTAACCTTCGTGCTTCCAATTTTTACATTTTATTTTAGTTTATTGCTAATTGGTTTTTGCAAGTTTTAATCTTTTATGTTCTCTATCTTCTGTTTTGTGTGTTTCTAGTTTGTTAGTTTTTCTAACATTTTGTTTTGTATGATAATTATTTTTTTTCTACTCAGTTTTGTTGTCCAACCTAGTTTGGTGCTTTCGTTCTATAACATTGTGCCTATGATAGTTAACACCTTTGCTTCAGATGTTGTTGCTTCCACTCGAATTCTATTTTCTTTTTCATTTTTGTTATATCATTTTGTATTTTTTCTCTATTTTTTATAAAAATAATCATATAAAAATATGTTTTTTTTTCTATTTTACAATTAAAGAAAAATTTAACACTTTCTTTATATCTATGTAGGCCAATTCTTTCAGTTTGTGTGTTCGTGCTTCCACATAATGTATAATTTTTTCTATTGTTTACTTTTTAATTAAGTTACTTATGATCTAGAGACACTTTTTCCTTGTAGCACTTAAGTTGTTCAACATTTGTGTTCTATGTATCAATGTTTGTGCATGTCTGTGTCTATGCTTTGTGTGTTAGTGCTTGCACGTTTTCATCCCCACACTCTGTGCATTTGTGATTTTGGTATTTCATTTTATACTTTTGATATTTTTTAGTTTTCTACTAACTAATCTTTGAACTAACAAATTGGTGTAGCTATTTCACCTATCAAAGGTCCTAAAATCAAATTATTGACATTTTGTCTAGGATTACTTGTCAAAGACTCTTTTTACTTCCACTAGTTTAGACACTAAATTAGTTAGTGGTTAATGAAATTTGTATCCTTTGTGGAGTGTGATTGGTTTATGCTCTCCTCTTGTGCCTAGTGTGATATGGGGATCAAAAACCTCACACTCTCATTTATTTTTCTTATATTAGATCCCAAGGTGTGCTAGTTTGCGTGTATGCTCTCCCCTGGCGCCTAGTGTGATCTTGGGGACCAAACAACTAGCACTAACCTTTCCCATTAAGAGGTCTTCTTGGAGATTTCATCATCATAAGGGATGACCTCAAACATAGGTTTTGACAAGGTATATAAATGGGGGAGAACAAAATTTATACCTTAATCTAGTTGTGTCATAATTGGTGAATCCTTGGAGTCCTTGGTAATTTAGGACACAAGGTGAAGGTTTGGTCCAAGTGGTTTTCTCTCAACCCATGCTTGTGATGGCTAGCATTTATGGATTGGGCCTCTCTTAGCCTTGTGGTTCTTTGAGGACTCCCCTAGAAAGCTCGTAAAATCCTAGATAATACCTTTTAGTTGTTTTCTAGTGTGGTGCAAGGGATGTATATGATACCCTGAAGTTACTCACAAATACTTCCATGTGGTGAGATAGCTTACTAACCTTGGGAAAGGCTTGTCCTCCAAGGTAATGGGTGTAATAGTGGTACATGAGCTTACATACCCTAGCTATACATACACAAGTAGATATTATATATAAATTTAATTTTCATTGTGGGCCCAGATTAGTTAACACACCTACTTGAATAATTTAGGGAATGTGCCCAAGTATTCAACACATTTACATATGATATACTAGTAAAATCCACTTAGCCTTATAACCTGAAAATTCAAGTAAGCCATTGTGTCTTTGTATTTGAATTCTCTTTCAAAAATCACCAAAAATAATTAAACTTCGAAATTTAGTTCTTTCACCTTATTAGTTTGCACCTCCACTCTGTCCTTTAGCACATGTGCCTTTTGGTGCTTTCACTCTACCTATCAACACCTACACTTTTTGACACATGCATGTTGTCTATTGATGCCTATGATAGTCAATGATTTTGACCTATCAATTTGTGCTTGCAACTTTCAATGCCTATGCCCTATGTTTTGGAACTTACACTACTACACAAAAAATGACTAATCAAACTCCTTAGACCAAAAATTTGGACCTTGTTGACCAAAACCTTGACACATATAACATTAGATAGAACTAGTAAACTTATTAAAACATTCCTTCATCCACCTCACTTTGATTTTTCCAGCAACCTTATTTGATTTGGACTTAGATTAAGAACCCACCAACTTTCATAGATATTCCAAAATTTTCCAAACTTCCACTTTGACATTCCAACCATAGACATAGCCATCCTTCTTCAGCTTTAGAATTAGAAACAAATCCTAAATTTTTTTGTCCACATTTGATCACTCAAATTACACCTCCATTTTCAACCATAGTCAAACAAAATCAAAATCACCATCCAAAAAAAATTCAAACTTGTCTAAGAGTGAAATATTGATCCTTTAATCTTTCATTTCTAGCTTGCATATTGCTTGGGAACTTGCATATCTCAAGTAAGGCATTAAGTTAGACCTTGTCAAACTTGGATAAATTAGCTTAGGACTTTGACAACTCCTAAGTTAGTGGACTACAAAATCCTCATCCAATTTTTCTTAGGAATTTTCCTATCCTAATTAAGAAAGAATAAAATCCTTTATCATCCCTAATCACATAAGGATCTAGATTTTTCTTGATGATAAATTGATTTTCACCTCTTAGTTTTCCATAACATCATTCCAAAATAAGCACTTATTCCAAAGTTTGCAATCTTTCAAATCCAAATGAAAATCACTGTCCCAAACATCCTACATGTATCCAATCTAACATAAACATCTAATTCCAAAACATCTTTTAATCATCCTAAACAAAAACACTAAGAATCTTAAAGACCACATCATGTCTTAGAGATAATCATATCTTATTCCAACATAAAAAAAAATTAACCTCCAAAACCATACATCAAATCAAATTCCACACCAAAAATGAACCCAACTAGATCAGCTTTGCATGCCACTTACAAGGTCCCAAACCAAAAATCTAATGGAGTCACATACTTTCACAACATGGATGCCTCTTGAATTTATTAGTCCCAAATCACAAGGAGAAATCACATATCGACTCACATCTCCCCAAGAACGAAACATAAATGAAAATTTTATAGTGCAACCTGAATATCTACCAAGGTTGCAAGGGTTTTCTCAAAATCCAAACAATCAAGTTTTAATGGAAAGACTTATTGAAGTATATAAAGAACATTTTTTGTTACAACTAATCCAAAGTGGGGCCAAACTTCCACCAGACTTGGACATATCACAACTAAGAAAAAAAGACACTTCATCCACAATATCCAACCCCTTAGACAACCTGTGGGCATCACAACCACTTCAACTATACCACAACTCTAATCTTCCACATACACTAAAAATTTCACAAAACCTTCCATTATCCGATCCCATTTCACAAAAAAGACAACCAACCCATCCACACAACTTATAGTTAGCATACGTATAAGTGTAGTTCATTCTAGCACACACCCTTCCACTCCTAAACTACTCTTAAATCAATCATAAAATTTCATCCAAAAAAATCAAGCAACCATCCAACCCCTTAACATTAGAAAAACCTCTCTCCCACCCCTCAACATTTCACACACATACCTCCCTTAAAACATAACATACATAACACATGTTCCAATGCAACCTCATACCAATAGATTATTCCAACATATTCATACCAAAACCTACAACATTAAACCTACATCCCTACATCCCATTACCAAAAAAATCACCACTTAACCAACAATACATTCACCCATACAACTCCACATATTCACATTACACAACACATAATCTTAGCTCCATCAACATTGCACAACAAATACAAGATGTGAGAAATATCATTCAAGGGATTCAAGTAGGAAATCAAAAGAATCCATAAACATTTTATGGCATATCTCCTTATCCCTTTGATAGATCTATCACTATGGTCTCCTTCTCCCAAAACTTTGAAATACCAAAATTTGACAAATACAAAGGGAAGGGTGATCCTAAAAAACATATCAAATAATTCTACATATCATGTCAAGAAGTCTCCTATAGAGAGAGATATCTCATGATACTATTCCCTCAAGTCTTAGGAGGCCAAGCATTGGAGTGGTTCATTCACCTTCCACATGGCTCCATCACTACTTTTAAAGAATTAGTTGATTTTTTTGTACACCTCTCCTACAACATTGAACATGAAATCACTATGTTGGAATTATGCAATACTAAATAAAATAATGGTGAGGGCTTCGCCTCCTTCTTGAAATGATGGCAACATCTTGCTAGTAGATTTTTATGGCCTATTCTTGAGAAATAATTAGTCACTATCTTTGTGCAAAACTTAAATCAGGAAATGGTGTTTTACTTACAAGTCCAATGTACCAAATTATTTAATGAAATCATATAAAAATGAGTAAAATAGAGGACCTTATCACAAAAGGATTGGTTAAAATATACAAAGAAACTAAAGAAAATAAAAATAGTCAATGCAATGACAAACCCATTGTTGGAACAAAAATAAAACCATAGTCAATGATGGTATAACTAATGCTAAACATGTTCAAAGTATCCAACAAAAGGCACCATCATCCTCCAAAATTATCTGAAGGTACAACCTTTCCAAAAAAATGTCACTATTCCAGAAGGACAATCCAAACAAAACAATAACCTAAAATAAAAATAAACTTCACTAGGATATTTAGTGGAGGTAGTTTTATGCAAACTCGTCCAAGAAAATTTAGTCAAATATCAAATGACAAGACCATTTGATGAAAGGAAACCTAAACCTGCATGGTACAAAAATAACAAATATTGTGAATACCATAGGGTCAAATGGTATAGCATGACAAAATGCATGAAACTTGAGAATTATATCCACAATCCTATTGATCGAGGTGAGATAGAGATTGAAGGCCATTCATCCAACTCCTCAACTTAGAAATTAGGTATATATAAGGAAACTTTTCCTAAACATGGTGAAGGTAAAGACTCCACATAAAACAAGGGTATCCATTATAATTACACCAATAATGTCCATAGCTCCCCATCTCATGAGTCTATTGTAGGAAGAGTTGAGGAATTTCATTCTTACACAGCTATTGTGTGATGAACACACAATTATACTGAGAGGGGGGTGAATCGATATAATTCAATCTTTAAAAATTTAAACTTTAACAAAATAAACTTAACATCACTACTTATGCAAAATGAAATAAGAGAACACATGAACACCAAAATTTAAGTGGAAACCCTTGTAGAAAAAACCATGGTACAAAATAGTGCACTTATATATAATTACTGATTACAACTTTTGTAGGTACCAACCTACATGAGACACCAATCCCCTAGACTAAGCACCAACTCAGTGAGAGTCACCAAACTCTTCTTTAGCAAGGGACCAACCTTGACCAATTTGAGGCACCAACCTCTATTTGATAGGCTACAACCTATTAATCTTTTAATGGCTGATATGATATACTCCTTCACACAAATCTATTCCAAGCTATAATTCTTTTACCATCCACACAAATCTAATTCAATCACTAATCTCTTTCTTCTCAAATCTAAATATTATCAATTCAATTTGCTAGCACATTTCCTTTCCTTTTATCACACAAATATCTTCAATATAAATCAAATTTACTCTTAATATTTTTGCTCTTCCTCTTCCTTATACATAGAGAATATTCATTGAACTTGTTGTCTTTTGGTTCCCTCTTCAACTTTTATTTACACCACTTATTTTTCCAAGGGATGTGTCTTTTTATGGGAGATGTGTCTATTTTAATTAGATGTTTCTTTTAAAAAATAATCGCTATCTTGTCAATCTAATGTTAGAATTGTGACAAACCACAAAAATACGAGCCGCATGAACAAACAACGAATAAAGACACCTTCCATTGAAGAGATCTACAAAAAATATGTGCAATATTCTTGGACAAGAAAAATCTGTAGAATGAACCTCAAGAATCTTCAAGGAAAACAAGAGTCCTCAAATGTTGAGAGTTTGAGAGTAAATCTATAGATTGATAATACAATGAGGGTTGAGTGCTATATATGAGCAACCCTAAATGGTAAAGTGATTAGATTAGGACAAGTTTCAACATCACATGTGATAAGACAAAATGATCTAGAATAACAACTCACTTCAGTTAACATAGAAAAGCACTTAGTTAACTTAATAAAGCACTCCTAAGTTTAGCTTAAGTGCATGAGAATAAATTAAACTAATAACTAATTAAAGATTAATTAATCATTAGCTAATGCATGATTACTCTAAAACCCCCCCTTAAGATGAACTTAGGGAGTAGCTAAAAACCCTAAAAGGAATGCATGATGGGTCTCGACAAACAAGGCTTGGTGAGGTACCGATGTACAAACAAAAGATCTCTTAAAACTAGAGAAAATGAGAAAACCACAATGGAAAAAAACTCATCTCCAAAAGAGAGAGGCAAATGAAGGACTGAAAAGCCTCCAACCAAATAATATCCTAAGAAAGAGGAACATGTAGAACATTGATGAAGCATGAAGAAGTTGTAGACTGCTGTTGAATGATGACTGATATGGTGCTGAAATGAAGAACCTCCAGAAATAGGAATGCATTAGTGTCCATATGGTAAAAGCTCCATCTCATTTAAATGCATGTAACCAGCCGTTGATGTGTGTTGCATTTGAAATTACATAGGAACAAGAACTAGATACATAGATCACTCCAAACCACATAATCAAAGAAGCATTGGCACCAACAGTAGAAACCCCCCATAATGCTAAAAGGGAGAGCCAAAATAGGTACATTGAAATTGTGTGAAACGAAGAAGTGCATGTAGGATAAACAACCTGCAAATAAAAGGGTATGCAAACTAATGCACACATGCATGAGGCAAGAATCACTAGGATTCACTATTGTCGTGGAAGGGACACTCACTTGACAAAGGTGTGATGGAAAACCAAAGGAAAACACCAACCCCCCCATGGCACTATATCATAGTGCAAATACAAAAGGCACAACAAGATGTGCAAAATCCCCCAAAAAATATACACCATGTTATCACAGAACCTAGCAGCGCTCGTTCCACGGATAACCCCCTACGAAACTTGTTTGTTTCCTAGGATTCGTGAAGTTCAAGCACACAAAACAAGGTGATTTTCAAGCCACCTCGAAATGTGTTCCAAAGCCTCAAACAGTTAGTTTGAGCATCCCCCTATGTTCGCCTTGCGAAGACATTAGAAATGAGCCCCTTTGTGAAGTCTCACTGTTCATACTTAGTTAATTGTGAAAAATGCAATTGCACTGAAAAAGTGTGCTCCTGCTGAAGCCAAAAATTGGCTGAGTATGAAAAGTGCAGGGGCACTGATTTTCAATGCCCGTACATGAAAGTGTTTTTGTTAAAAATGTAAGAGTGCTGAAAAAGTGCGCTATTACACTTTTAATCCAGACTTAGTCATTTTCTTGCCTGGGTGCGTTTCTTCATGCGTTTTGCATTTTTCGCTCTTTGTGCCACTTTTTGTGCCTCAATTAATTGATCAACTTGAGTTAGGTTTTTGGGTTTCCCATTTACTTAAAAGTGTTTTATTGTTTCATTTTCATTGTTTATGATCTTCAAACTTCATTCCTTCTTGCTGGGTGAAATCTTCTCAAGCTGCAAAACACGTTTTTGGAGAAATCTAAAGTTCCTCTCAACCAATTTTTGCGTTTTCTCTTGTAAGTTGTTCTTCTTACTTTCTCTCCATTCTCCTTCATTATTTTGTGCATGTCTTAGAGATTTACATATGTGTTTTTGTTTATCTTTGTTTTCTTCTCACGTTTTTCTTCTCCCACGCGTTTTCTTTATTTCGCCATATCTTTGGAGTCTTGTTAATTCATGAGCACGTTTTTCCCTCTTACCCTAATCGCATTTTGGAACATCATCACACAATTTTTCCATCCATCATTTGTTTTGGCATGGCTTTCTTCTTTAAACGTGTTTTTCTCCTTTCACTCATTTTCCCACGTTTTTATATCTTCTCACATTGTCCTCCTTGATGATTCTATGTGAGCAATGAATGAAACTCACGTTTTGTGAGTAAAATAGCATGGTTTTTGTTCACTTGTAAAATGATGATGAAAGGAAATCCAAATGCAATCCAATACAGGTCGCCAAAGGTTGACTTCAAGCGTTTCATGCTTCAAAAACCCCAAGCGTTGTTTTCAAATGTCTTTACACATCGCCTTTTTGTGTTCAAACCTAATGGTGTTGAAGTTTTTCATTCCTTATACTTGAAATTCCTTTCAGAAGAAAGTGTCAGAGCGCTGTTTTTCAGCACCCTGACAAAATGAAAATTTTCCTAACACTCCAAATGCAGGAGCGTTTTTTTTCAGCGCCCCTGCATCAAAGCCAAAATTCTTCAAAATGTAAGGGTGCTGAAAAAGTGCGCCCTTACACTTTTCACAATTTTTTCCTGAAACGCTTCAAACTTGTCAAATTTTGCCTTGAACCTTGTTCCTTCCATTTTGTGCATCATTTTGTGTGCGTTGTCATCCACTCCACACTTGCTCATCATCATTGCTCGTTTCGCATATTCCCATGCTATTTGACGACTAATGTTTGTTCCGACTCCACACTTTGCAGTGTCTTTTCAAAGACCTTCAAAGTTGATTGATCAAAGTTTCAGTTGCTCTTGATGACTGCTAGAAAACCTCTGTCTTCTTCAAAAGCAAAAGGAAAAATGAAATATAAATATCAAGGTGTCTATCCGCCGACTGTAGTGATCTCCAAGGTGGAAGAAATAAAATACACAGAGGTTGGCCATCAAGACTTGGTTGATTTTGCAAAGCAAACTGAGATAAAGCCTCTTCCTGATCCGATGAGAGCAATTGTACATAGTAACCTGCATTTGGTAGCTATGTTCCCTACTGCTGCACACAATACGGAATTTTTCCTTCAAGTGGCATCTCATTACATCAGGGAAAGCAGAAGTGTGATTGATTCTTCTGGGCACGAGATTTTAAGACTCAACCCTGATTTCTTTGATATTGTGTTTAAAGTTCCTCAAATGGAGAAGTACATTGACATCTCTATACAAAAAGCACAAGAAGTCTTTGACGTTGATCCCAACAAGGCTAAAAACGTAATAAATACCCAATGGTTGAATAAGCCTAGACAATCTATTTCCAGATGGCCAAAGGGACTCTTGCAAAGTGATTTCAAGGATGAAATCAAAGATATGGTCACATTTTTAAGCAGAGTAAAAGGCTTGCCTGAATCATCCACTTTTCATGATTGGATGTATGAATACATCAAGATTATAAGAAGACAAAAAGTGCACATTGAATGGGGCAAGTAGATCAATGATGAAATACATGAGCAGCTGATCAATGTGCCTTCCACATTGAAATTCTATTTAACTTCTTACCTAGTGTATGCAACAGCTATAATGAGACAATTTCCAGGTCTATCCACAAAAGGAAATCAGATGTTGGTACCTGTGTATAAATTCTTCTATCAATTGGAATTGAAGGAAAGCTTCCATCACTTTAGGCGAGTTACTAATGCTTTCTTCACACCTTTTCTTTTCAATTTTGATCCAGCTCTCAAGAGGAGAAGGGTATCTAATGAGGCCTATAAGGTGGTAAGTAAAGTTGGATGCTTGTTTCTTCAATTCCCAACGTTTACTTATTTGAGAGTAGGGTGCTACACTGGATGCCCTTACATTTTGCCACGTTATCCTTCAGATAAGTAGGTTCTCATGGAGATGTGTAGACAACTGATTTCAGTGCATAAAGAATGAAGAAGTAACCACAAGCGTGGATTCAAGTTCCCACTGACAATCGACAGATATACTATCCCAACTATACAGAAAGCCAAATCTGTTTATGCTGAGATGCAAATCATGACAATCAAGATCTACAGGTAGAGGTTTGATTTTGATTACCAGTATGTCAGAAGGAAATTACAAAAGGGTCATCATCACAAGTACCGTTTTGAAGACATCTGGGTTGATTGTAGAGATGAAGAAGCCATTTGCAAAATAGATTATTGTAGGTTGACTGTTCAACAGATTAGAGACCTTGATATTGCTGACCTACCAGAGGATTTTACAGATCCTGGTGATATCATGAATGTTGTCTATGATGAACAAGAGGTTTCTAAAAGGCCGTTGCCTGCAATTCAATAGTCTAGGAAAGAAAGTACCAGCATGAGAGAAAGATTGAAGCCAATCCTAGCCAACATTGCAGAATGGTTACATAAGCATGGTTTTGAAATGAAAAGTTTTAGAATAGATTCATAAGGAGAAAAATCTGAGGCAGAAGCTCGCCGACAGGAAGAACTCTGCATGAAAAATAAATCAGTGGTTGTTCCCACTTCTTCACGAAGAGGTCCTAGGATCAAGTTTATTATTGGAAAGAAAGATACCCACTCTGTCCTAGATGGAGAAACCACAAAATCTAATCCATCTCACTCTAAAGGTAAAAAGTTTGTTCTAGAGGAGATAGATTCCGATGAAGAAAGTACTTCCAGTGACCAATCCAGTAAGGATGAAGACTCAACAGAAGCAAACTCCAATGCAGAAGAGGTTTTTGAAAGTGAGCAAGAGTCTGAAGAAGATTCTGAAGAAGGATCTGAAGGTGATTCCGAAGGTGAACCAGAATCGGAGAGACAAGAGGGTGATCAACATGAACCCATGCATGATCAAGAAAGAACTATGTCTCCACCTGAGAATGTAGTTGATAAAATTCCCAGAACATCATCGCCTGTGAATTCCAGTGTTCCTCATATCCCTCCAAATTTAAGAACTCCTCCACCTCCTGTTCCCTCATCACCCATTCCTACCACATGCATTCCTGCAATTGAGATATCTACTATCCCTACAACATCAACCCCACTTGATACTCCCTTGGTAACAAGCATTCATATGGTTGATATACTGTCAAGTCCTCCATCATCCATTCCTAGCCTATCTTCACCAACGTATGATATCACTTTTGAAAATGAATTCAATCGTTTCATGAATGAGTCAATGCATGATCAACTCAATGTGCAGTCTATAGGAGCAATGATGACATACACTTCTCCTATTGTCACAATACCCATGGTAACTTCAGAGGTGACAATAACTTTAGAAGTGACTATGACAACTGAGTTGACAGTGAATCCAGAAGTTCACACCTCCTTCCTCCCCCCTTGGCTGATATCTCAAGTGTCGAAGCGGAAGAAGCAAATGATCTCTCCAAAGGAGCTCGACCTCAAAGAGATAGTCCCTCCAAAGGCTAAAGGGAAGAAAAAGGAAAAAGTATACTCAAGGTTGAACGTTGACAAGATTGGCCACAAGTATGCAAAAATTGGCATACCACCAAGAAGAAGGAGATGTCAATATGGAGGACTACACGGTAACAAAATTCTAGCTTGGAAAGGTTACCAATGAAAGTGCAAAATCAGATGCGCAAGTGACATTGGATATCTTGGCCAGAAGACTAGATAAAATGGAGCAAGCTCGCAATATGTACAAGCAGAGGGCAGAGCATTATGCCACTGTTGTAAAGAGACTTGCAGGATCTCCAACTAATGCACAACCTGACAGTGGTAAGTATTGAGGACCCAGCTGTCAAGAAAGCTGAGAAGTTCGCCTCCAAAGGCAGAGTTTTGTATGATTTCGTTGAGAAGATCATAGAACATGGATCTCAGATCATAATTGTTGTGGACGAGAAAACTACCTTGTTGGCCAAGCTCACCACAGAGCTTGATAAAGAAAAAAGTGTACTTTCCCAAGAGCGCAAAGATATGGAAAAATGCTTGTTGTCATGGTCACAGATGAAGCAGGTAAAGCTCAGTAAATTGGTGGAAGTCAGGGTAATTCCCAATGAAAAGTTCATTGAGGTAAGAGAATCCTTGAAACATCGAATTCAAGTAATTCAATCTCTTACGGAAGATCTCCACCAAGTGCAGGAAGATGTTGAAGGGCATCGTGTTATTCTTGAAAAAGGTATCAAGGAGTTACCAGTCAACTTCTTGAGGAGAATCGTATCTTCCTGCCAGCCACAGAAATATCCCAGATCTTCAAGGAAGCCATCATGAAGTTGATTGACAGTGCAGACTTTTCAGAAGCCTCTTTGAACGTCATTTGTGATACAAGGCTCACATTGGATAACCTGAAAATGCATCTTGACAGGTGCAAGAAGGTTCACTCATCTGCCATGAGATCGATCACGAGAATTCACACCATTTTGGATTACATCGTTGGTCTGGATGAGAAGTTCGTGCAGGAGACCAGGAAGAAATACGAAGACTTCTGCACCCAAAGCAAGGAAACATGAAGAAGGTTCCTGATCTCTAGTGTTAGACATTTTCGATGCATCCCTTTATGCATCTTGTAAATATTTCCTGACATCTTATATGTCTTTTTGTAAATTGTAATTGCACCAAGTTCGAAGATGTAATCTTTTGAAAACAAATTACACTTTGACTTTGGTCCAAGTTAGGTGAGATCTCCTTAAATCACTCACCCAACTTTCCTTGATTTCCTCAATTAGATTCCTAATTTTGCTCATCCCTCTTTCTATATAAGGTGAGGGATTTCTATTGTAAATTTATCTTTTAGTATTTTGCAACAAAGTGCTGCCCTTTTTGAAGCAGAATTGTGAAACTTTGTGTTCATACTTTGTGAATGAAATTTGATCAATAAAGAAGAAGATTGCAAACCAAACTTTGTGTTGGATTCGATAATCTTATGAATTGATCTCATTTGGTGGTGATTAGCTTATGGTATCTGAAGGACTCTAAGTAATTCATGTAAACTTTGTGTTACATCCTTTATTTATATTTATATTTGTGTTTTGTTTATCTTTGGTTGAAAGATCTACAAGACTTTGTGCTTGTAATTGTTCATGTTGTTCGAGGAATTGCTGCATTTAAGAAGACTTTGTGCTTCTAATGCGACAAACGACACACCTATCACAAATCCACCATTGATAAAGCTACATAACGACTTTATGCCTTTGTGAGCTTTCCCTTTTACTTTTCTTGTTTATTGTTAATCACTTCTGGTATCTCTACGCTTTGCTTTGACAAGATAAAGGTATTGGCATTACTGCTCGTTGTTAGTTTAGAGTTATTGTGAATTGAGAACTTCCAACAGTGAAGCATTGTAAACATCTTCTCTGAAAAAAGAGAGAAGGGTGAATGTAACACACCCCCCCACTTCGTAAGTATTGTGTACATTTTCTAATTACTTGTTTGTTTTACTATCGCTTCTATCAGCAGTAAGAAGGGTGCCTCCCCTTTTTGAGAGGAGAGATTCACATCTCACATAGTTGTGGCTGAAGTCCTAGTTGTGTAATCTATCAAAAAGTTGATTACATAATTTTCACCCAACACACCAAAATGACACTTTATCTTAGTGTGTCTACAAAAGAGAATGTGCATGAAAAAGATGTAGACAATGCCAAAATAGGACAAAATACTAGAAATACATGTAGAACAGCATAAAACAAGTCATCCCACGCAAACGAAAAGTTTCTAGGAGCTAAAACGTCCAAGTAATTCACCAAAGTGTGAAAACAAAAGAACTTAAATAAAATGTAATTGAAGAGAAATCTGAAAAAAAGGTATGGATGGAACTTAATAGCTCTGAAAGACGGTTCTAATGCTGGTAGAATCATGAAAAATAGAGAAACTGGTCAAAATTTATGAGCTTGGGATTGAAAATAACACCTCTGACTTCAACAGGTTGTACAATGCACCAACAACAAAAACTAAGAAAAAAACTAGCACCATTGGATAGTTATTAGAACTAGCTTTCTAATGATATCTTGTTTTCCCAATTTTGATACCTGAGTGAAAAGTTATGCCCATTTTCCTGATTCTGCCTATTTTGCAAAAAAAGCAAATTTTCTAAGCCCTAGGGGTTGTGCACTGGTTTCCCATATGACCTTGGGGTGGCTGATTCTTTTTTTTTTTTTGTTTTAAAAAAAGAAAAAAAAGAATAAAAGCAAAAAACAAAACAAAAATCAAAGAAGATTTCAAATTTCCTCTTGTAACCGTAGTTGAAGAAAAAACTTCATAAATCGAGAAGGGGTTCGTTGAATCCATGCTTTGATACCATGTTAGAATTGTGAAAAGCCACAAAACCAAGATCCACATGAACAAACAGTGAACAAAGACACCTTCCACACAAGAGATCTGCAAACAATATGTGCAATATTCCTCAACAAGAAAAAGCTACAGAATGAACCTCAAGAATCTTCAAGGAAAACAAGACACCTCAAAGGTTGAGAGTTTGAGAGTAAATCTCTAGATTGATAATAAAATGAGGGTTGAGTGCTATATAGGAGAAATCCTAAATGGTAAAGGGATTAGATCAGGACAAGTGTCAATATCACATGCAATGAGACATAATGATCTAATAATAGCTCACTTCAGTTAACATAGAAAAACACTTAGTTAACTTAATAAAGCACTCCTAAGTTTAGCTTGAGTGCATGAGAATAAATTAAACTGATAATTAATAAAGATTAATTAATCATTAGCTAATGCATGATTACTCTAACACTCCCCCTTAAGATGAACTTAGGAAGTAGCTAAAAACCCTAAAAGTAATACATGATGGATCCCGACAAACAAGATTTGGTGAGGTACACATGTACAAACAAAAGATCTCTCGAAATTGGAGAAAAGGAGAAAAAAACAATGGGATAAAACTCCTCTCCAAAAGAGAGAAAGGAAAATGAAGGACTGAAAAGCCTCCAACCAAAAAATGTCTTGAAAAAGAGGAACATGTTGAACATCGTTGAAGCACAAAGAAGTTGTAGACTATTATCAAATGATGACGGATATGGTGCTGAAATAAAGAACCTCCAAAAAAAGGAATGCGAGTGTCCATATGGTAAAAGCTTCATCTCACTAAAATGCATGTAACTAACCGTTGATGTACGCTGCATCTGAAAGTACATAGGAACAAGAATTAGATACATAGATCACTCCAAACTACATAACCAAAGAAGCATTAACACCAAAAGTAGAAGCCCCCCATAATGCAAAAAAGGGAGAGCTAAGAAAGGTACACTAAAACTGTGTGAAACCAAGAAGTGCATGTAGGATAAACAACCTGCAAATAAAAGGGTATGCAAACTAATGCACACACTCAAGAGGAAAGAATCATTGGGATTCACTATTGTTATGGAAGGGACACTCACTTGACAAAGGTGTGATGGAAAACCAAAGGAAAACATCAACCCCCCCATGACACTTTATATCATAGTGTGAATACAAAAGACACAACAAGATGTACAAAATCCCCAAAAAGATATACACCAGAATGGCACTTTATCTTAGTACGTCCACAAAAGAGAATGTTCATGAAAAATATGTTTACAATACCCAAATAGGACATAATACTAAAAATACATATAGAATAGCCAAAAATAAGTCATCCCACAAACAAAAAGTTTCCAAGAGCTAAAACTCCAAGTAATTCACTATAGTGTGAAAATACAAAAACCTGAATAAAATGTCCCTGAAGAGAAATCTAAAAAAAAGGCATGGACATAACTGAAGAGATCTGAAAGATGGTTCCAAAGCCGCTAGAATCATGAAAATGGAAAAACTGGTCAAAAGTTATGAATTCAAGAATTATAAAAAAAACTCTAACTTCAACAAGCTGTAGAATGCACCAGCAACAAAAACTGAGAAAATAACCAGTACCATTGGATAATTCTTACAACTAGCTTTTCGATGATATCTTGTTTTCCCAATTTTGATATCCTAGTGAAAAGTTATGCCCATTTTGCAAAAAAAACAAATCTTTTTTAGCCCCCCATGGGCTGGGCACTGGTTGCCCATATGACCCTAGGGTGGCGGATTTCTTTTGCTTTAAAAGAGAAAAAAGGAACAAAAACAAAAAAAAACAAAAAAAGAAAAAAGAAAAAAAGCAAAAGTCAAAGAAGATTTCAAATTTCCTCTTGTAACCTTAGTTGAAGAAAAACCTCATAAATCAAGAAGGGGTTCGTTGAATCCATGCTTTGATACCATGCTAGAATGATGAAAAACCACAAGCCACAGGAACAAACAACAAAAAAAGACACCTTCCACACAAGAGATCTACAAAAAATATGTGCAATATTCCTCAACAAGAAAAAGCTACAAAATGAACCTTAAGAATCTTCAAGGAAAACAAGAGTCCTCAAAGGTTGAGAATTCAAGAGTAAATCTCCAGATTGATAATACAATGAGGGTTGAGTGCTATATAGGAGCAACCCTAAATGGTAAAGGGATTAGATCAGGACAAGTGTTAGCATCACATGCAATGAGACAAAATGATCTAATAATAGCTCACTTCAATTAACATAAAAAACACTTAGTTAACTTAATAAAGCACTCTTATGCTTATCTTAAATGCATGAGAATAAATTAGAGTAATATTTAATTAAATGTTAATTAATCATTAGCTAATGCATGATTACTCTAACATCTAATTGTTGCCCCTTTAAATACTTTTCATTGCAACCTTTAATATCCAATTTTAATCATTTCTTTATACTCTAAATGATATATTTATTAAAATTGTTTTCCTGAATGGAATCATTGTCTTTTTCATTATATACTTTGCTTCCTTTTCTTAATGATATTTTCCTTTAACACAAGCGCTTCTCTTTAAAAAATATTAATCATTGCTTTTTGGGTTTTAATTTCTAATGAATCATTGCACCTTTTTAAATCATTCACTACCTTTTTAGTTTTTGTTTTTTTCTTCTAATTTTTGTCTTTTTTTGGTTTTTGTCTTTTCCATCTTTTGACTTTTTCTGGTTTTCCATCTTATATTTTGTCTTATTTAATTCCTCAATAATATAGTGCTGCATTTTGTGAACCGATTACCAATCCTCAATTTATTTATCAACTTTATTACATGCTCATTGCTATCTTAATTGGATATGTTGTCTTCTAATTGTTGTATCTAATACTCATTAAGTTGTTGCTCTCCTTATTAGATGCAGACCCCTTAACATGGCCTCTTTTATATAATTATTTCTTTCTTTCAAAATTTGCTTGCTCACCTTCACACTACCTCTTTGACATTAATGATAACATATTCTAACAATCTCCCCCTTTGGCATTGATGGCACCCAACTATGAATATAAATATTCTTTTCTACATTGCTCCCCCTGGCAGTACTGCTTCCCCTTTCTTAGGGCTCTCCCTTTGACATCAATGGCAAAGGGTCTTCCAACAATCTCATGCACTTTTTGTTCCATGGAGCTATAAGACACTATTGTGGGTAGCTACCCTGAATGTATGCTCTCATATACTGACTTAATGAGTGTGGGACTACTCCCAATTTGTTCCTTAGATACTCAAATGTATCATTTGGTAGTGGTTTGGTGAATATATCAAAAATGTGTTCCTTGGTAGCAATGTATTCCAACCTAACATGTTCTTCAACCACTTGTTCTCTTAGGAAATGATATTTGATTGGTATGTGTTTTGTCCTTGAGTGCATCACCAATTTTTTTGAAATGTTAATATCACTTGTATTATCACAATAGATGGTGATAGGATAATCATACTCCAACTTAATATCCTTCAAAGTTTGTCTCATCCATAACACTTGAGTGCAATAGGCTATTGTTTTTGGCTATGTATGTGGTCTGTGAGTTAGATAATGAGACTGATGCTTGCTTTTGACTCATCCAAGATACCAATTTTCCACCAAGGAAGAAGGCTCCTCCACTTGTACTCTTTCTATTGTCCATGCTTTCAGCCCAATTGGCATTAGTGTATGCCTCTAGAGTGAAGTCCTTTCCATTAGAATACCATAGGCCATATTTCAAAGTACCTTTCAAGTACTTAAATATTCTCTTCA